>QEPC01008874.1:6015257-6105356 GCA_003113815.1 Sphenodon punctatus
AGCTGCAGCCTCCGGGCCAAGAACAAGGGAAGCCCCACGTAGAGCGCGTTGCAGTAGTCGAGCCGCGAGGTGACGAAGGCATGGATGAGGGAGGCCAGGTCCGGGCCAGAGACATACGGACGCAGCCTACGTACCAGGTAGAGCTGGCGAAAGGCAGCCTTGGCGACTGCCTCCACCTGCCGCTCCAGCCGCAGTTCTGCGTCCAATATGACCCCCAGACTCCGGACCTGCTGAGCTACAGGGGGGCAAACCCCCCCAACCAGGGGGGCCACCACCAATATATGGGAAATATGACTAGCAATCCAGAACTTCGAACCCCACGGGGGAAATGAACCAAACAGAGGGTAAATAATAAAGACCAAAGCATTTGTAATAGGAATAAACTGGGATTCAGTTTTAAGCTTGGTAGCTGGCAAATTATTAACTGCCTGTGAAAAATTACTTGTTTCATACATCGGAGCTGATCCTGGCATATCCATACTAACAGTGCTCCCTCTAATATTGCTCAAGTGATCCAAAACCCTAGTCAGCTGCTGCTGCATAGTCAGCAATTTAGAATCAATAGTTTCCAATCGGGCTAATATTGGTGCCATGGCCCGTTCTAACTGCTGAGAGTTATTATAGACCTGGTCCTGAACCACCTGGGGATCAAGAACGCAATTGCTCAGATTGATCTTGACACCCGTGGAGGAATTAACTAATCCACCGCTACGTGGAGACTCCAACTCCTCTACCTGTGGAGGACCACAGGAATCATGAGCCTCGTAGGCTCCCAAGGCAGTGGGACTTAAAAAAGTTAAACCTCCAAAGGGGGTGCCACAGGCTTCCCCCTTCCCTGAATCAACTCTAATAGGTGCTTTTAATACTTCATCTCCCATCCCAGGTCTCATCAACCTGACCTGGGATGGGAGACACCCCTTTACCATGCGTATCCAGTGATTCACAGTTCCCCTGCCCAACTAATCCAGAACTTAACAAATTTTCCCCCTCTACAATCAAAGATTCTGGGGAATGAGTCCCCAGATCTTTAATTTGGGCCTGCGGTGAGAGAATCCTATCCTCCATGCCAAAACCTCGAATACCCGCCGAGGGCTGGGATACCCCCCGAGATTGGGCAGCCAGAGCTAACAACCTCTCACCCTGCTACTTAAAAGCTTGAGCACACCGCAGTAATGAGGGGTCTGGATGGACTTGCTCAGGTGGAGTAGATGTCTTAATCCCATCACAAAAGGTTCCTCCCGCCAAGCTTATAAAACTTTGCTGCAAAGTTGGGATCAAAAGACTCGGCCTAACATCAGCACCTTCCTTGGGTGCGCACAAAAGTTGCCGAGAAAAACCATCCCGATTCTCCCCAGAGGGGGCTGGTGTCTTAGCCAAACAGTCCGTAAGCTGTAATTGTCTATTCCGGGTCCCAGCCCTGGTAGACACCCCCAATTTCTTACCCCTCTTTGGCATTACACCAATGCCTGTCAGCCGGGTATAGGAAGAAGGGGACAAATATAAAAGCCCAGATGAAACAGATTCAATAGGCGGAGAATCGAAATCACTTCCCTGAACCTCAAAAAAAAAAAAAAAAAAAAAAGAACCTCGGGCTCCCGTGCCCGACCAGCGCACAAGGCCGCGCGCACAAGGCCGCGCCCTTGCGTGCGATGCCCTTAGGC
This sequence comes from Sphenodon punctatus, assembly GCA_003113815.1. NCBI lineage: Eukaryota > Metazoa > Chordata > Lepidosauria > Sphenodontia > Sphenodontidae > Sphenodon > Sphenodon punctatus. The sequence goes on from QEPC01008874.1 coordinate 6,016,919, forward strand.
ACGACGCCCCGGCGCACGCCTCCGGCGCTGCCGCAGGTCCCGGCGCTCTTTACGTTATCCCGGCAGCGAGGCTCCTCCCGATCTCCAGGTGGCCCGACTCTCAGGCTGATGAGCTGAGGTACTGTGTGGCAAGGTTCCTCTCAGGGGTGGTGGACTTGGCAACCCCACAGCCCCAACACAGGATACAACGGGAGAGTGGTGTAACAGGGGTAATGAACAAGGTCTGCTGGAACTCCTGTACAGTGTAAGTATGCCCCTGGAATCAGGGGATCCAGGTTCCATTCTTGACTTTGGATGTTAACAAACGAGACGATAGCCCACTGGAGGCCAGGTTCATTCCATTCAACCATTAATTCCATTCACGTGGTTAGCGTGTCCAGTCTAATAAATGGGAAACCTCCTTCGAGTATTTCATACACTTGTGGGCAGCCCTTACTTGCAGTGTCAGCAAGAGTGAAGAGAGGGGAGGAAGCAGTCGATCCTCAGAAGTTCTAGAATTTCTGCCCCGTGACTCTCTGGTGCTGGCAGACCTGTACGTGCGGAAGCACTGCACACAACCTAATCGATGGGACATAGACACGTGGGCACACGTTAGCCCACATTCACCCGCATGGCGGGCTCCATATTTTCCGAGACCCCGCCTTCACTGGGGACTTACGGGTCCAGTAGGTGGACCACGTGGCCGGTAGGGGTGAACACCTAATAAACGGGTAGGTGGATACCTACCTGGTGTGGGCTAATGCGAGCTAACGCCGCGTTAATGCACTTTGCCTAAAACTGGTGACATAACCTTTGACAAGCCGTGTAGTAGGTGCAAGGGAGTCTATACCTGACTTTTTTCTTCTTTTTAAATGGGAACAGCATGCAACATCTTATCACTTAGGACTGTTTCAACAGTACTTTAGATACAAAGTGAACACACATGGTGGCGTCCCCCATGAATCAGAGTTGTCTAAAAAGGTTTTCTTCAGTAGCAAACCTGAGCACAAAAACTCTTCTTGTGATTGAAAGAGCTCAGAGGGCTAAATTTAAGAGGCAGGTGCTCGCAGCCCCTTGCTATCTTTGAGCAATTTGACATGTAATGAAAAACGGATGTTTGACACCCCAGACACCTGTTAGCCTGTTACGTTTAATCATCATAACAATACAGGACACTTCTTTGGCCACCTGTCAAACCTGTTTTAAACGCATAAAGTGACCATGTTTCCACTGTGAGGTCACTTTTTGTGTTTAGGTTGAACCCACATGACAAGTACACCTCAGGTATACTCCACTCTGCACCACCGCCAAACAGCTCATTCCTTGCTGCACACCCTCTGTGTTTTCTTGGTTCACGCAGGTGATGCACAGTGTGGAATCAGCTGTTTGCAGCGTGGAGCAGAGGATCAGGCAGATCGGACTGGTCTCCCGCATGGACTACAACTCCCATAATTCCATGGGAGTGCTTTTGGTGGGGAGAGCTTCTGGCGCAGGCGCTACAGGCAGCGGGCAGGACTCCCGATTAGCCCTCTGATGTGAGAACACAATTGGGAGCAAATGAGGGCCAGGGCCAAAACACAGATTGAGTCCCTCATTGCCGTTATGTGTAAAAGCGTCCTTAGTAACACAGTGGACCCCCAGTAGCACTAGGCCAGTGGTTCCAAGGCTTTTGCCTCTGTGACCCCATTTTGAGTCTTAAATATAATCCTGTCACTCCAGACAGCAACACAGAGTATATAAAATGGCAATTGGGATTCTGATCCCATCTATAGATGATGTGATCGATTTGGGGTCTTGACTCACAGTTTGAGAACCTCGGGTCTAAGCGATATAGGATGATTGGGTATGTTGTTAGGAAGTGTGGTTCTGTTGTTGAGGCTTTGCCGCTGACCTTTTCACGTGTCCTTGGTCAAGTCACTTCACGTCTCCATGCCTCTGTTTCCCCTCCATCCTGTCTAGATTTTATGATCTTTAGGACACAGATTGTTTTGTGCTGTGCATCTGTACAGCAGCTGGCACTGTGGGGCTCTGTCCATGTTGGGGCTTCTAGGCACTATTATGATACAATTAATAATAGGATTTATTTTTACTGCATTTCAGTGATGTAGGATGTCAAGTTCATTTGCTACGGTATCCTATCAAGATTTGCATGAAGGAGTGTGATAGGTTGTCATGAGACTGAACCACATGACTGAAATAGATGCATATGAGCAATTGCATTTCACAACTATCCTCAGAGAAACTAGGAGAGAAACAAGGGGTTTAGATTGTGCTGATGCTGAAGCTTAGAACAGCCCTGTATGTGATATCTTCTGAGTCACAGGGTATTGTCTCGGGTGGCATGCTTGTTCGTGTTGGACATTGCATTGCTGTCTTAAGCACTCAGATCACGTAGAGCAGGGGTGGGGAACCTTTTCTGCCCCGGGGGCCACATGGAAAATTAGTACGAGCTGCGAGGGCCACATAGGCCCTTTTCACACAGACACTCTCACACTGATAAAATGGGTGTTACATTTTATTGTACATGTTGCAGGGCTGCAGGTGTGCTCAATGGGCACCCTGCAACATGTATAATAAAATGTAGCACCTATTTTATCAGTGTGAGTGTGTCTGTGTGAAAAGGGCCATAATTAGTGGTTGGGAATGGGGGGTGCTTAATGGGTGTATTCAAGAAAAGGAGGGCCCAGATCCCGGATCTGTGCCGTGGATCTGTCCCCATCCCTTGTGTGCCCTCCTCTCTGATTCATTATCCTGAGCTCAGTCTTTCAGTGCTTGGGAGTAGCAACTGGATCCAGGGTCCAGATCCAGACACTGGAAAAGGGACCACATAAAAACTTGCTGAGGGCCACATTTGGCCTCCGGACCTGAGGTTCCCCATCCCTGACGTAGAGAGATTTGTAAGTGGGTGTCCCTTCTACTGGCAATAGAGTTGTCCTATTCTAATTATAATCAATTATATTTTTTTATTTTTAAAAAGGCAGTAAACCAACCTGGAGTAAACATCTTACGAAGTGGATAAAACATTTGTTCTTGACTAAATGCTAGGCTGAATCCATAAATAGGCCCAACTCCATTGGGGCAGCTGAAATAAACTGTGGTCTTGCTAATGCTGACTGTGAAGATAGCACTTAGGTTTTAAAATCCAGTTGAAAATTAATTTGGCCTCCTCCAGTATAATGCACTGAACTGTTTCAATAGAGTGAGGAGGAAGTAGCAATAAATCTCCACTCTGCTCTCAGCTAAGACTTACCCCCTCCCTGCCCGCTCACAAGCAACTCGGTCAAAGCTGGATCAGAAGACTTCCCTTGCAAAATACACACATGGAGAAGGCCCTGTGACAGTTTTACAGCATGTAGTGCATGCTGAGCCCAACCTTTCATGGAGCAGAGATCCATAGCTATAGGCCAGGTGCTGAGAAAACTCAAGAGCTGCAGCCACACAAGCTGTGGAGGACCTGATTCCTGCATGGTCCCCCTGATGGCAATCTCCTACCACAGCCATTGTGGACCCTAGTGCTGGCCACATGAGCAGATGCCCAGCCAAAATCCTAACCCTGCACAGCGGGCAACAGCTCACTGCTTCACCTGGGCAACACGGACTACTGCACAATTTGTCCTCAGCCTTTTTCCGAGGGTGCATCGTGTAGCAGGCAGCTGCGCCCCGCCACGTATCGGGGGAACATATGGCAGCCACACAATGCACTGCATCGCATGGTCAACAGCCCAAAGTGGGTTAAGGCTGCCCAAGTGTGGTATTCAGGCCAAGGCATCTCGTGTGGCTAGTCTCCTACTGTCAGAAGTCTTTCTTATAATGTTGATGCCTCCAGAAGATAGCTGATGCCATGGAAGATACTAAGAACCATAAAGATGGAACCGTTGGTGGGAAGGGCGTGGTAAAAAATTAAAATAATAATGAAAATCAAAACTGGAAGAACTTTGATTTTGAACTTGTTGTTAATGGAGGGCCGTAGTAGTGTTCTCAGCTGCAGCATTTTGAAGCAGATGCAATTTTTTTCCAGGTCTGCCAGTGTCCTTCATAGCTACAATAGGTTGCAATGGTTACTGGAGAATCATGAATTTTCATGTTTCACTGCAGTCAAATTGGCATCCCACCGGAGAGGAAGTGTGAACAGCTATAGTTAGAAAATGTTGCTGCAAATCCTGCATATAACATCACTCTGCTGTTTGATGTTAACTTCTTTATGAATGTTAAAATGTTTATGGATTAGCCAAGATTTAATGAACCCTTAAGCAACCAAAATCAAATTCCTTGAATTCTCTCGACATTCCATTTACTTGTGAGCCCATGCATGCACATGTTCACTAGGTTGCATAGTACAGATAGTGTGTATCTTTTTAAGAGTGATTAAGCTTAGTTTTAACACTATTGAGTCTCCCTGTTTCTCAGCCAAGAAGCAGATCAGTAGCCAAGATGACTCACTTGAAGACCAGATGTGCTTGCCTTGAGCATGTGGTATAAGGATGAGAGGAATCCTTGCCTCCACTCTGTCTCTAAAGAGTTCAGTCATTTTCTCTCCATTCACATTCCCTCAGCAGTTTCACAATTCCAGTAACTGGGCCCGCTTTGGCTGAGTCAGTGCCTGAGAAGACAAAACATTACTCTTTCTACAGGACAAGCGTAATGTTGGTCTGTAGTGGCAAGTCAGGAACAGGTTACAGCAAGGGGAAGTATGGTGGTAGGGCAGTCAAAGAAAGATTTATGACAGCATCCATCTCCTTGACTAATAAAGTCCAGTAACACACACCCCTAATTCTAGTACCGTTCCCTCCTCTAGTAAGGATGGGATCTCTTTACACTGTCCAAACCTCACCCCAGCTTGTGAATAGACTTAAGGAGTGAAAACAAATGGGACAGAGGTGAGCCAGATCCCCTGCCTGTTCTGGGGGAGGGCCACTGCAGCCTCCACAATTTGGCCCAGCTGGGAGGGCAGTCCAAACTAGCAGCCTTCCCTGGGCAATCTGGGGGGGGAGGAGGGGGTGGGCTGCTGTCACAAGTCCCTCCACACCCCGGGTCAGCTGAGAAGCCATCCACATAGGGCAGGAGGACTCCTAAATCCCTGCTGCGCAGTGGGATCAGGCCCCTGGCAGAAGCTGCTGTCAAACAGCTGAGCAGCGGGGCCTGGAGGAGTGCACTCACCCAGCCGCCAAACAGCTGATGGGGGGGATTCTCTGCCACGTTCCTCCCCCCTCCCCATCAGCTGTTTAACAGTGCAGGTGAGCACGCTCCTCCAGACTCAATCCTTGGACCTTCCCTCATGGTGAGGATGGGTGGGGCCTCACAGACAGAAGGGTGCACACTAACCAGGATTAGCCTGGCTGGGCGAGCCTTAGCCTGTGCTGTGCCGTTGACCTTCTCCGGGCAACGCATCTGGTAGCAGCCACCTGCCCCATGGCAAGTGTGGATAAACATCTGGCGGCCACCAAACTGATGAGCAGGTGACTTGTAAGCTACTGTGTTGTTTGTTTTCACCCAAGACCTTTTCTCCTGATGCAAAATGGAAGATAGTGATGAGTCACCTGATATTAGGGGCGGCCATTTGGTTTTAATTATGGATTCAGTTCTGTTGTAGATCCGTATATGCGATTTCTGGATTTAAGTATGGATTCGTATTACAGATCCATATTTAAATCAATTTTAAAATATAAAATAATTTTAAACATTAAAAAATCATTGCACATGTACAAATGGCCATTGGAACGTTCTACGCATGTGCACCCTTTTCCAAAATGGCGACAGCACATGCAAAGATGGCCACTACACATGTGCAGACTGGCTGCCCTTTTCCAAAATGGCAGCAATACTGCCGCCATTTTTTAAAAGTGTACATGCGCAGAACACTCCATTGGCCATTTTGTGCACGTGCAGTAATTTTTTAAAGAAAATTAATAGGTTTAAAACCAAACTGCAACAAGCATGTTGGACCACTGTTGCAGCTTGGTACGGATTACTCCAAATCCATAATGTCCACCCCTACCTGATATTATAGTGTTTATCAACCTTTTTAAACCATCCTTCAGATTCCAGCAGTAACTAGACTGTTTAGGAAAGAGAGTGGTTTTCCAAGCCTAGATTTGACATTCATGTGCATCTGTGTGCCTGATGTGGGCAGTGTTTAGATATATCCATCTCAGGAAACCACACCTCCATTATTCATTGTTTATGGGGCAGCACCTTTTTACAAAGCAGCAAAACCAGTTACAGTAAGGCGGCAGGAACTTTTAACCAATTGTTTCCTTTCATCATTTAAAACTTTACTGAGCCGTTGTCTATAACGTGGTTAGAGCACAAGCTATGAAGAAATGGCTTCCCCTGAAGGAAGAAAGGTAACGTCTGGCAAACGTTATATGCTCAGAAATTACTGAAATACTATGTCCTTGTAATGGTATTTTCTGAGAAAAATATGCGTGAATATATCTTCTTCAGCCTTCAGAAAAATCCATTGAAATATCCTGTCAAAACCATATTTTGTGTGTTGTGGCTGGGGGAGCCACAGCAGTTGGTTTAATCTGGGATTGATGTGAAAATGTGCTAGGGAATGTCTCGAATGCTAAATTCCTGAGAAAGAGATGAAATAGGTTCAATGTTCAATCAGATAGGAGCAGAGGTTCCCAAACAGTGGGTCTAGACTCCAAGTAGGGTTATGTCATCTGCAGATGGGGTCACGAGCCCAACTGATATGTGGTAAACTTTGCATGTCTTTGCTGTCTGGAATCATGGGATCATATTTATATCTCAAAATGGGAGTGTACAAGCAAACGTTTCGGAAGGTGTGTTCACTAGCTCCCAACCCTGTAACAGAGAACCCAGGGGTCCTGACTCCCAGTCTCACCCCTCTCACCCACTAGCCCCCACAATGTTTAATTTGCGGCTAGCTTGTTTACATGTGTTTAAGTGCATTTCAGGATGCAGATTAGAATTCACTTTGCACAGGATAGGACAGCAAGGGGAGGCCAGGAGCGAGACTGCTAGGCTTGCAGTTATATAGATACTGATGGCCCAAAAGGACTACGAACCAAGGGTTCTACTGACGCTTCAGGATGGAGTCATGCAGCCCAAAATGTCTGCAGTACTTGTTTACTGAAACGGCATCTTTGCTTCCTATTAGTAACGCTATAGAAATGATTAGTAGTAGTAGACTAAAGCTGGGGTGAATTTTCTGCCCCTTCCCTCCCCAGTTGCTAACATCCATCATCTACATAAAGCCAAAGCAATGGGAACAAATCCAATGGGTCATGTTAAATATGCCTGGATTTGCTTATAGAGGGAAGGGTCTCAGGTTCACTCCCCCATAGCCAACGGCCCTCTCAGGCACAGCGATGTCACTAGGTTACTGTCTATCACATGGCCCCACAATCTCTGCAACTCACAACAGTCAAAGGGAGTGTGCCCACATTAGATACCTTCAGGGTGTCTTTAGACATTATTTTTATTATTATTATTATTATTACTATTTATTGTTGTCATCAAGCATTTATATAGCACCAGCAATGTACCTGGCACTTTACAAACTAATGGAATAGACACAGTCCCTGCCCTAGGGCTTACAATCTGAGAGACGGTGGGTGGAGAGACGAAGGAAGGGGGAACAGCAGGAGAGACAAGGAGTGTAACATTCACGAGGATGCGAGGTCTCAGGTGCACATGCTTGGCTTGGTTACATCAAGAATGATGGCTGGCTGTTCCGTGTGGTGAGGATATGAGTACACAGACCTCAGGTAACAGATTGTACTGGATGGAGGGTATCAGCAGGAGTTAGGTGAGGGGAGCGAGGAGTCGGGGAGAACAAAGCAGAAGAGGTAGGTCTTGAGAAGGGATTTGAAGGTACGAAGGGAGGAGGCGAGGCAGATGTGGGCAGGGAGGGAGTTCCAGTCGTGAGGAACAGCTAGGGACGAAGGCGGTTAAGGGAGCAGGGGAGGCATGGGAGGGTGAGAGAGGGGACAGAGGAGGAGCGGAGTTCACGGACTGAAGTACGGAGGGAAATTAGCACAGAGAGGTAGTGGGGAGCGAGGTTGTGAAGAGCTTTATAGGTGAAAACTAGGAGCTTGTGCAGGATTCATTCAGGAAGGGGGAGCCAGTGAAGAGAGGAGAGGCTGCACGTGGTTGACGGGACAGGTGGGGTGGATGACCCTGGCAGCAGAGTTTTGGATGGATATAAGGGGAGAAAGGGGAGAGCGGGGGAGGCCAGTGAGAAGGAGGTTACAGTTATCGAGAGATGACCAGGGCGTGAACCAGGGTTTTGGCAGAGGGGAGACAAAGGGCAAAGCTTAGCAATGTTATGGAGGGAGAAGCGACAGGATTTGGCAACAGAGTCGATGTTGGATTTAAAAGAAAGGGGTGAGTCAAAGATGAAGCCTAAGCTACCGGTTTGGGGGGCGGGAAGGATGGTGACCCTGTCAATGAGGATTGAGAGGGAAGAGGGAGAAGAAGAAGGAGGGGGGGGGGAGATAAGGAGTTCAGTTTTAGCCATGTTGAGTTTGAGGTGACATTGAGACATCCAGATAGAGATGTCAGAGATGCAGCTGGTGAGGCAAGCTTGAATAGATGGAGAGAGAGAGGAAGTAGAGAACGTCAACGGGTGTCTGAATGTGTGTGTTGACCTTGATATGAACACTGGTTTGGCCCCCTGTTCACCATGTGGCGCTACTTAGACACACAGCCCATCTTGGGACAGATCAGTGTTCTGCTCAGCACACACGCACTGCCACCTCATTCCCCGTGTTGTACCTGCTAACATGCCACGCGATATCATTAGACACAACGCTGGCCACATGTTCAGCTGGAACACGCAAATTGTCCTTGTGATGCAATGGTGGTCACAACATGTGTTCAACAGGTGGCCAAATAGATGTTGGGATTGTTATGGTGCTTACACACAACGGCCAAACATGTGCTTAGGGGTTTTGACACCTGATCTTTGTTATGTCTAAAGATGCCCTCAGAGTCCTTTTGCCCCACCTCTTTTGACCTCTCCAGAGCATTATGACATCATGGTGCTATGAAAAGGTGGGGCCATGTCAAAGTTTGGGGGAGCAAATATGCCACTCTTCCTGTCCCTGCCCGGTACCCATGGTCTCCAGGTCCCGTCCCAACACCACTGGCCCCATTCCTGTTGCCATTGCTGCTGATTTGGCAAGCCCAGGCCCAGAGCAGCATCAGAAGCAGCAGGACGCCTGGGTTTTGTTGGAGAGGTCCAGGCCTTTACCTCAAACATCCCAGGTCCACTGTCCCTACGAACAGCGGCCACTGCTCAGAGACATCATATTACAAAATAAATAAAAATATTTCACACCTCCCAACGTTTCCGGGGCCAGAGGGACAAGGACTGCCCCTCTGCCAGTAAGCTCTACTCCTCTGTGAATAAGCCCCACCCCCTCACATATTTACATGTACAGGTGCACCTCCCTAGATTCCAGTGCGGAAAAAAGAGATTCTTGTCATTCCATCATCATTCCATTGTTCTCTCAAGTGCTTTTCCTGGGAGGTAACCAGGAAAAAGGTGCCTGAGGATTGAATTACTAATATCTCTCTCTCTCTCTCTCTCTCTCTCTTTCAGGACGATGGGATGTAGCACCCAAAGAGGGACTGTGCCTCCTAAGTAGTTACTGTTTGGGGAGGTATGGTGTTTGACAGTGCGTCCTGTATATTTTGCACTCAGAAAAGCCTTCAGCCCAAACAATTTTAGACTATGAGCTTTTCAGGAATGTATCCTACAAGAATGGCATTTCATATCCTCCTGTAAGTGTTCAGTGTCGCAAGTAGAATGTTTATCTGAACTGTAATGGAGTCCTGCCAAGGGCTATAGAGGCAAGCCTGTAAAACATCACTTTATTTCTAAATGCTAATCAGATGTCTGTGGTGTTAACACCTCTGTGACTCTACGCATTCTGCAAGTGGCAAATGCACCTGGTCTACCAAAAAAGCTTGATGCTGCAGGATTCTCAGGGGCCTCCATTTCCAGAGGGGTTGTTCAGCATCCTTAAGGATCAGGCCCAAACTTGCCCTAAAGGCCAGGGAGCAATGGACACTTAACAGCATGATCCTCCAGTTGATTAGAGATGGCTCTACCAGCAACAACATAACTCCCATCGAAGTGAACAGCAATTGTGCAGAGGTGTAAGTGGAAGAATTGTACTGACCATCTTAATTAGAAGTAAGTCCCAGCAGAGTTTTAAAACCTGTGGACACAACAGTACTCCTGAATTTACTCTGTAGGTGGATCTCTCCCTTCTGTACAGAAGGATTAACTGCAGGCAGGGCTGGGGGCCACCATGATTTTCTGGCATAGGTGTCTGGTGTACTCCACTTCAGGGCACTTTAGATATTGTGGACACACGGGGCTGGAGCAAAATGGGACTCTCCCCCATGTAAACTGTAACAGCACAAGCCCTAGAGTAAACTGTGAATTTGGATCCTAAGTGGGGTTGCAGCCTCTTGGCATGTCCTTGTTGCTATCTGAGGCCACAGGATTTTATCCAAGTCTCAAAATAGAGTCTGTGCTAGTGCAAATTCTGTAGCATTGTAGTCACATGGGTTCAGGTTTCCCTAGTATAAGTAAGTTGTGTATCACACTTATTACAGATAGAGGTCATTCCTTAAGATGGTTTGCTTGGCAAGGTGTGGCAGTAAAGCTATTAGCAGACTCTAGCCTTCTACATTTCAGTTGACTCATGAGTGTTTGTGAGGATGTCCTTCCTCTTCTTGGCTTGGTTTTGTGGTGTTGGTGTTTTTTGGTAAGGCAAGTTGACCTGACCTGTTCATGTTTGTTTTCAGTGGTCAGTGTATTCCTGATATACCCTGCCTAGTGGAACAGTTGGGTTCAGTTTCTCAACTTGCTCTTACTCTGGTCAACAGTTACTAGAAGCACTACTAGTTGTTGACAGGATCCAAGGGACCTTCCTACCATCCCTCTTAGCTAAGAGAGGGGCAATCAGGGTGAAAACAGGCATGCATGTAACTCCGGTTAATATGGTTTTAATGTTTCTTATGCGTGTTGCAGGGCTGTATTGGCACCCTATGCAGCCAGGGCCAGATTTAGGTATTTTGCTTCCTTAGGCCTTTCTCAGGCTGCTGCCCCCAAGCCAAGCCCTGCTCCCACGCTGCGTGTTCATGGGTGGGGGAGCCCCGTGTGAAGGACATGGCATGCGTGCCCATGGTGAATGGGGGTGCATGCATGCACCCACCTAACAAGCATCCCCACGCACAGAGCAACCAGGGAAAACGGCGGTTTCTCTGTGGGTATGGAATTTTTTTCTTGTATACCTAGAAAGGGTTGGAAGGAACTGTCATTCGAGGGGGGAGGTGCTTTTTTATATTAGAGGAGCTTGAGACCATCATGCGATCTATATTTAAATATGGTGAGCATGCCATGTACAACCCAGTTGTGAGAATGTTCAGAACCATCTCGAAGAACCTTCTTTACAAGGCAACAACCTTCTGCTCACTCACATAGGGAGAAATTGTTTGTAAACAAACAGCTTTATCTCCCAGTCCCGGTGTCCTGCTGCTGCTGCAGAGCTACTAGCAGGCAGGTGAGGGATGGGGATCCAGGCAGCAGGCTTTGGCTGCGAGTAGCAGCCTCCAGCCGTGCAGGGAGAAAAGGGAAAAAAACAGCTCCCCAGAAAACTCCGCCCAGGGCCCGGACCTAAGGGGTCTGCCCCTATGTCCGGGCCTGTATGCAGCCCTGCAAGATACATAATAAATGTTAAAGCGGAGTTACAGTGCATGCCTGTTTTCACCCAAAGATGGATATGTTAAACTAGCAAAATAGTTGAAGGGTCAGCACAGAACCACTGAAAATCAATAAAACAACAGGGGGGGAAATTGGTGGAAATGTCAAAAAGAACACAAAAATAAAGGGAACAGTGAGTTGGTATCCCCCTGATTCACGTAGAGACTGATGCTGATCATTACTACAGTGTGACTAGAGGAACAGAGTTCAGTAGGTTAAGATTTGAGTTGAGATCAATCAATGTGAGGTTTAAGTTTTTGCAAGAACAGTTGAATTCAATAGCTGTCTAGCATCTCAGGAGGCCTCCAAAGTAGAGGTGGAAAATCAGCTCCCCTTCTCGTTGTTGGCAGTCACCTGGAACAAGTATCTGAGGGGCAGTTTTAGACTGGGAACTCTGAACCTCTGTCTCTCCTAGCATCTGAATTTCAAATGGGTTTGGTCCAACTCTGGTTATCACCAGACCAGCATATATATTTCTAATGCCGTTTGGAAGTTGGAAAGGTAAAGTTTGTTGTGGGGAAGTAAATGAGACCCAAAATGCCTACAATCACATAGGATCCTCTCACTTTGCTCTTTAAAACAATGCTTTATCAAGATTATTATTATCTAGGAGGTAATTTCAGGATGAATGAGAAGAATGAATGAATTAAATTTTATTAAGGCACTAGCTCTCGCCTTGGCCCCAAAGCAAATAAACCAAACCAGAAAACAGTAAAATGATAAAAGAATAAAACAACCAGGATTACCACAATTCAATTGGAGCAGTTACAAGAAATAGATACATATGATCACGTTCAGTTAAATAATGACTCGTCCAATCCTCCTCCTCAACAGCAATTAGTAACTCTGAATCATATCCTCCCATATTCTTTAGCCTCTCAGGCTTCCAATAGCATTTTATCCCTCAGCCTCATGGCTAAGAAAATAAATGAAGCAACAGCTCTCATTATAACTTCCTCCTTAGTAGCGAGCATAAATTTCAATTTGCCCACCTCTGTGCTCTGAGTATTTCCTTCAAATAAGAGGTCTATCCAAGTAGCTCTTCTTTCTTGGCGCACAGGACAATCTAACAAAACATGCTTTAAATCCTCAATTTCCCGATTCCCACAGAAGCAAAATCGTCGCCTCTGTGGTATATTGTTATACCTCCCTGATACCATGGCCGATGGGAAAAGGTGGAAGCGTAGAAGTGTGAAATTCCGCCTGAAATTAAGGTCTCCCAATTTATCCAAGTAACTCTCAAAGCCATACTTCAGTTTAAACTGCTGTAACCAGGGAGCTACTTTCCATGTTGGAATCACTGCCATATCCTCTTGTTTGGCAACATCCATCATTCTACACCTTACTATCTTCTGCTGCTGCCCCATGTCCTTCCCTCCCAAAAAGGAAAAGGACAGACCAAGCTTCCCCAGATCAACAGCAGCCTTCTTTATCTGTGGATATTGTACAGCTCCCAAGTGTTCCAGTTCTTCCTTCAAACAGAGTAGCGGCAAATCCTCCTCCCCTTGCCGGCAGACCTTAGACCAGTATCTGATTGCCGTTTGTTTAGATAAATAAGCTATAGGCATTACACCTGTTTCTGCTCTAAGTACCGCCGCCGGGGTCCCCCTCAGCACTCGCAGTAGTCCGCGCAGAAATTTATTCTGCACAACCTCTAGGGTATATAGGAACTGCATTGTCATAATTTCAATGCCAAAGGGTAACAGGGATTGTACCTTAGCCTTGTAAAGATCTAGTATGGTTGAGACCTTAATCCCAGCGGACTTTGCAGCTAGCCTTAAAATTCCATTTGCAGCCACCAAGGCCTTTGTGGCAATAAGCGTCTGATGCCTCTCCCATGAGCCATTACTTGAAATCGTGATCCCCAAATATACATAAGAATCCACTTGCAGCAGGGAGTTATTCCCTATAGGCCACTTATATTTGGGAGCTCTCTTTCCCATCACCATTATCTGGGACTTTTGATCATTAATATGCAGCCCTTTTCCGTGCAGTAAGACCTCAGCTTTGCCAGCTGATTGCATAATCCTTTCCTGAACTGGGATAAAATGATCACGTCATCTGCATACATAAGGGCGGCAATTGTCCTACCCCAAATTTTAGGTAAATGGCTATCTTCCATAGTCAAAAGTCGGGGTAAGTCACTAAGGCAAATATTGAAAAGTAAGGGTGCCAACACACACACCCGTCTCACCCCCTTCTGCATGCAAATTAGTCTAGACAATGTACCATCCATCCCCAAATGGATTCTAGCAAAATTCTCAGAGTGGATACTGATAAGCAGGCTCAGCAAATCCTTATGAATACCTAATCCCTGCAAAAATTGTCATAGTTTTGCCCTCGTGACCGAATTGAAGGCCTTCTGGAAATCTATAAAGGCTTAAAATAGTGTGCCTGATCTTATCGTGGCATATTTGGCAATAATATGCGATATTGTAAAACAGCTGTCTGTCGTTGATCGATTCTTGTGAAACCCAAACTCTTCCTGTGGGATAAGATCTCTCTCTTCAGCCCATTGTTCTAATTGTCTTAACAGTATTCGAGTATACATTTTCCCCAAGGTTGGGAGAAGACTTATAGGGCGATAACATCTGGGGTCCTTAATATCCCCTTTTTTAAACAATGGGATAATAATAGACGCACCCCATTCCTGTGGGTCCCAGGTTTCGCAGCCTGTTTATATTGGTGAACAGGTGTGCCAATACAGGAGCCCACCATTCACTACTGGCCTGCAATGCCTCTGCCACTATGAAATCGCAGCCAGGGGCCTTATTGGGTTTTAGAGACTCAATCTCTTCCACCACTTCTTGTTCACTAACTAACTCAATAAAATCTGGTATGCTAGTGGATACGGCTACGTTGCTTACATCACACTCAACGACTCCTACATTCTCATCCTCATTGGTAACCTCACCAAAAGGTTCCTCGTAGTACGCTTACCCATACATCCTCCTCCAGGGTCTTATTTGCCCTGCTAGTAAAGGGGCGTAGGGCATGATTTATCAGGCACCAAAATCTTCTAGAGTCCTTTAGGAGTGATGCTGCTTTGAGGTTAGCCCACACTCTGCATTCAGTTTCTTGCTTATGAATGAGAAGAAAAATCAGGCACTTTCCTTCTGGAGAGAGAAGATGGTTGCTCTGTTGGCTTCAAATGTAAGGAATGGACAGGGCTGGCTTTATTGCAGAGCAACCCAAGGCAACTGCCCTGAATCCTGCTTTATTCTCTACGTCTGGGGTCCCTGCAGTGGCCTACACTTTCACTAGGTCAGCATGCAGGGCCCCCACTCCCTCCAAGTAGGGTCCAAAACACAACCAACTGACCTCTAGGGTCCTGTGGAGGGGGTCCCCAAAGGGGAGGGGGCAGAGCTGTAGAGCAGGGAGCGGGACTACCAGGCAGCCCACGTTTTATCTTCACCTTGAGCTCTGCAAATTCTAAGGCCAGCCCTAGGGATGGAGACAAAGTTGTTCAGATGATCTCTTGTATTAGATCAGCTTCTGTTGGTAAGAGAGCATGCAAGCTTTTGGACCGCGCAGGACTCTTCCTTGGGCAGATGCAACAAGTCAGAATTGTATACAGGGCGGCAGTGACTTGGGAGGGAGTGAATGGATAACTTGGGAGAGCATTCTGATGGGGAAACCTAGATTTGAGACATTTAAAAACAATGAAGTTAAAAGTCATTGCTGATGATGTTAAAGACCGAGAAACAATAGATAACAGTGAATGCAAATAGAGAACTATGCAAAAGTGAACAGCTGAGTAAGGGGTAGTAGGCAAACAACTTTCCAGGTGGAAAACTTGCATATCAAAGGAACTGGATAGTACACACACAAACAGCAGGCTATCCATTACAAATGTATATAGTCGCTTAAAAACCCTAACTTTTATTTATTTATTTATTCATTTATTTATATTAAAACTTATATGCTGCCCCTTCCTGCCTCAGGCATCTCGGGGCAGCTCACAACATTTTAAAACATATTAAAATATACAATAATAAACTACAATTAAAAACAGTATAAGACCCATCCCACTCCATCTCCCTTGGGAAAGGCACGGCGGAACAGCCAGGTCTTACATTGTCTACGGAAAGAGGGGAGGTCAGTAATCAAGCGGACCTCCAACTTGAGTCCATTTTTCTTGGTATCCAATAAAGTTATACATTTTAGCTCATAGTCTTTCAAAGTTGTACAAGCTCCCTTTCAGGACAAGGACTGAGAGATAAGAGACTGACTGTTTTTTTTCTTCCCCTTTTATCCTTTCTTTTTTTAAAATTGTTGTAAATAGATTGTATTGTGGTGTGTTAAATATTAGTGTATTACTTTTGTGACTAACCCCAAGTGCCATTTGGTAGAGGTCACTATGCTAATACAATTAAATTATTATTGTTGTTACTATTATTGTATAGTTCTGACTTGACTCCATCTCTGATCTCTCGGTCCTTGTCCTGAAGCATTTAAAAGACGGGCCTAGAGAACTAAAATTCATAACTTTTTATTGAATAGCGAGATTAGACTAGATTAGATTTTCTTATAGTTATCACCAGAACAGGATATTGAGAAAAATGGACTCAGCTTAGACTAAGGCTTCCCAAGGCATCACATAAATCTGTAAGTAACTACCAAGAAGTGTAAATGTGATGGTGCTGTTGTCACATGCTAAGCACTATGGTGATGACTAGAAAACTGGTGGTGTAAACAAAGCACTGCAGAATGGGAGAGCAATGCTTTTGACAGCATGGCCACAGGCAAAAGACAGAGGAAGCAGTTGCTTCCCTGGCCCATTTCCACCTCACCCTGTGTTTTTTAATTGTGTGGCAGTTGGCAGTCAAACATCAAATTCAGCCCCAATGACTTTTCCTATGTGCCAATCCAGAGAGAGAGAGTGTGGCCACTGTGTTGGTCCCAAATGACAGAGAGAGAAAATGGTTAGAACAATATGTTTTGAATGATATCAATAAAAGATGGCATTTGAACCACTTTGTCCCAATGTGTCAAGAGAGGTAAATATGGGACTGGATTCAGTCTTGGGTTATGCAGACCCCTGCAGGGTAATGCACGGTTTAGGACTTACCATAAAAATCTCCAGCTGGACAAGACCTAAAGTTCTACAGCCCGCCCTACACAGCTCTCAAAGCAGGATGTGACAGGCAGAATGTGCTGATATAACGTATCCCATGGGTAGCTCCTCCAGAGAGGTGAGCCCAAACCACAATTTCAAGTTGTCCTCCCCTGACAGAGGTGATATTGGGAATCTCCCACATCACAGCACCTCCTGGTGTCTTTGTGAGTTTCAACTAATTTCTCCCTGAGTTGACAGAAGCCAGTGTAACCTAGTAGATAAGGTGCTCAACTTCAACCCTGAGAGAGCAGGGTCTTAGGGTGTTAACAAACAAGGTGGTAGCCCACACCAGGTGGGTGTCCACTTGTTCGTTTATTAGGTGTTCACTGCCACCAGGCACAGAGCACCATTCACGGCAGGGTCCGGGAGCATGCGGAGCCGGCCATGTAGGCAAATGAGAGCTAATGTGTGCCCACCTGTCCACAGCTTGTCAATTAGGTTGCAGGCAGCATTGTGTGCATACCGGTCCACCAGCACCATAGAGCTGCAGGTGAAGAGCCACGCATTCTCCCAACTCCTGATTTGTAGTACGTACCCAATGCTTGCTCTTTCCAAGCCACTGCCTTCTCAGGAATGATTTGCAGAGAATTACCATCACTGTCTGGGGCAATGTATAATACTGACAGCCAGGCAACAACCAGCTACTACCACCACCCAATTGCAAATAGACATCCCTCCCTGCCTGTTCCCATCCCAGAGCCAGCACAGGTCAATACAGACATGGACACCATGACTATCACGGTGTTTCCCCTGAAGCTCTTGTTCGAGGAGCCAGCAGAGGTTCTGGTCGAGGGCCCGGATACCACCTTTGTAGAGGAGGTGGAGGAGAATGGTAAGTTAATATACCTGGGGGGGATGGGGTATTTGTGTGTACACAGCTGCATGAAGGCTTCCATTTATTGTTATCTAATTATCTTGGGGGGGCACGGTTCTTTACTGTGTTGACAGGTGGCCAGGAGAGTGTGGAGGAGCAACAGGAAAATCCCTGGGAAACAGCTCCATCGAACAGGAACGGTAGGCACAAGAAGTGGGTGGCAAGGCAGCATGGCAGGCTTATGGGCTGGCAGAGAAGAAAAGGTTCCATGGTGGGACAGCAGGCTGTGGGGGGTTGGAAGCAAAAATGGTGGGGGAGGATATTGCGTGAATGGCGGTGCTTGATTTCTATATGTTCTTCACTCCTCTCTGCAGTCATCACAGGAGGAGAACTGTGTGGTGCTGATATCCTGCCACCGCAACAACACCAGCAGCATAAGCAGGTACTCATTCTCACTTCTCTTCGGGACTGTAAATTGGGTGGGCAGGGGATGAAACACCAGGGGGGTGGGATGGTTTGAACTACTGGTTTTCATTATTGCCTTGCAACAGGTCTGCCAGTGGAACAGGTGCAAATGGAGCTCCTAGCCACAAGTGCCCAGCAGAACCAGGACCTGCGGATCCACAGCCATCAGAACAGGGAGGATTTGGCAAAGGAGCTGCTTGGGGAGACCACACGGTGGGCGGACGAGATTCGGGACGTCATTAACAGCATGGCTAGGGAGCAGATGCAGCTGGTGTGGCAGAACACCACAGAACATAAGGCCTTTGCTGCCGAGGTCCACTGAACTGCCAGTGGGAGCAAAGGCACTGGGCCCACCTCTGGCAGCAGTTTGAGCATAATCAAGTGGGTGAGAAAGGAGATGAGTGAGATGTAGGCACAGACACAAAGCAGCCTGTCCCAGTCTATTCAGCTCCAGACCTCCCTGCTTGAGCATGTTGCTGCTCCGACTGTGAGCACTGTTTCTCAGGGCCAGGCACTATTTCCTAATGCCCATCAACAGTTCACGCCCCACCATGTGGAACCTGACCTCCCACTCTGGTTCCTCCAGCAATCCACCTCCCAGGGAAAGCACTCGAGCCCTCTGCATGCTGTGCTCACACCAGTGAACAATCTGTGGGCCAGGCATACCTTCCCTTGTCAATCACTCCCACACTCCTCCCGCAAACTCTCCTCCACAGGCAAATCTGTGGGAGGAGGATCAGGAAAATGTCCCCTGCCAGTCCACCACCCAAGCGAGCGTGCCCAGCTTTCGCCAAAAGAAGCAGGAACAAGAAGAAATATTACAGTTTCTAGCAAATAAAGTTCTTCTTTAATTTTTCATAGCCAGATTTTTAGGGCCAACCGAATTGGGTAGCCCACCTACTAATTTGGTCTCAGTAGGAGAAGGAATCTTGGTCCCAATTGATGAAGGGAAAGCTTTCAAACTGGGAAATCACCAATATGATAGTTTCCCCGAAAGCAATGTAGTTTTCACTCCTCTTAGTCAGTCCCAGATACTTCCTTTACCTGATCAAGACTGACATAATATGGGCGGGCCTCTGTTCTCGGGGATAGAGTCCCTCCCAGTTCATGATCCAGGAATGAGTTACAGGAACAAATGGTCTCTCCCAAGTACTTGTTTCAAGCTTGCTTCTTGGAACATCGCAGGTCTAATCTCCAAGCTGGCGGACAAAGTTTGGACCGAATATACGACTCAATTCAACTTTATTTGCCTCCAAGAAACTTGGATCTTAGCAAAGTCAGATGTTGGAAATCGACTGAATAGGATAGGAAAGTTCCAAGTAGTATTACATGGGGGCCAAAAGGTAGGGAAGAGGGGCCGAGTTTCTGGTGGTCTTGCATTCTTGGCCCCCGATCCCCAGGTTTGGCCCTTTCTTGTTCTCCCTTCACCCAGGCCTGAGTTTCAACTAGCTCTATTATGGCTCCCCAATGATGTGCAGTATATTCTTGTCAATGCCTGTGTTCCACCTTCCTCCTCAATATGTTACAAGGAGGATGTTTGGGCATTCCTTGAAGAACAGAGTTATATGCTAGAAGCAAAATATCCACGAGCTAGGGATGTGCGAACGGAACCAGGTTCAGATGTTCGGCCGTTTGGTGGTTCAGGTCGAACGTTGAGTTCAGATTCAGTTCGGTTGGGCTCAGTTCAGTCTTTAGTTCAGTGCAATCAGGAACTGAAAATGACATTTGGTTTTTGAAATAAAGGAAAAAACTGAAAAACATATTTCCAGCTATAACATTTTTGTTTCCTATTCAATTTTGATGAAATTTGGGGAGATTTTACCCCCGATGAAGGGCACTATGTGTACCAAAATGTGAAACAATTAGATAACGCGAACAGATTTTAGAAGCAATTGAAAGTTGTGCTTTTAAGAAAAGCTCCATACACATTCATGGCTACAATTTCTTTATCTTGCATCCAATGTTCATTAAACTTGTGCATATTACGTCCCTCCATATGCTTAATACTTCTGCCAATTTTCAGAAAGGGTGGATAAAGGGTACCAAGGGTATAAGACATTAACCTGAAAATACATTTTCAGCTGTAACATTTTGATATTCCATTCTGTTTACAGGATATTTGGCAAGAATGTATCAAATACCTTTCCTGCCATTTCAGAAAATGTACAGGAGATTTTGGTAAAGGAACCCAATTATATAAGCAATTGATGTTGTCCCAGTGAAGATCATTATTCAGATGAATATCCGCATATTCAGTGCCAGTCAGAGGCAGGCACCCTGCATGGCAAGGGGAGAGAGACAGTAGGAGGAAGGATGTGGAGCAACCCCTAAGACTGACAGACACATTCAATGGCCAAACACATTACTGCAAGCTTCTAGCTTTACAGGACCAATTGGTAGTGACTTCAAGGTGGGCATAGGGGGCGGCCCTGTGGCGGGCATAAGCAACATAACTGGGACGTCTGAGATAGCATCCCAGCAGTCAGGAGACATAGTTTAAACACATCCAGGCTGGCCAATTATCATCACAATCACATCCTGCAGCTCTGAGACAGAGGACATGAGAGAATTTCTATTGACTCTTTCCTAAACAGATGCTTCTGACTTCCCAGAAACAAGTGGGGGAGATACGTTGGGATGGTCCAAGCACAGAATGAGGATATTTGATTGACATTTCTGTTGGCCAGTTCGCATCACAAACCAATCTTATACCACAGTGACATAAGAGAATCCCAGGCATAGACCCCTTCTCTACATATGTTGTACAGGCATATAAAATTGGGACCCTTTATAAAATCTTTCTGATATTTGGCAGTGATGATCAAGAAAGTGTAATATATAGCCCTGCCAAATGTCATTTACACTGGTTGGGCTACAAAGATGTTATAGTCAGACATACATTTATATGTTAATTGCTTATACCACCAAGACCCTTTTTCCAATCCTTCTGAAATTTGGCAAAGATAGTAAATATGGGAAGGGGTATAAACTGGACATGTTTCACATAGATTAGATGTGAGACAAAGAAATTACAGCTAAGAATGTATATTTAAAATATTGCAAAATACAATAATTCAACTGCTTCTAAAATCTGATTCCTTTCTCCAATCATTTTGAGATTTGGTACACATAATGCTTTTTATTCGAGGTATAGGCATCCCAAGTTCCAGCCACATAGCATAAAAAACAAAAATGATACAGCCGATAATGTGTTTTCCATTGAAACCAATGGAAATTCAATTCTGAACTCACCGAATGCATCCGAACTGAACGTTCGAATTTGAGTTCGGTTCGCATGTTCGGTTTAGTTGACCAAACTATTCGAGTTCGGTCTGAACGTCCGAACCGCGTTCGCCCATCCCTACCACGAGCCTGGGTGATCATGGTTGGTGGTTGGAATGCCAGGATTGGCAATGAAACTGCACAAGAAGTTCCTAAGGAGGGAGACTTACCATCCTTTCTTGTTTCCTTCTGCAATTGGAAGTCTGGAGACAAAACTATAAATGACTTAGGCAGGAAGCTTTTGGCCTTGATCCGTTTGTTGGATCTTATGCCATTAAATGGCAGCTTTTTGGGAGACGGTGATGGAGATTACACGTTTCAGAGCCCCTTTGGCCAGAGTGTGATTATGTTTTCGTCAGTCCGCTTGCTTGTGAGGGCATAGATAGCTTCGCACTGACGATGAGAATGGAAAGCGATCATAGGGTTTTAGAATTGCAGTTGAAAATATATGGTTCTGTACCTATCAGTAACATTCCACTGAACTTCTCTTGCAATGACTTGGTCGTAAGAAAATGGGAACAGTCTACGCTTTCCTGCAAAATGCAGGAGCTTTGTTATGCAGGTGGGCTACAGGAGTTGGGCGAAACACTGTTGCAGGAATCAGACCATAAGGCAGTAATAAATAAATTTGAAGGCATAACAGATTTTCTGTTTGAAATTTTTTTGATGGTTCCAAGGATGCCTTTAAAGTTAGGTAATGGATGGTATGATAAGGAATGTAAAATTCTGAAATCTCACTCCTGGCTCCTTGATCCAAAAAAGCTTGGATCAAGACCCAAACAAACCTAGCCCATTCCCAATTATCTGGTGCGATGTGGAAATATAAACAACTTCTCTGAAGTAAGAGATCTCAATACTATGGGAGATTGTGGGCTAAAATAACAACTGCCGCATGCTTAGGCAATAGCAGAACTTTGGGGAAACTACTTAATCGCTTAATCCAACCTCCGTGGGACACCAGTCCTAGTCTGGTTTCAAATCCTCACTGGGAGCAATTCTTTGGCAAACTATATGAAGCGAGAGAATTGCCCCTGTTTACCGAAGTCAGGGACCTGCTCCCATTCAATGATCATTGTAATGAGATAGATAGAACCTAATTTTCCGTCTACCTTCAGGGTCCTCTTATAGATAAAAGGATTAATGGCTTAAAGGCTAACAAAGCTCCTGGCCCCGATGGGATCATGGCTGAGGTATTGAAGGCCGCTCCACTTTGGTGGGTCTCGATCCTCAGCAAAACCTTCAGTGCAATCCTCCAGGGAGGGCCAATCCCACAGAATTGGAAAAGGAGTTGGATCGTCCCTATTTTTAAAAAAGGAGAGAGGAGTAATCCCAACTGTTACAGGCCTATAAGCTTACTTCCCGTAATAGGCAAGTTATTTTCTTCTATCATCTGTCAACATCTTCAGGAATGGGCTGACTTAAGAGGAATAATTCCCAATGAACAGTATGGTTTTAGGGCTAATAGATCTACCATCGATTACGCCTACATTGTTGCACATGTAGTTGCGAAATATTCCAGAATTAGATCTGGAAAACTTTATATGGCCTTCATTGATTACACCAAGGCCTTTGATTCAGTCCCTCGTGGGAGATTATGGAGCAAACTAAAAGCATATGGCCTCGATCATAATCTGCTTGCCATTTTGGAAGCAATCCACAAGCGTAATGCTGCGAGAATCAAGGGCTCTGGTGCGAATACCCAGAGTGCCCCGATCCATATTAATAGAGGTGTCCACCAGGAATGCCCCCTGGCTTCTCTTCTCTTTAATCTGTTTGTTGCGGATTTAATTCCTGCAGTTAAGGAAACTAATCCACATCCCGAAAAAATACTGGACTATACACTGTATGCGCTCCAATACGCGGATGACTTAGTCCTATTTTCGCAAACTAAGAAAGGGCTAAGGTCTGCTATTGAGGACTTAATAAAATATTCTACTACCAATGGACTGGATGTAAATGCTGAAAAATCCAAGATACTCATAGCCGGACAAAAGTTTCGCCCTCACAAGCGGTCAGTGGCAGATCTCTCTATTGAGGTGGTAAATGCCTTCTCATATATGGGCATTACGTTTACCTCAAAAGGTACCTGGACACAACATCATAGTACACAAGCCCGGGTATCCATCACGACAACAAAAGCACTGTTGAAAGTGCTTAATATATCGTATGGCATTCCCATCTCAACCATTTTGAAGGCTTTTCAAACTAAAGTCTGCCCAGTGTTAACCTTTGGAGCCGAACTGATTACGTCTTCTGACTTCCTGACACTCGAGCGAGTGTAAAACTATTTTCTTTGGAGAATTTTCCAAATGGGAACTACTATCCCAGGTGCAGTTGCCCGGGCTGAAACCAACACTCTTTGTATTGAACATCGGTCCAGGATGGCATTTGTAAGGTACTGGACTAAACTATTGACTGGCCCTCAAGATTCATTGCAAGCTTTATGCTTAGGAGAAAAACTGAAGCATAAGGAGGCCAGAGTATACCCTTGGGTAAGGTCTCTGTTAATATTCCTGACAGATTGGGTTTCTCCCTGCAATGCTTTCAGGGCTATTCTGCGCTGGCTATTAAGAAGGTTGTCGAACAAAGGCCTAAGGATGTCGCAGTGCAAGCAGACCTAAAAGAATGGAGGGTTGCTCCCTCCCTAGCTAAGAGCAAAGTTATGTTTAACAGAGAGTCATACTTAGACTTACTAGGCAATAAGCAGTTGTGGGGATATTACACCCTCTTTCATTTCAAGCTTATTCAGTCTGCAGTGGTCGAGGGCAGATTTACTAAAATACCATTTCAGGACAGGAAGTGTCAGTGCTCTTTGGCAGAAATCGAATCAGTAGAACACATTTTACTTAGATGTCCTTATTACACTCACCTGAGACACGTTTGGTTAGCTCCCCTCATGGAAGATAGGCCAATGGATTCTTCTGAATCTTTTAGATATTTAACTACCCTATCGCATGTGAGCCAGTTAGCCTCTGTGACGACGTTTCTCCTCTTAACCGCCAAAAGGCGTGTGTACATCCATGCCCACCTAGCTTCTAATAAACCGAAAGGTAAACTGTAGCATTAGCTTCAATCTGAAAGTGTAAACGCTTAACCACTCTGCTTTATGCGAAGTTGTGTTATATCTGTTAAGTTACAGTATATGTCTTGATTTCCTGCCCCGTGACTCAGATTGACCTCGTTAAACCATGCCCCAATTTTTAATTTTATGCCTTTTTTGTTGTATTGAATTTCTGGTTGTATAGTCTATTATCATTATCTCTATCACACAGTTATGTTTTTTATTGGTATGTTTTAGTGACTGCTTTAAGCATGACTTGATATTGCTTCATTTTATATATTCTTTTTCTATGTTTCTATATGCTTTTATACGTTCTATGTTTATGTATTGTATGTTCTTTTGTCTATTGTTGGCCATTGGAGAAAGCCCGTGCCAAAAAAAATTTACTTAATTTTTCATAATCCATGGTTTCCAAGCTTCTTCTGGGAAAGGAGGGAAGTCTGGAGGGGGGGCCTTGGAGATTGGTGGTATAGCTTAGTGATAAGCCACTTTAAGGGTTGGGGGTTAGAAGTGCTTGTACTTGTGGAGGGGGGAGGGCATAGTAGCCAGCAGCATACCTGTGCCTCTACGCTTCCTGTTGCCATTTCCAGACCCCGCTAGCCTGAAAATGCCAATAGGAAAATGCAGACATTAAAATCTGCAGCCAGTCAGCCTGAGAATGACAATAGGGAATGCACAGGAAATAGCATAGGAGGGGGAGGCTCAAGGAAGGAAAGTATGTCATCCTGGTGCTGGCAGGGGTCAGGGAGGCTGGATGGTCTGGAGGAACACACAGACGCACACAGGAAACATTTTAAAAGGCTTCACTGATATAACAAAAAGATTATTAGAAACAGTTCACCGACACTCATTAAACTGTCACTGATGACGGGTATCTTTGCTAGCATTGCAGTTGATGTGCCAGCACAAGTCATTCTGGATCTCTCCGGCTATGTGCTGCTCTGCTCTGTTCAGCTGATCCCAGAACAGGGGGACTGGCTCACTGGAGCTAGCTGGTGGGGGATTCTCCAAAGTGGCCCCGCCAGTCTCGCAGATGTTGTGAAGAACACAGGCAGTGGTTGTTAGCAGCAGAGTGGTCTCCAGCTGAAAACCAATTCTGGCTGCAGTTGATCTCCAGCACTGCTTTACAAGACCAAAAGCCCTCTCCACAACAGAGCAGGTGGTTCTGAGCTGCCTATTAAAGTACCTTTGCTCTGAGGTGAGGGCAATGCTGTATGCCTTCCTGAGCCGATCCTTCAGGGGGTAGGCTGGGTCCCCAAGAACAACAGGCCTCATGAACATGTTTCAGTGGTGGGTCCAAAGTCTCAGGTGTACATTCAGTCAAATAAGGGGGACTGGTGGAAGATGTGGGCATCATGGTTCTTCCCGGACCACCTGGCCAGCACATCCACGAACGCGGCACAGTGGTCCATTATGGCCTAGAGAAGCATGGAGAAAAACCCTTTATAGTTCAGGTAGTCATTCTTGCTATGGGGTGGACAGATGATGGAGATATGTCTCCCATCAATTGCCCCTATACAGTTTCGGAGCCCCTCCCTCCTGAGGTCCTCCATCACCGTCATGAGATCAGTCAACCACACCACCCAGTCTGGCAGCACTTGCACAATTGTTGTGCATACCTCCATGAGGATGGTGCCCACCATGGAGGTTCCATCACCAAATTTCTGGGCAACAGAGCAGCAGGAGTCTGGAGTATCAAGGTTCCAGATGGCAATGCCATTGGAGGTAGGCAACCTCATCTCCATGCTCTGATTCTCCAGTCGTGGCCTGAGGATCTCAGCTATCTGCAGGACAAAGCAACGGGGCATCCTGAAGCTTGCAACCCACCTGGCATCTTCCCACGAGGACAGTACATTTTCTCACCAGTCTGTGCTTTTCTCCTTGACCCAGACCAGCCTCTCGGTAGGTACAGACCTGCAAATGGAGTCAGTAATTGAAGCTGTCTCCCCTGACAGGTACCTCTCCCTGCACATTGCGTGGCTTCAGTCCTCCCCAGCAGCACAATCTGTTGTCGTTGGAGTTAGGCAAGTGCACGGTGCTGAAGCGGCAGCCACCTCTGCAATGTGGTGTGGCCCACTATCCTGGCCATAGATCGAGCAAGAATATGTGCCTTGAAATCACATCGTGCCAATGACAGCAGAAGCCTTGGATCTGTTGGATTGCTCCCAGGTTCTGATCAGAAACAATAATGAAAACTTGGAGCATGATAACGAGCACAAGGAAGTTCTCTGCATGTGTCTCCAATGTTGGTATCCGTCTCTTTGAACTCTGCAGACCACACACCAAACATTTTGAACAGTTTAAGAGCTGGGTGCCTGCCTAGCTAAGATTGGCTGTGTGCCACACGTGAGCAACTACTGGCCACTTATTGGTCATGTGTAGAACTAAGATTTAGTCACGGTAGTGATTTGGGTCACATTTTAAGTTAATTTTCCCCCTCACCGTGACGTTTACAGCTTTTCCGTGACTTCCATTACTTTTCTGTGACTTCCTAAAAAACACCAGAGGAGCTGCCTCTGACTCACCCTGGAGAAGAGAAGTGCCACTGAGAAGCGTGATGTGGAGACTGCAGTCAGCACCGGCTGCCGCTCTGACCTCTCTGAGGTTCTCCAGACCCCTCCCCTTCAGAGCACAGCGTGGTTAGAGGCAGAGGGCGGCGCTTGAGAAGAGCCACCCAGAAAAGCAGCGTGGATACCGCACCCCGCGCCGGCTGCCACGCTCGCATGTTGCTCCAAACCCCTCCCCTTCTGAGCGTGGTGTGGCTAGAGGCAGAGGGTGGGGCCAGAGTTAGAAATCGCATCCTGGAGGAGACGGCAGCATTTCCTCTGCCTTTCCTCATGCCTTGCTCTACCCTCCCTCCTTCCTGGGGATTTCATTCTAAGAGAGATAAGGGAGAGGGTGGGTTCCCTTTCCCCCTGCCTGAGGCTTTCATTCACAGAGATAAGGGAAAGGGGCAGAGATTCCCTTTCCTCCCGCCCCGGGCTTACAGTCTAATAACATGTTATGTTAAGAAACATTCAATAAAAGTAAAATGGAACATTTTTTACCCATGACTTTTTATCTTTTCTACCATAACCTAGTCATGACTTTTTAGAAAATATACCATGACAGAATCTTAGCCCTAGTCATGTGTCCATATAGGACTGGCTGTGCACCAAGCATGGCACTGCCAAGGGCCTACCCAGAGACGTTGAGGGGGCTGATGCATACACTGGCCTTTGCTGACATTTGGGTGAGGCCTGATGTACAGAGAGAACTGTCAGACCCATCCTTTGAGGCAACCTGTGTGCTCATAAGGTGGCAGATGCACACAATGAGATTCTATGTATGCATGACGTGCTGCAGACACCGCGCAACCCTGCTGCAGTTCCAAGTTCAGCAGAATGGAAGAGTGGGAGCCCTGGACAAGATGAGAGGGTGGGATGTGAATGAGACTGCAACTTTTCTGGAAGTAGGGCAGTCAGTAACACAGGCTGGACCCTCCCTGCCATTTTTTCTCATTGCTGTCCTGGTGACAGTGAGCGGATACCCGTGGGGCCACCAGAGCACCTTGATCAGATGGCAGAGATGAATCTCTTTGAGGACACAAGTGAATTTGGGTACAGGGAATGTGAACCGACTGAATGGAGAGCTTGTTGCCCTATACGAGGTTTGAGCACTTGCAGAAGTGCAGAGCACCCTGGCAATTGGAGAGGTTTCCCACCCCTACTGTATGCTAATACAGAAGATGGGAGTACAAGAGGCACATGTTTGACTGGGGGTTTTATGCGACCCCAAAGGGATTTCCGGTACCACGGCGGGCGAGACCCCAATAAAAGTCTGCACTGCGCTACCTGCAGATACATCGCTGATGCAAGAAACTGGGTTGACAACATGCAAAGACTGATTGCTTTCAATATCAATTTTGACGTTTGGTTGCAGTTTTCTATAGATGCTCAATAAAGTATGTGATTTCCTCCGTAAACTCAGCATTCTGTGCATAGCAAAAGGTTATTTCCAGCCGCCAAGTGCTGGCAGGTATAAACCCAAGTATGAACCTCTGTGGGTGAGCAGGGATAGCAGGCGCTGGGACCACCTCTGAGTCAGAATAGCCCTGAAGAAAGAAACGGCTGGGACAACTTCTTGTTCCCCTGGTTCACCGCGACTGTTAGTTATGAGAGGGGTCAGTATACTGGGAAGGGTGGAAGGGTTGGTGGGCGGAGCGTGGTGCGGAAGAACACCTGCCTGTCCGTTAGGTTTGTCGCACGTGAGTGGGGGTTGTGCGAACGCAAAAAGAAACACACAAAGGGGGCTGCCCATTTATTAGGCTGTACGTGCTAAACATGTGAGTGAGGGCTGCAGAGGGGGCTATCGCCTCAGGAACTCACTGAAACCCTCAACCTCAGTTCCCCATAAGTGAAATGGGAATAATGATGACCTACCTCACAGAGTTGTTGTGACCGTGAACTAGAGAAGAGCAACAAGGATAATACATTCAGGATGGGGTTCATTGGATGCCCTTCATAGGCTGTGCCACAGACGTCTTGCGTGGCTTTGATCCAGCCATTCACGCTCCCTTTGACTCAGTTTCCTCCTTGGTAATCTGAGAATACTTCCTTATCTCAGAAGGATGTTGTGAGACTGTTTGCAAAGGCTTTGGGTGGTAGGGGTTTTATTACACATGCCATTGCTATTATTCCATTGACTCAGCAGAATCTGCTCTTCTACCCAGCATGCTGCAACTAGAAGTAGTATTACAGCTTCCCTAAATAAAAGGCAGAGGGCTTATTCAGAAAAAAATGTATACCCTGCAGTTACTTGCTTCTACCTCCACAAAAACTCAATTCCTTCTGGAGTCTACCTAAGACATGCAGGTGTAACTGAGGGAAATTAGGATAAACTATCCCTGTTTAATCCAGGATACAAATGTGAACTTGGCTGTAAATTGCCCTAGAATACTTTACCATGGAATGAAAATACTGCACTACTGTCCCCTGAGCAAAGCCACAGAGAATCTATTTGGGAAGATTTAGAGATGTTCAAGGAGTATGTAGAACTAGCGCTGTGTGCCATATGAATTGTTTAGCTGCACCTTGCACGTATGACCCAAATAGCAGTAGCTCTTTCAAACTGCCCACGTCTGAGATCTCCTTCCTCCAAGTTGTTTCTGAGCTATTGGCATTTGGATTTGTTGCTTTGTTTCAGGCAAGAAGGAAAAAACTCAATTTTACTGTTTAGCAGCTGTGGAGGGAGGCGCTGCTTTTTGAGCCAATGTAAAGTGCTAATTAATTATAAAATCAAATTACTGTTATAAACAAAAAGCCAAATTCATGTAATCTTAAAAAAATCCAGCTGGTTTTATGATCTTTTTCTGAAAATGTTTCTACTGGGTTTTACCCCTGCAAAAAGTATGACATTGGAAACCACTCTGAGAATATTGATTCAAGCTACAGCTGATCTGGCAAAGACTTTAACACCAAGAGGCTTCTAAATTGTGCCTCAGGACAAGGAGGGTCACAATGTGATTGTTGTTTAATGGACTCAGCATGTCTTTGCTGCTGACTAGGGTGGGAGTCACCAAATGCAGTCCTGCTGCTGCCCACTGCTTTATTCAGTGCAAGCCCTCCTAATTAATTGGAAGGCGTGTCCCTAGCCCCACATGAGAGAACTTCACCCCAGCTAGACAGTGAACATTTTTGACATGCCATGTGTCTGTTCTTTGGAAGAAACTGCAGTGTGCGCGAGTTTTTTGTCAAGCAGGAGGAAATGTGTGGGTGTAAGATCCTTGTGTAATAGTAACTGCACTGGTTAATTTATTTATTTATTTTGACGTTTTTATACACCGCCCTATCCTGACCAAGCAGCTCAGGGTGGCTCACAAATCTCGTAAAAACATCATCATAACCAAAACAATAAAATACAATTTAAAACACCAAACTGGAGCAAAAAAACCACAACCTGACATTCACCCCTCCACCAACCCCCCTCCCTCACCAAAAGCCAGGCGGAACAACCAGGTTTTACACTGACGTCAAAACACAGAGAGGTCCGGTGCCATCCAGGCCTCCACCGGAAGGGAGTTCCACAGCTGCAGTGCGGCCACCAAGAATGCCCTCCCCATCGTTGCCCCCCAGAATACCCAGGGGACCTCCAGGAGGGCGCCCCCCGACGACCACAGGGGCCAATCCAGAGCCCGGGGAGTGAGGCGGTCTCGCAGGTAGGTGAGGCCCAGACCGTGTTGTAGGGCTTTATAGAACACCACCACCACCACCTTGAATCGTGCCCGGAAGAGTATAGGCAGCCAGTGCAGAGAGTGGAGCACTGGTGTTATGTGCTCCCTGCAACCCGTCCCAGTAGAGAGATGAGCCACCACATTCTGCACCAGCTGCAGTCTCCAAGCCATCACCATGGGTAGTCCCACGTAGAGCACATTACAATAGCCAAGTCTTGAGGTAATGAATGCATGGATGATGGTAGCCAGGTCCACATCCGAAACATACGGCCAAAGTCAACGTACCAGATGTAATTGGCGAAACACGCCCTTTGCCACAGCATCCACCTGGACATCCAGGCAGAGCTAGGAATCAAGGGGCACGCCCAGACTACGGACCTGAGAGACAAGGAGGGGACGTTCCCCATCAATGATGGGGGCCTCCACCCCCTCATCCCTACCCACCAACATCACCTCCGTCTTATCGGGATTCAGCCTCAAACGGCTCACCCTCATCCAGTCCCTGACAGCCGCCAAACACCAAGTAAGCACTGAGACTGCCAGGCCAGGATGTGATGAAAATGAGAGAGAGAGCTGGGTGTCATCAGCATACTGATGAAACCAGCATACTGGTGATCCACCGGAACTGGTTCCACACCTTTCCAGGGGCAGACATGTGCCAGGAGGCTGGCCCGCAGGAGATAATGATCCATCCATGACAAGGTACCACCAACACCTCCCCCACCATTGGATTCCCCCACCTCAAGACCGGTACAAAATATCAGATCCAGGGTATGCCCTCCATCATACATCGGGCCACTGACTACCTGAGACAGGCCCACGGTGGCCATGAACTCACGCTCTGCCCCTCCAAGACTGACATCAACGTGAATATTGAGGCCCCCCCCAGGACAAGAGCCCTTGGGGAACGCAAGACCACCTCCGACACCAGCTCTGCCAGAGCATGTAGGCATGCCGCTGGACAGGTAGGTGCACGGTATACCAGCAGCACCCCTAATCTGTCTCCTGCCAAATCGATTACAAGATGGAGGCCCTCCATGCCTGACACCAATTGCACCAGATACCTCCTAATGGATCATGACTCCCTAAAAATAATGGCTACACCACCACCACCCATCCCGCCAGCCTTGACTGATGCTGCACAGAGTACCCAGCCAGAACCAGGTCAGCCAAAATAGACCCCGACTCTGCATTCAGCCAGGTCTCTGTGATGCACCGCGCGTGAGGTCAGCCGCACAGTCCAGGATCAACTCCTGGTTAAGCAGCCTGCTTCAGCAACCTAGACTATCCATCTGTCTTCTGCCGTTTTCTACCCACTAGAGATCATTAGAAGAGGTACAGATATGAGAAACCAACCTCTGAGTAAAAGCTAGTCGATTCTGTGCTGCTGGCTAGTCATTTACTTCCACTTTCTATATAAACTAAAGCCTGACTTTTATCTAAACGGAAAGCACAAAGTTTGCCCTCACTTCATTCTACATTTATAAAATAGGGACTGGCAAAACAATCCTCCAGCTGCTTATCACAGCAGCTTACAGTCCCACCATCACATCAATGGGACCCATGGTGAGGCAGACTGCTACCACTGGTGCTATACATCTGGATGATGGTGACCTGACACACAACGACAACTTGTGAGAACTTGGATCATGCCCTAAAGGAGCGCATATGCCCCACTTTTACAAAGTATGTATGAGAGTTGAAAGACTGGCCTAGAGAGATAAGCAAGAAGCCGCCCTCCCCACCCACCCCAGTATGTGTATAGGAATGTGTTAAGGAGGTGCCCAAGTAGTATATTCTCCCAGAAACCATGCATTACTACTTTTTGCTACAAAGCAAGTGGTTTTTATTTTACATAAATATTCCTAACTCAAAATCATGATCTCTGTGTAATATCTTTACAAATATTTAACCTTAATTTAGCTAGCAAATGTATACCACACTTCGACTCAGAGCAGTAGTTTTCACTAGCTGAACTGAGGTAAAAATTTCAAGTTACATCTTGGTCCATAGCACGTATCCCCTCCACAAACTCCAGGAGCTGATTTCTGTGATGAGAGACTGGGTGGTCAGACCTATTGGTTGGTGAGAGGCGCTACCTGTGCCCTAGAAACATACAACTGGAAAAATGCAACTACCACTACTGTGGGTAGTTATGTCCCTTACCTGAATGATCTGCCCAACAGTGCTTAATTTGTAAATACATAAATAAATTTAGGGGACCCAAGCTGCTCCCAGAAGCCATGACTTCCAGTCTAGAGTTTGTCAGAGCACTGAGAAATGAATCCTATTCTCCAGCTAACGACCAACCACTGAAGTTCTTGGTGGCCAAGAAGTAGATCATGATCTACTGGAAGAGCACACGTTAGTCTCCAGTAAATCATGGTGAGGGAAGTGGGACCAGTCTCTCAGAGATCTCCTTTGGAGAGGACAGCAGGGCCAACACCCCTGGAAGTGTGTCTGGGGGGGGAGGAGGACTAGGAAAGCTTCTCCAATGTGGTAGGGAAGGCTCTTTCTACTCTTGAGACCAATTGCTGAAGTGTTCTAGAGCTGAGAGCCAGTAGAAAAGGTCCCGGCCTGGAGCGCCAGAACCAGCAGGTGGGGTCCTGGTAAATCGCCTGAAGTTGATGCCTGGATCAAGTGGGTTACCATAAGTCTGTAGGGGTGGCACCATAAGTCTGGCCACCCCTACAGCTGAATATAACATAGGATTTCTTGGGATTTGAGACACATGATGACCAGTGCAGGGGGTGGAGCTGGAAAGTCATTAATGAGAGCCAAATAAACAATCCAGATTTGTTTATTTGTAGGGACGGTGTCAGGAAGGCTAAAGCTCAGAATGAGCTGGGGCTTGTGAGAGACGTTAAGAACAACAAAAGGGGGGTTTTCAGGTATGTTAGAAGTAAGAAGGGGGGAAAGGGAAGCGGTGGGTCTTCTGCTTGGTGCAGATGGTGAAATGTTAACAGGTGACAAAGAGAAGGCTGAACTACTCAACTCCTATTTTGCCTCCATCTTCTCCCAAAAGGGAAACTGTGTCCATCCTGGCAAGAATAGCATGAATGATAAGGGGAAAGGATTGCAGCTCAGGATAGATAAAGCATTGGTCGGAGAATACCTAGCTACTCCAAACAAATTAAGAACATAAGAAGTGCCATACTGGGTCAGACCAATGGTCCATCTAGCCCAGCATCCTGTCTCCGACAGTGGTCAATCACGGTGGCTTGAGAGAAGCACCCAACACGTCACAATGGGGGATCCATTCCCTGTTGTTTTCCCCCCAGCTCCCGTAATGTTCCCTGATCCTGTCTGGCTAATAGCTGCTAATGGACCTATCTTCCAAAAACTTCTCCAAACCTCTTTTAAACTCAACGATAGTGCTGGCCCTTACCACAGCCTCTGGCAGTAGATTCCACAACCCAATTATACGCTGAGTGAAAAAATATTTTATTTGTTTTAAACTTGCCACCCATGAGTTTCATGGAGTGTCCCCTAGTTCTAGTACTAGCTGAGAGGGTAAATAACTGCTTCTTGTTTATTAGTTCCACCCCACTCATGATTTTATAGACCTCTATCATATCTCCTCTCAGTCGTCTCTTCTCCAAACTGAAGAGCCCCAACCTACCAAGCCTCTCCTCATACGGGAGCCCTTCCATGCCCTTGATCATTTTTGTTGCCCTTCTCTGTACCTTTTCTAGTTCAGCTATGTCTTTTTTGAGATGGGGCGACCAGAACTGCACACAATATTCGAGGTGCGGTCGCACCATTGATTTGTATAGAGGCATTATGACATCCTCAGTTTTATTCTCTATCCCCTTCCGAATAATTCCTAACATTCTGTTTGCTTTTTTGACTGCTGCTGCGCACTGCGCTGTGGATTTCATTGTATTGTCCACAACCACCCCCAGATCCTTTTCCTGAGTGGTAACTCCTAGCTTAGTACCCAGCATTGTGTACGCATAGTTTGGATTATTTTTCCCTACGTGCATCACTTTGCACTTGTCCACATTAAATCTCATTTGCCATTTAGATGCCCAGGCACCCAGTGTCGTAAGATCCTGTTGCAGTTCCTCACAGTCTGCTCGTGTTTTAACTACCTTGAATAACTTGGTGTCGTCTGCAAATTTGATCACCTCACTCTTAACACCCTTTTCCAAATCATTAATGAATACATTAAACAACACCAGTCCCAATACAGATCGCTGGGGCACACCACTTTTTACATCTCTCCATTGTGAAAACTGACCATTTAGTCCTACCCTTTGGTGTCTATCTTCCAACCAGTTACCGATCCATAGTAAGACACTACCTCCTATCCCATGACTTTTTAATTTTATCAAGAGTTCAAGTCTTCGGGGCCGGATGAATTATTATATCCTAGGATACTGAAGGAATTTTCTTATGTGCTCTCAGAACCTCTCTCTGTCTGTCATCTTTGAGAACCTTTGGAGAATGGGTGAGGAGGTGTCAGAAGATGGGAGATGGGGAAATGTTGTCCCTACCTTCAAAAAGGGGGAAAAGGAGGATCCAGGAAACTATAGACTGTCTATAGCTGTCAGGCTGTCCGGTCAGCCTGACAACGATACCTGGAAAGATACTAGAACAGATTTATAAAGCAGTCAGTCTGTAAGCATCTAGAAAACAATGCAATGAGATTACTAGAAGCCAGCATGGGTTTGTCAAGAATAAATCACACCAGACCAATCTTATCTCCTTTTTTTGATTGAGTTACTAGTTTAGTGGATCATGAGACCACCGTGGATTGATTTCAGCAAAGCATTTGACAAAGTCCCCCATGACATCCTTGTCCTTGAAATCTTGATTTCAGCAAAGCCATGATGTCCTTGTTGATGTGCTGGTAAAATGTGGGCTAGATGATAATACCACTAGGTGGATTTACAGCTGGTTAAAGAACCATACTCAAAGAATGCTCATAATGGCTGCTCATCAATCTGGAGGGAGGTCTCGAGTGGGGTGCTGCAGGGCTCTGTCTTGGTCCTGGTACTGTTCAACATTTTTATTAATGACTTGGATGAGGGAGTAGAGGGAATGCTGCTTAAACTTGCAGCTAACCCCTTAGAAGACAGAAATAAAATTCAAAATGATCTTCATAAGTTGGAAAGCTGGGCAGAAACTAACAAAAGGAAGTTCAGCAGAGAAATGAAAAGTTCTATTTAGGTAAGAAAAATCAAATGTTCAAATACAGGATGGGAGATACCTGGCTCAGCAGCAATACATGTGAAAGGGATCTGGGGATTGTAGTTGGTCACAAACTGAACATGAGTCAGCAGTGTGATGCAGCTGCAAAAAAGGCTAATGCAGTTTTAGGCTGCATTAACAGAACAATTATTTCAAAGTCACAAGAAGTAATGGCTCCACTCTATTCCGTCGTGGTCAGAGCTCATCTGGAGTATCATGCCCAGTTCTGGGCACTGCACTTTAAGAAGGATATCAACAAATTGGAACGGGTTCAGAGGAGGGTGACAAAGATGACCAGGGGTCTGGAAACCAAGTCCTATGGGGAAAGGTTGAAGGAGCTGGGTATGTTTAGCCTGGAGAAGAGAAGACTAAGGGGAGACATGATAGCCGTCTTCCATTACACGAAGGACTGTCACATAGAGGACGGCAAAGACTTGTTCTCTCTTGCTCCTGAAGGCAAGACTAGAAATAATGGGCTCAAATTAAAATAAAGCAGATTTCGCTTAAACATCAGGAAGAACTTCCTAACGGTATGAGCTGTTCAGCAGTGGAACGAATTGCCTAGGGCAGTGGTGAGTTCTCCTTTGCTGGAGGTTGGACATCCATCTGTCAGCGATGCTGCAGCTGTGGATTTCTTGCACTGAGCAGGGGGTTGGACTAGATGACCTCCAGCTCTAGGATTCTGTGATTTTTTTTCCTGGCTTTCATTTCCAACCCTGAAATGAAATGGTCATTATCAGCCTTTTTCTTGTCTTCCACATTTCAGGGTTCACACTCCAAACTAAGAACATTTCCTGGGTTCAGCCCCCTTTGAATTTACCCCCTAGAAGATACTTGCCAGCAGACTAAATCTATCCAGTGGCAGCATAGAGTGCTGTGTAATCAATTCTGTAGTTGCTAGGGGAAAGCTAAGAGGTGGACAAAGACAACTGGAGCAACCTGAGCTCCAAAGAGTCCTCTTGGGAATCTCCGGTTAGGTGCTATACTTGTCTACACACATGCACTGTCCCCCATTGGTCCCCCTGAGTTTCCCTCTCCATAAAAGGAAGGTGAGGTATGTGGCGAAATGAGGTAAGCCCCCAAAACAGATCTTAACCCCACCCCCTCCTGACCATCTGTGATGTGCAGAGTTACTCCAAATCTCTTGAGTATCATCCTTTGGGTGTCAACTGTTCACATTTTGTATCAAATCCAGAGATCCCAGTCAGGAGCAGTGCCCGTGTTGTGCTAGGCCTATAGGGAAACACAGGAAGAATAAAGATATATTCAATAAATAAAGCTTTCCTCCAACAAAAAGAAAGAACAGTTAGTAAGGAAGATGGGTGTAATCACAAGAGGCGAGGCAAGGGGGGTATTGGGTGTTTTCAGACATGACGCTAACCCCTCTTTAACCACACTTGAACATTTTCTTATGCATGTTGCAGGGCTGCATAGGGCACTAATACAGCCCTGCAACATACATAAGAAACGTTCAAGTGTGGTTAAACTGGGGTTAGCGTCATGTCTGAAAACACCCCTTCTGTCCAAATCTGGGAAAGAAGGGGCTGTCTCCTCCATTTTGGCAGGGTTCCTGCTAATGTGCTCCAGCAACAGGACAGCACAGCTCTCCTCCTAGTCCTGCAGCTTGGGCTGCCATTACTCCGTGCATAGCGAATATTGCATCTTCCCTGAGCCTCCTAGCAAGTTTCTGAGAGCATCCCTTAAAAAAATAAAATCAGCGTGTGACCAATATTTGTTCAAACAATCTACAACTAGGCAAATGGCTGAGTACAATACAAAACCGACCCTTAAACATGTGTATTAGTGAAGTGGATGAGTCATCCAACAAGGCTGTGCAGGATTTTTTTATGCTGCACTCACAGAACTATTCAATTATTTTAAACACTTATGTGAGGGGGGAAAAGAATGTTCAAACTGGAGATTAAAATGAGGAAGCCGAATGTTAAATGTAATGGGGCACCCTTGTTTTTTTTATTTTAGTTGGCAAGTTTTTTAGTTTTAGTTAAACAGGAGTGGGAACCTGTTTTGGCTGGGAGCCATATTGGCAATTTAAAAATGACTTGTGGGCTACACCAAGGGTGGGGAAAAGACCCAGGAGAAGGAGGGGTGTTTGCTGTTCCCTGCCAGACGGCTGCTTGATGGGAAACCTGCCATGCAAATGCCAACCCCAACCTGGGGGACTAGATCTAGGGGCCAGATCAAGGAATTTACAAGGAGCCACATAAAAACTAGCTGCAGGCCACATTTGGCCCCTGGGCCTGAGGTTCCCCAGCCCTACCCTACTTGCTATCTGTGCTCAGAAGCCACCTGCTGGTTGGGCATCCCACCATCACGGCTTAAGTCAACAGGCAATCTTTGGCTGTGATGGGCCCCTTAGGCCACTTTCAGACATTTCCTCTCCTCTTCCACGCCCCCGGCACATATTCTGGCTGTGGGAGGGGATGCGCAGACAGGATATGCGTGGGGATCAGCTGGTCTGAAAGCCATCCCCCCACCACCACCACCCCGCGACTTTGCCAGCAGACACGCACAGGGATGCAGAGCAGGAAATCGAGGTCAGCATCTCTGCGTGTGTCTGCTGGCAAAGCCGCACCTGGGGGGTGGGGGGGCGGCTTTCAGAACAATCCCCGCGCATATCCTGGCTGTGCGTTCCTTCCCGCAGCCAGAATATGCTGGGGGGGGGGGGGAGTGATGTCTGAAAGCGGTTTAAGTGTGGCCCACGCACACTCTAGAAGTTCATCTCAGTTCCTCCCACCTCATCTTCAAAAAGCACTTCAAGACTTTTCTGTTCTCCAGGTGCTTTTAGCACAGGGGTGAGGCACTTCAGGGCCAGGGGCCAAATATGGCCCACAGAAAATTTCTCTGTGGCTCTGTCACAGAGGAACATAGGGTCACACACGTGTGATACTGGTCTACAGGTAGGCTACAAGGCTAGTAAATGTGTAAAGCAAAAGGTTCAACATGTATGTAATGTTACAATTGAAGCCTGTAAAACCCAGTTCATGACAAAGCTCCAGGAAATGGAAAGAGAGTTTGTGGATTCGTCCCAGACGGATGGCCAGAGACATTTAAAATGCTAATGCAGGCAGCCATTGTCTACATGCAAGAGACACAGAAAGCTGACAGAGAGAACAAAAGAAATTCTAGAAGCCTCGAGAAGATACGAGGGGTTTCCTCCTGGGAATATAAGGAATTGTATCCCAGAGGGGAGAGTGACTATCGGAAACTCACTCAACATCTTGCAGCCAGGAGGGCTGAGCCGAACCATGGACTGAGAGGCATGATTTTGCTTTCTACCAACTAAGAGATCAGTGCCCAGTCATTCTACGTCTATGACTGAGGAACCAGAACTTATGGACCTTGTAGGGTAAGATGCTTATTTAGGGACTCAACCAGTATAGATATAGGAATGCGTTATATTTACCTTTGATTTCTAGTAACCACTCTGTATCAACAATCTTGCTTATGTAATCAATAAACTGACTACTTATCTTTATGAAGAAGTGTCTGTGTCTAACATTGGAACACAAGTGAACAACAGCTTTCAAGCTCTTGCGAACCCAGAGATTAAAGAGTCTGTAAACGGGAAGGATTGGGCCCTTGGGTGACAAAGGGGTTGTCCCTGCGGCAGGCTTGAATCGATCAGAGAGAAAAACTGATTCAAGTGGGCTGTACGCGAGGGAAACTGAGTCACTCAAACCGGGTAAAGTGGGGGGGTGGACCTCCAACCTGTGACAGGCTTCTTTCTAGTTCTTCGATCTGGCCCCTGGATCCAGCTCCTACCCCCATGTACAGAAATCCTGGCCTCATGGCAAGGCAGCAGACATGAGGGCGTGCACACAAGGAAAGGGGGAAAGGGGACCGATTCATACAACCGATCCATGATCTGGTTCCTCCTTTTCTTGAACGCACCCCTTAAGCACTCAGCTTCCAACTTCTGTGCAGCCCTCGGAGCCTGTACTAACTTTCAGAGTGGGACCCCAGAGGGAAAGCATTCTCCACCCGCTTTAGAGGAGTCACAGCTGCTTGCCTTTCATGTAGTTTTCCCCCTCATTCTTTACCTCCCACCTCCCCCTTAACTGTTTTAAATGGATTTGAAGTTGTTTTATGGTGTCTTCTTGTTTTTGAAGCACTCCAAACTGGGGAGTCCTATGTACTTTTTTAAACTTTTTTTTTAAATGCCTTCCTTTGGAATTTTAATCGCAAAGGGAACCTGAAAAGCACAATGTTCTAGCACACTTATTTTGTGGTGGGAAAAAATACACTTATCTCAGGCTGACCAAACCCAGGGTAGATAAAAGCCTGCAGATGCTAACCCAAAGGCAGATGGTCAGACAATGTAAGAAAGGAAACAGCATGAGGTGTGGCTAAAAGACAATTGAAATGGGAATTAGTAACAGCTAAGGGCTGCATGATAAAGGCAGACACCCAAGAATGCTGGAGAGACTGCTTTCCTCTGCCCCATGCCCAGTCACCTGATTTATGTCTCAAAAGTTACACCCTGTCACATGATGGGGTCGGTGTCAATTAGGTTGAATGTGGCACCTCCATGCATACAGGTTCACCAGCACCATAGAGTCATGTGCAGAAATCCTAGAACATCCAAAGTTTGATCACTCCTTGCCCCTCTCTCTGCTCTCACTCTCATTGGTGATGCCAATCGGGGCTGCCCACAAGCACATGAATTACTCACAGGGGGCTGCTCGTTTATTAGGCAGGACACACTAAACATGTGAGTGGGGGCTGCATGAACTGAACCCAGAATGCAGCGACCTATCGTCTCATTTGTTTACACCCTTAGACGTATTTCTCTAAACAGGAATAGGATGCTGACTGGTGAGACTGGGACCAAAAATTCTTTTTAAAAAGAACTGGTCTAATCCAGTATGGGTTGGATTTTGTTTTTAGGAGTAGCATTAATGCTGTTTATTTATTTTTATTTATTTGTTTGTTTGTTTTTAAAATGTATACCCCGCCCCTCCTGCCACAAGGCAGCCCAGGGCGCCTTACAAAATAAATTCATAAAACACAAGAAAACATATATACAAAATATCACACAAAAAATGAGGAGACAAAAATCCCAACCCCACACCCATCACCCCATCCACCATCACCCTTCTCCCTCGCCAAACGCCTGACAGGTCTTACAGTTCCTACGAAAAATGGAGGTCTGGGGCCAGACGGGTGGTCTTGGGGGAGTGTACGTCTTCCCCCCAAGACCTCACGTGTGGAGTCCCGTAGGGTGCCATTCTGTCCCCCCTCTTGTTTAACATCTATATGCAGCCGTTAGGGGAGATCTTGAGAAGGTTTCGGGGCATGCAGTGTCGTCAGTATGCTGATGACACTCAGCTCTACCTCTCTTTTCCCATCGACCCAGGCCATGCAGTCTCTTTATTTTCCCAGTGCCTGTCGGCTGTGGGGACTTGGGTGAGGTTGAGCCATCTACAACTGAATCCTGACAAGTTGGAGGTGATGTTGGTGGGCAAGGGCCTGGGAGTGGTTGAATCTCCTCTTGTTGGGGGGGATTCGCCCTCCCATGGTCCCACAGGTACGGAGTCTGGGTGTGCTCCTCAATTCATGGCTCAGCCTGGAATCTCAGGTTGTGGCCGCAGCGGGGAATGCGTTTCGGCAGTTACATCTTGTCCGGCAGTTTCAGCCGTATCTCTCAGACTCTGACCTCGCCACTGTCATCCATGCCTTCATCACCTCGAGGCTGGATTACTGCAAAGCACTCTAAGTGGGGCTGCCAGAGAAGCTGGTCTGGAGGCTGCAGCTGGTGCAGAATGCCTCGGCCCATGTCCTTACTGGGGCGGGCCGCAGGGAGCACATGACACCTGTGCTCCAGGCTCTGCACTGACTGCCTATAAAGCACCGGGCTAGGTTCAAGGTGCT
The DNA here is from genome assembly GCA_003113815.1 of Sphenodon punctatus. Lineage (NCBI taxonomy): Eukaryota > Metazoa > Chordata > Lepidosauria > Sphenodontia > Sphenodontidae > Sphenodon > Sphenodon punctatus. The sequence continues at coordinate 6,058,687 of QEPC01008874.1, forward strand.
GGTTTTGACCTCTAAAGCCCTTCACAGCCTGGGCCCTGCCTATCTGCAGGACCGCCTCACTCCCCATGTGCCCGTGCAACCCCTGAGATCGTCTGTGGGGGCCTTTTGGGAAGTTCCCCAGGTAAGATGGGTGGCCACTGATGTGAGGTCTTTTTCAGTGGCTGCCCCTGTGCTGTGGAATTCACTCCCGGAGGAGGCTCGGTTGTCCCCCACCCTCCTGTGTTTTTATTACTTGTTTTAAAATGTGTAGATTTATTTTTAAATGTTTTATTGTTGAATTATTACTTTTTTGTGCATGTTGTTCGCCGCCTCGAGCTGCCTTTGGGCAGGAGGGGCGGGATATAAGTTTTGAATAAATAAAAATAAATAAATAAAACCCAGGGGCCAGCCACTCACAGTTCTGTTGGGGCCTGGCTTGGCCCTGCTGCTTCCGCTTGCACTGCTGCCGCCACTGCCCCCACCCCCAACAGGTCTGTAGATGGGGGGGAGGGGGGGAAGGAGGAATTTCTCCCGCAGCCAGACCGCTGGCTGCCTTTGGCCCCGCTGGGTCGGTAGTCCCCGCTCTGGAGTGCCAGCCCCACCCCCTCCTCCAACTAGGGGAGAGAGAGATGGAACCCAGGGGCCGGCCTCTCACAGTTCTGTTGGGGCCTGACCTGACCCTGCTGCTGCCGCTGCCACTTGCACCACTGCCGCTGCTGCCCCCACCCCCAAAAGGTCTGTAGATGGTGGGGGGGAGGGAGAAAGGAGGGATTTCTCTAAGGGATGGGGAACCTTTCCCCACCAGGGATTACTCTGACAATTAGTACACGGTCCAGGGGCTGCATAGAAGTTGGGGTGTCTATAGAAGAAGTTGTCCCCTATCCATGCGTGCATGCCGTCAGCTCTGTTCCATTGCCCTGACCTCAGTTTTTCAGTGCTTAGGGGTAGGAGCAAGATGAAGGACATGGAAAGGGACCACATAAAAGCTAGCTGTGGACCTCATTTGGCCCCTGGGCCTGAGGTTCCCCCACCCCTGGCTTAGCCTCATTTACACTGGCCAGCTTCATTGTGTGCATATTGTTCAGTTACCCTGATCCTGATATCTTGTGCAAAAATGCTAATACAGACACATTTCCCAAGATCAGAATTTGTTGCTGCCGCAATATAAATGTTTGCTAATAACAATTGACATAAGCAAACTATTTTCAGCCATATAAACGATAAAATTCTGCCTTAAAACTCCTGCACTGGTGTCAGGGAAATGAGTAAGTAATAGATCCCATGATCTCTGCAATTTCTGCTGCATTGTGCAACATGCTACAGACGTAAAGCGTTTCAAAGCTGGAAGCAGCAACCAAAGACCATATGTACTGAGGTTTATGGGTGGTAGGGGATGAAGTCTTCTACCTTTGCTATTTTATGGCTAGAGATATGCTATCAGTTTTGGCCTCTTATTCCCCCTCCACCAGCCCACAAAGGCTGACAATACTTATTTTGGGGGGGTTCCGTTAGTGCTCAACATCTCAGAGAAAACTTCCACCACAATGCTGCAGCAGTGAGAGCATTAGTGTGGACCAGCAATTGGTATTTCTAAGAAGGTATGATCTAGACATCTTCTGCCCATCTACCCAAGAAATGCTACTCATCTCTATATGATGGCTAATATGAGGGAAAGAGGGGTAATTTTTAGCCGCCCCTCCTTTTCCCACTGTTTCTATTCCAATCATCATATATACCTCACTGCTTTGCCCAGTCTCCAGTTCTAATTCCTGACTTGCCTGACGAAGAAGGTAAGGTCTAAACGCCTGCATACCTCCACCCACTGGAGTTGGTGGTCCAATAAAAGATATCACTGTACTACTCTGTCTCTATTGCAACATGTGTAAAGACATGTTTGTTGGTAGAAGTCAATGGAGCCACACCAAAAAGTCTTTGTTTAACTTGCCTGGGTTGCATTTTGCCCTTTGGTCTTGGGCTGTCTTGCTAGCTAATTTTACAGTGAGAAAACAACATGCATCACAAGTGCTCTCAACTTCTTGGGAGGCAGCAGAAGAAACAGCAACAAGTGGTAACTGTAGGATAGTGATGTCCTCACAATTTTAACCCAGGGCAGATTTTGCCTGAATGGGGTTGGGAAATGCACTTAAGAACATTAAAAACAACCATGAATTGAGTATCCAGAACGATTAAATGAGCTTTACAAATGAGATTTTTGGAAGTAGGTTTCAGTTCTTATAGTTTTAAAAACTCCTAAGATCTACTGTAACCACATGTTTACTTTTTTCTCTCAACCATGCAAGGTAGAAACTTAAGCCGTTTTTGCACTGATGCCTCCACCCCCACACTGGGTGTACGGGCAGGTGTGCGTTGGGGGGAGCATCTGTACAAATGTCGCAGCGGTGGGGGGAGGATGGGTGTGCGTCCATGTAAACAGCATGGGCGGTGGGGGGGGGGGCGTGCGCACTCGTGCCCAACACCCACCTCCACCCTTCTCCCACCCACGGAACCATCCGGCAAACTGAAGGAGGCTCCATGGGTGGAGGAGGCTATGCGCCCATGGAAAAGGCAACACACCCACCTCCACCAACTGCTGGCGCACCCCCACCCACCACATCCATGCAAAAATGGCTTTAATTTTCTCTTTTTTTCTTTTTTCTTTAAAGTGAGATTCTTGTGATTTCAACATGTGAAGTTTTGAACAAATACCTGAAATTGCAAGACTCATGCTAAAATTTCTCAGTTGGCATTCTTGTACTGGCGTGGTCACACTCTGCATCATTTTTAGTTCAGGACAATCTACTTCTGCTGTTTCTGGGGACAAGCTTTAGTAGGCTTGGATTTATCCATTTAGCTCTGGTTGTGGCTGGGAAGATTGCCTCTGCAATACAAAGGGCAACAGCATGTTTCAGTAAAAGCAAAGCTGAGCTCTCTAAGAGGAAACATAACAAAATATAAATAAACTGAAGAAGACTCCAAACATTTCCTTTTCCTGCGTCATTCCAAATTGTGTTTAAACATTCATCACTTGTATTGCAGGAATGGCAGTCAGTGGTTCCTGACCAGTGGGCGTGAGCAGGCTGTCGTGTGCCCTCAAAATGCTGGCCATTGGAATTCACACTAAATACTGCTCACAAAAAAGGTGTGATACAAACACACGCACACAAGTATGTAGTTATAACGATTCGTTCTTGAGTAGCCCTACTAGCATCCAGTTCATCTTGTCATCAGTTACTTGCAAGAATGGTTTTCAGTGATATTGATAAAGAAGCATAAATATCAATATCAATATCTTTATTTGCGTGACCATATAGGTCCTTGCATACCATACCACAAACAAAATTTATACAGAGTTGGAGTTCCAATTCAAAAAAGTTCGCCAACCAAGGTTGGGCATATTCTCATATTTACTACAATTTCAACCCAACCCCACGTTCTAACATATCATTTAAGCAACTCATCAATAAATATAACATAATATAAAATTTAACTAAACAGAACCAGCTGTAAAGCATAATTATAAGTTCAAAATATACAACATACAACCCCGGGCCACAGCTAAGGAATGAACAACCTACTCCCCCAACTTGGGGGGTGCAGCACCCTCAGAGATTGACTTACTGGCCAGAAAAAGAGCTCTAACCTGAAAAGCCTCCACCAGGAAGCCCATAACTGCAGATGTAATATCCCTAGAGCAATCACTAAGCAGCGCTCTTAGGAGTTCCTGAGGAGTTCTCCCTGGCAGTTTCCCTGTGATCGTATCCAGCCATCATGTTCTTGGCCCATCATACAAGTGGCACTCCCCTAGGATGTGCTCAACTGTCTCAGCTGTCAGCTCGTCAAAGGGACAGGTCCTCTGCGCAAGGGGGATACCCTCATATCTACCCTCCAGAAGCCTGGTGGGAAGCACATTCATTCGTGCCAGCAAAAACGTGAATTTTCCTAAACCCATATAATCCACCCAGATAAACTGCCATGTCTGGAGAGGCAGGAGTTATACTGCCGTAATGTGCCATTGACTGAGCCAAAAGTCAGGAAGGAGCCTCTTTAGTCTAAAGCTGAATTTTTATTCTATTTCTGACACTGATATAGTATTTGAGCGATGATGGATATTTTTTCAGTCACAAACGAAGAAGAGACACTCCTGTTTAAAACAAACAACATGAGAGAAACAGAAATAAAATGAGTACTGACCCAGCTGTCTTTTAGAGTGGCGCTTTTTGTGCGGTTTTGCATTTGAGTTTGCATGAAGCTGTAAGTGTTAAAGTTGTCAAGTATCTAGTAATAAATATCTCGACCTAATTCTAAACATATTTCAGCCCCCCATCCCCACCCCCTTTAACATTGGTTTGTGTTGGTGAAAACTGCCTGATTTTGCTGAAGCAGCTGAGTTTCCACGGACAAACACAAAAATCAATCATTTATTTCTTCAGGGTTTGCCTGCTAAGCCTGGGGTGTGGAACTGTTCCCCTTCCCTGGGTTGGTAGGAGTTGGGGGTAAGGGGTGTGCTCAATATGGGGGACAGGAGGTGAGAGTCTAGATCATAGACCTGTGTCCTGGCTCCATCCCCTTCCCCCTAAAAAGCCCAACAACTCAACCCGAGTCCATTAGGTTCTGACCAGCTCCACTGGGGATGGAGCAGACACAGCCCCTCCCCTGTGGGCCCACCCTCTCAGGGGCACCCTCTTCAGAGCCCTAGAGGTGGCCATATTTTGGGGGCCAACTGTGAAGGAGCAGAGGTCCCTTCCGGATCGTCGTGTAGTAAGTCTGGCCCTGTTTGAAGGCATGCCGCTCCAGTCTTTTCTCCTCAGCTCACTCTTGTAATGTTTGCGAGTAGAGAATGGATTTATGGGCCAGATGCAGGAGATGCAAAGGGGCCAAATAATAAACAATTATGGGCCAGACTCGTAGGGTGGCCAGATATGCAAAAGTCACCTATGAAGAATCCAGGTTGCAGGGCTGATTGGCTGCAATGCAGCCCTACAACCTGTATTAATCATAGGTGTCCTCTAAAACTTGCATCCCTGGCCACCCTAGCAGAGGTTCCGACCCCTTGGTTTATCCAGAGAGACAAGTGGGTTGGAGGGTGGGGGGGACACAAGGAATCACATGCACATACAGAGTGGTCAGATATGCACATTTTAGAGGACACCCAATGCAGCCCTGCAACCTGTATTTCTCATAGGTGTCCTCTAAAATTTTAATATCTGGCCACTCTCTGCACATCTATTAGCAACCTCAAGAACAGTCGTAAAACAACAGACACAATGCGGCACAATGAATTGTAAACACAATGCAAGCGTTAGATAATCATCAATACTTACGTTCTTTCGGGCAAAATTCTCCATAAGCCAAAACAAACATTAAAGAGAGATGGGAGGCTATGCTGAGAGCAGCATGTTCACTGTGGTGTACGTTCCATTGTCCATGCTCCAAGTTCCTTGTTGCGGATGGTTTCATGGAGGCAAAGTTGACAGCCAGTGTGAGAGTACGCTCTGTGCTACAGTTTTTATGCCTCTCTCAGGCTCTGCTCTTCTACCAGACTATGCCTGCTAGAACCAGTGGAACAGAATCTGCAGAATGGATTTCAGGGAGGCAGGCAGCATAGGGCAGTGAACAGTGCACAAGACTAGAAGCTGAGGCAAATGTCCCACTAATTAATTACCACCTTTTTGTAAATGAAAGATTTCAATGTAATTAAAGATTTCAGTTTCCTTTTTTTTGCACCCTTCCTTACAAAACTGTGTTCATCTACACTGAAAGGTGCTTACCCTTTTACCCTGCATTCATGGTTCTACCACAGTGCCCTCTGGGAACACATTCCAGAGTTCTTGGGAAAACACTGGGTGAAAACAGACATGACGCTAACCACCCTTTAACCACCCTTGGTGGTTATTTATGCATGTTGCAGGGCTGTATTGGTGCCCTATGCAGCTCTGCAACATGCATAAATAACCACCAAGGGTGGTTAAAGGGTGGTTAGCGTCATGTCTGTTTTCACCCACTGTTTCCCTGCATTTGCCTCAGTCACCTGAGAGTGTCTAATCAAGCAAGGTGAGGTTTATGCACTCTCAGACGTAGGGCTATGCATACAGGTATGGATAAAACACAAAAACATGAAAAATCCTTTTTGGCTTCCATATTTGAAAGACAAATGCACCTTCCATGTTTTGTGCCTTTCAATTTCCACTAATTTGAAGTTTTCAATTGTTGGTCTAGCAGTTTGAGCATCTTTCAAGTTTCATGGTATGTTCTGCTGATCAAGGGGGAGTTTAGCCCCAACAATGGCAATCTATAGGAGCTGAGTGGATTGTTTCAATTTAGGTTTCATTTTGATCATTGAGTGCTTTGCCATTTGTAGAGAATAGGGTTTGCCATGTTGGTCCCAAATATAGGCAATAGAGACAAAGTAGTACACTGATATCTTTTATTGGACTAACTCCCGTTGGTGGAGGTATGCAAGCTTTTGGACCTCACAGGGTCCTTCGTCAGGACCCCTGTTACAAAAAAAAAAAAAAAAAGGACAAAGGACCCTGTGAGGTTTGAAAGCTTGCATACCTCCACCAACTGGAGTTGGTCCAATAAAAGATATCATTTTGCCATTTGGGAATTTTACCTGCTTCCACAGGCAGCTGGAGGTAGAACTGTGCCTAGGGAACTGGATTCTTGTGCTGAATAAATGACACTAGTGAATGTAATTCCCCCTGCCCTAGATGGAGGGCATGGAGTGCCTAGTCCAACCTAGGACGCTTTTAGACGAGCGGCGCGCAATTGCACATCACGATTGCGCATAATTTGAACCGTCCGCCTGTTGTAGTTAGACAAGACGGAAGTGGGGTATTATGCGCATAGTATGGCAGTGGCGCATTTTTAAAGACTGTGAATTAAATAGCTCGATTGTGAGCTATTTAATTTGCGGACTTTAAAAATGCACCACCGCCTAGTGCTCAGGAGCTCCCTGATACAAGGGGTCCATTGCTGTTTATTATACAGTCATCACCTGCACACACTGATGCTAGGGAATGGGACCTATGAACACAGGGGCCTGAGCCCCATTATACACTCAGGCTGCACCCTCCTTTTTTCCGCTTAAAAATGCCCCCATAGTTTTGAGACACAACACACACACACCCCCCCCAAATAAACTGGCACTGAAACCATATTAGGAATCAGAAATACAAAATTTGCCCCCTTTGCATTTCTATAGACACTTCAGTTCTGTGTTTCTGTTTCTCTGAATTCTCAGAGATTGAAACATCTCTGTTTGTAAATGAGGATGTGGTGGTGGTTTTCAGATAATGGTTCTGCTGAACTGCCATATGCTGTCTTGAGTTCAGCCCATGCATTACAAATGTTGATTTTCTCCACTTGAATTTCATAACAGGTTTTTTAAAGCCACCATTTCACCTGACACTTTCCCAGCAGGTAGGTTCATTTATTTACCCTTCCTTGTGTCGTCTGTTAATACGAATTCTATTTATAGCTTAGGACAATACCTTTCAGCCTCTACCCTCAAACACAAGCCTTGGAGAGCACTTTCACACAATGCCTGAGCACTCTGTTGCTCCCAAGCAGGAGGTTGAGAATCCCTGAGTATTTTCAGATGTACATTTATTCTGGAATTAGAGCCTTAATTCCGTGATGAGATGTCTGCCTAACACTGCCAACAGTGATTGGTGGTATGTGATAACAAAACCATCCAGATGTTACAAAACCTTATTTTTGAGGTTTTGTAACATCGCGACATTAAACTATTCCGTGATTAGGTCCGTCTAAACAACTACCACAGGATAGTCAACCATTCTTTGATTAGCACCACAGAGTCCTACGTCAAGACCTGACATCCTCTTTAGGCATTTCTGCCTCTATGACGTTTGAGACCCAGAAAACATCGCACTGAGCATGGATGAAAAACACCGCGAGATTGAAATTCATCCCAGAGACTCTAATTCCAGACTAACAGCAAGTTCTGTTCAAACGGACTATCACAGAATGCAGTTATCATGGGATAGAAATGTCCGTCTCAACAGGTACCACTTTGTAGTCACTGGATAAAAATCAAGGAATAGTTTTCTCCTAATCACATGATAGTTTGTTTGTCTGAAAACACCCCCTGTCCTACAGCATGTTAGAGAGCCCATCAGCCTCTACTGCTGCTCCAAGATAATAGGCCAAGGACAGGCATAATTTTCTTTCTAGGCTAGTTGTTTGCCAGTCTAAGAGCAAATTCAGTAACTGTGGTGTGTGCTGGAGACTGGATTCTCCTGGAGTTATTCATCACAGTTTCATATTTCATAAACAAAATGTTGCAGGGGCATGGACAGTGGTTGTATAAATCTCAATAGGAATATAAATCTTGCATGTAGGCTGTTACAAAAGCTCTATCACATCAGCACTGAAATGCTTTTCTATATGAAGATATTGTTCTTTATTCTGTAACTGGTCTTGGCCTGACACATTATACAATCGAGAGCAAATTTTTGGCTAACCTTTGATTTGTTACTTTAAAAATACATTTCAGAGCAAGAAAGCTAAGGGAAAATAGTCAAGGAATGTAGAACTTGTAAGGGAAATGTACTTAATGAATTTAGTTTTGATTATTTCAGCACTGTTACATTAAATATTATGATGGTATCCAATATATGGTGATAGATATTGGGATATTTGAAAGTAATTAAAAGTAAATTAATTAGAAGTAAAAACAAAAAAACATGGGAACGATAGTGCTGAAAACAGATGTCAGGAGCCCAACCCCCTTACTAAGGGAGGATTAACTAGGTTTAAACCATTCTTGACAAATGTTTACCCAGCAGCCTCTTAAACATCTTTGCAATAGAGCAACTTGTTCCATTGCCCAACCGTTCCTACATCCAGAATGTTCTTAAATCTGCTTTTCAGCAACCTAACCCGTTTCTATAGGCTAAACATAACCAGCTTCTTCAGCTTCCCCTCCTATAATTTATTTATTTATTTATTTATATTTATTAGCCACCCCACTCATGCCTACAGCATCTCGGGGCAGTGCAATAACAAAAGATACAGAAAAATACAATTAAAATACTAAAAAAGCAACGATATATTTAAAATTATCTTAAAACCCAAATTTACCCCCAACTATCCCACCCTTCCCTCCAAAGGCCTGGACGAACAGCCATGTCTTGCAGGCTCGGCAAAAAGCCAGAAGACCTGGGGCCAGGTGGGCTTCCTCCGGAAGGGAGTTCGAAAGTCGCATCCCAGCCACCGAGAATTCCCTCTCCATTGTAGCCCCCCGTTTTACACGGGGGACCTCCAGAAAGGCGCCCCCAGTGGACCAGAGGGATCGCTCTGAGGCACGGAGGGCAAGGTGGTCCCTGAGGTATGAGGGGCCCAGACCATGCAGGGCTTTTGTCATGGGTTTGGGAGCCCGCACCCCCACTTTACTGGGTTTGAGTGACTCAGTTTCCCTTGTGCACAGTTCTCTTGAATCAGTTTCTCTCACTGGCTAATTCAAGTGTGCCATAGACTGTTTACAGACTCTTTACTCTCTGGGTTCGCAAGAGCTTGAGGGCTCTTGTAGCTCACTTGTGTTCCAATATTAGACACTGACCACTTCATAAAATAAGAAGTAAGTTTATTGATTACATAAGCAAGATAGTTAAACAGAGTGGTAACTAGAAATCAAAGGTAAATATACCACATTCCTAACTTATACTGGTTGAGTTCCTAAGTTATTCATCTTACCCTAGAGAGTCCAAAGGTTCTGGTTTCTCAGTCATAAGGTGACTGGCTGGGCTCTTTGGCTTAGAGAGCAGAATCTGTCTCTCACTTCATGCTGTCCCCAGCCTGTTGTGGTCAGGCTGCTCATTCATATGTAGATGTCCTCTCGAAGCAGCTTTGCAAGCCAAAGTCTTTTCCCCTCTGGGATCTCTCTCCTTATATCTCCTGGAGGAAACTCTTAGCAAGTTCTCCAGGCTTCTAGAATTCCCTTCGTTCTCTTATCCTGTTTCTCTGTCTTTCTGCACGTAGTCAATGGCTACCTGCATTAACATATAAATGTCTCTGGCCATTCGTCTGGCCCCCCAATACACATGTTGGTATCTCTTTGTATTTTCTGTAGGCTGGTGACATGTAAGAGCCCTAATTCGAGTTCTACAGTTCTCAGAGTTAACATTACAAACATGTGGAACCTTTGACATTACATAGTGTACATGTATAGTAACATTACATACATGTGAAGCTCTTGGCCACACACATTTACCAAACATGTAGTCCCGTGTTACACGTGTGTGAACCATGTGCAGCCCCTCCTCTCTTCGCTTCACTGGCTTCCCCTTCCTGAATGAATCCTGCACAAGCTCCTAGTCTTCACCTATAAAGCTCTTCACAACCTCGCTCCCCCCTACCTCTCTGCACTTATCGCCCTCCATACTCCAGCCCGTGCACTTTGCTCCTCCTCTGTCCCTTCTCTCACCCTTCCACGCCTTCCCTGCTCCCCTAAGCGCCTTCGTCCCTTCTCACTTGCTGCCCCCCATGCCTGGAACTCCCTCCCTGTCCACATCCGCCTTGCCCCCTCCCTTCATACCTTCAAATCTCTCCTTAAAACTCACCTCTTTCGCTCTGCTCTGTCTGACTCTTTATCCTGCTGAGCCACTATTCCTATACCTACGATCTGTTTACCCTTATCCTTGCCACATGGACCTGCCTGCTGTCATTCTCATCGTAACCAAGCCAAGTACGTGCACTTGAGACCTCGCATCTTCATGAATGTTAGACCCCTTGTCTCTCCCTCTGTTCCCCTTCCTATGTCTCTCCCCCAGCTCCTGTCGCTCAGATTGTAAGCCCTAGGGGCAGGGACCGTGTCTATTTTATTACTTTGTAAAGTGCCATGTACACTGCTGGCTCTATATAAATGTTTGTTAATAATAATAATAATGTTTCTCCATGACAGCTTTATACACCAACACTAACACCTTGAATCTGGCTTGGTATGCTATGGGCAGCCAGTGCAGAGTATGGAGCACAGGTGTTATGTGCTCCCGCCAACCCGTCCCTGTAAGGAGATGGGCCGCCACATTCTGCACTAGCTGCAGCCTCCGGAGCAGTGTCAAGGGAAGCCCCACATAGAGCATGTTGTGCACCACCTCCACCTGTCAATCCAGATGGAGGTCTGAGTCCAAAAGCACTCGCAGACTCCAAACCTGCTGGGCTACAGGAGGGCGGACCCCACCATCCACCCACACACACACAAGGGGAGCCAGCACCTCCCTCACCCTGCCCACCACCATCACCTCCATCTTGTCAAGATTGAGCTTCAGTCTGCTCTGCCACATCCAATCTGCCACGGCCTCCAGACACTGGGAAAGTAACGAGACAGCAGGACCTGGGTCAGTTGAAAAGGAGAGGTACAGCTGAGAATCATCAGCATATTGGTGCCATCGCACCCCAAACCCTCTCATGATCTCCCCCAAGGGCTGCATATACACATTAAATAATAACGGAGATAAGATCAAACCCTGCGGAACACCACAGGTCAAGGCCCGGTGGCTTGATGTTTCAGCCCCCAGCACCACCCGTTGGCTTCTCCTTGAGAGGAATGAGCGGAACCATCCAAGGACGGTCCCGTCCAGACCCTCCAGGTCTCGCAGCCGTCTCAGCAGCAGCCCATGGTCCACTGTGTCAAAAGCAGCCGAGAGATCTAGCAGGATCAGAAATGTTGAACATCCTGCGTCCATCTCCCGGCAGAGATTGTCCACTAAGGCCACCAATGCCGTCTCAGTACCATAGCCAGGACGGAACCCAGGCTGAAAAGGGGCAAGGAAACCAATGTTATCCAGATGCACCTGGAGCTGTTTCACCACCGCCCGTTCAATAATCTTCCCTAAAAAGGGAAGATTAGAGACAGGTCGGTAGCTGGCGAGTGCGTCCACATCCAAAGATGGCTTCTTCAGCAGGGGGTGCACCACAGCCTCCTTGAGACGGGTGACAATCTCCCCTGCAGAAGGAACACGTTGACTACCCTTGCCAGCACCATCCCCAAAGTCTCCCTGGAGGCTTTCACCAACCAGGACGAGCACAGATCTAATTTGCAACCGGTGGCTCTAACAGACCCCAAGACATTCACCGCATCGGCTTGTACCCCATACCCTATTATCTCTCATTGCTGACTCTTAATACTCCACAAGAGCTCCCAGTTCAGCATTGCTACTGCCAAGTGAAGTAATGACTAAGGTCTTGTTTTGTGAAAATGTATTTAGGTCTCCACACCAGAGTCCCAAAAGAACACGATCAAGGCTGATTCAAATTTAAACAATAGCATTTGTGTGCATTTGGGTTTTTTTGGTTTTTTATCCTGGGAAACCTGTCTATCAAAACAGTTGAGCCAAGGTGAAGACACAGTAGTTCAGATGATGTCTTTAATTGGACTATTGAACTTGAAGAATTAGTTGTGTGTGTCTGAGAAATTATAATTACAATGCTCACTCCAAAGTGACTAAACCATGGAATCATGTGTGTTTGCCATAGAAATAGACTTCCAGACATGCTGCGTGCGGACCTTGAAGCAGTGGTGTGCAGACAGATCAGTTTTCTAGTATGCAATAACACTGGGGAAACTACTCCTCCCCCCCTCTCTGCCCTGATCTCCCTCCGAACCCCTGCTTGAGCACTCCGCTCCTCTTCCATCCCCTCCCTCACCTCCCCTACTCCCCCAACTGCCTTCGTCCCTTCTCCCTCGCTGCCCTGCATGCCTGGAATTCCCTTCCTGCCCACATCCGCCTTGCCCCCTCCCTTTGTACCTTCAAATCCCTCCTCAAAATGCACCTCTTCCGCTCTGCCCTTCCTAACTCCTGCTAACCATCCCCACCCAGGATTATCCCCCACCTGTTATCTGCAAACTCCCAATTTACTGTAACCAAGCCAAGAACATGTACCTGAGTTCTCACATCCTCCTGAATGTCGCATCCCTTGTCTCTCCCTCTGTTCCCCCTTCCCTGTCTCTAGATTGTAAGCTCTCGGGCAGGGACCATGTCTATCTTATTCTCTGTAAAGCGCCAGGTACATCGCTGGCGCTATATAAATGCTTATAATAATAATAATAATAATTAATAAAACTCTGTACATTGGGTGGGTAGCACCTGCATCACTGTAAATTGATTTGCTTCCCACCAAAACCGTTTTAAACAAGAGGAATAAAACTGATTGAAGCCCAAGACCTAGTCATGCAAGACAAGTGTGCATTAGTATTGCACCTTCCACAGAAAAAAAGAAAAGGGGGACGGGGAGTTGTACTAATGCACCTTCAGTATACTGTCTAGTGTCATTTTTCTGATGGGGAAACCCTAGGAGCCTACTTGAACCAACGTGCAATATATAAGCATTCCATTAGATCAGCAGTTCTGCTCATCTGCCCTGCATGCCTGAAACTCCCTCCCTGCCTTCGTCCGCCTTGCCCCCACCCTCCACACCTTCAAGTCCCTCCTCAAAACCCCCCTCTTCCACTCCGCCCTTCCTAACTCCTACTAATCACCCCCACCCAGGATTATCCCCCACCTGTTATCTACAAACTCCCAATTTACTGTAACCAAGCCAAGAACGGGTACCTGAGTTCTCGCATCCTCATGAATGTTACATCCCTTGTCTCTCCCTCTGTTTTCCCCTTCCCTGTCTCCCCTCCCTCTGCCTTTAGATTGTAAGCTCTCGGGCAGGGACCGTGTCTACCTTATTCTCTGTAAAGTGCCGGGTACATTGCTGTGCTATATAAAAGCTTATAATAATAATAATAATTAATAACAGCTCTTCTCTTTTATCCTGCAGAGCAACTTTATTGCTGTTCCTTTTATCCCTCACTTTGTGGGGCTGATGGGTCCTCTAAGATGAGAAGGTGGGTTTGACTCCTAAGCCAGGCACTGTCTCTGTGGTCAAAACTTTCAGAAAGTCTAGTAATAGGCACTACATTTAACTCTCAATCAAACCCAATAAAGATGGAACTAATTTAATTATTGGTGCTTTTTCTGAATCACAATTGCAGTAGCAGGCTAAGTCTGTTGCCTGGAAGAGTATCCAAATAAAGTCTTTAACATCTCTGTAATCATTCTGAGCACTCAGTTTTGCACATGGAGACCCTAAACAATTGAACTTTGAAACTTTAAAAATGCCAGGTATGGTGTCCTGGGTGGGGAGGGAAGGGAGAGGAGAGGAGTGCTAAGTTTGAACAAAAATTGATTGGGTAACAGTTGCATAGCGTTAGGAAAAATTACTTTTCTACTTTTTCAGTGACATCTAATAAGAACTGGTCTCCATATTAAACATGTGTGGGGTTTTTTTATCTTTAAGAAAACCAATTCAGTTCTTGTTGTGGAAGTTTGTATGTGAACACTTAACTCATTTTAGACACCCTTATTTCAAAATAAATATCCACGCATATCTCTGCTAAAATAATGAAGCTCTTTTTAATTCTTTCATTAGTCTGGCACAAGTTAGTGTGCAGCCTAGTCCAAATAGTCAAGTTCCTTGAGTCTTGTCTGTCTACTAGCTTTCTGGGGAGAACTTGGGATGATGCTGGGATGTTTCCTACAAAAGTGCAATACAGACCCATTTTCTAACATCAGAATTGGTTTTTCTCATCACCCTATGGTTGGAGATGACTGATCTCTTCATATGCTTAAAGGAGATTTCCAGTAACATGGCAACTCCCACATTAATGTTGGAGAAATGAGCAAATTGCAGATCTCATGATCACTGCAATTTCTGCTGCACTGTGCAATATACTGCAAGCCCAAAGCTTTCGTTCCACTTATTTGTACTACCTATCCTGTTTGTCCTCAGGAAAGGAATTGTTGCATCTTTTCTATTTTATGGCTGGAGATTTACTACCAGTCTTGGCTGCTTGCTCCTCTCCTTAAGCCCCCAAAGGCTGCCTATACCATTTATCTGTTTTAGTTTATTTTTGTTATGTACACTCAAGTTCTTGTGAAAATCTTCCACTTTAGTTATAGCATCTTCATCAGCACTGATAGCAGTAAAAGCACCAATATGGAGTAGCCACTGAAATTTTGAACATGATATGATGTAGACATGTTCTGCTCTGCCTACGTTAGAGATGCCACTCATCTACATGATGTCTGATGTGGTAAAGAGAATAATTTTAATCTAATGCCTTTTAGAATTATCATGTAGAGACTATCTCATGACTAGGGATGTGCATTAGTTTAAGCAAGCCATTATTAATTATTATTATAAGCATTTGTATAGCACCAGCTGTGTACCTGGCGCTTTACAGAACAATGATAGACGCGGTCCCTGCCTACGGCTTACAATCTAATAGACACGGAGGGGGAAGACAAGGAGAGGGGACATAGGGAGAGACACGGGATAAATTACATTCAAGCGGATGCGAAGTCTCTGGTGCACGTGCTTGGCTTGGTTGCGGTTAGGCAGGAGTCTGCGGGAAGGGCAGACATTATACCTTTATAGTGGGTGTTTTTACACACACATTTCTCCTGCATGTTTGCTGTTACATCCTGAACTTTCTGTGTGTCTAAATCACTCACCCAGATCTTAAACATCTGGCTCTTTGAACTTCTGCGTAGAACTTCTACCAGAACTTTTGTGTGTAAAAGGTTCTCCTGGCAAACTGCTTTGCTCCAGGCAGCTGTGGTCACTTGGTTTCCATGGCAGCCTGTCACATGTACAGCTGTGGCTACTTTAGGCTGCCCCAGGGCAGTGTTTGTGTGAAGAATGCATCCAGGAACTGCCTCAGGGCAGTGTGTGTGTGTGTGTGTGTGTGTGTGTGTGTGTGTGTGTAAGATGCATCTGGAACTTACTTGTGGACTTGTAAACCCAGAAGATTGAAAAATCCTGAACTTTAAGGTGTGTGTAAAAATGCCCAGTGTTTACATAGATGGTAGTAGCCTGACTGACTACAAAACCATTCTAACACAGAATCATAGGGCCGGAAGGAGACATCCAGGATTAGTAAGGTCAAACTACCCCTAACAAATATTTATCCAGAGTCATGAGACTCCCTGACCTCCCTCTGCATCTTGTTCCATTGCACAACTATGTTTACAGTTAGGAAAGCTCTCGGGCAGGGACCGTGTCTATCTTATTCTCTGTAAAGCACCAGGTACATCGCTGGTGCTATATAAAAGCTTATAATAATAAATTGAGGTGAATTCACGTTACCATCAGCAAGCCCCCACCCATAGTTTCATACCCAGTCTAGATGGGTGTTGTGAGTGAAAATTGCACCATTTTGGGGATGTTATCTAAACATTTCCCCGCCCTTTTGTCCTGTGTTATCCTTTTAGATTACCACTGTTGCTAGCAATAGTAGAGAAGATAAGGTTCTTTCATATGCAAGAAATGGGGCTTTTAAAAAAAGGATCATATCGACAAGGTGGACTGATGTTAGCAAATGTATCCCTCCCTCCCCTAATTACTTCAAGGTAGTGCAAATTTCAAAGCCTAAAGAGCACCATTAAACTCAATGAGACTCACAAGACATGGGCAGCATTGTTTTTAATTTCATTAGGGACCAGTGATGGCTCTCTCTTTAAGTCTATTTTTGGAAAGAACTCTCCCAAGCTTGGAATGGGCAGTCTTCTATTGTAATTTGTTTTGTAAAAGAAATGGGCATTTTTCTATTGTAAAAGTCTTTTTTTTTTAATAGGTTGCAGGCTGGGAAACTTAAAACCTGCCTCATCTTTAACTAATAAAATATTTTTCTAAACAACTTTATTTTTCTAGAGGAAGTATAGTAGGTAGGTCAGTGATTCTCTAACTTCTTATGTGTGCCCTCCTCCTATTGTTTGTGGTTGCCAGGGTCCCTTTCCTCCACACTACACCTTGCTCCTACTCTCCCCTTGCAGGGCCACCATTTTAGAAATTCTCCCTAGAAGTTTGCCATCCAGCTGTGCTCCTTTTTATGCCCCCTCCCTGTAGGAGGACCACTTTTCAGTTTGAGAACCACTCTTTGGGTGCAACTCTACACCATTAAAGTTGAAGGGTACTGAGTCATTGATTTCAGTGGATGGAGGATTGTATGCCTTACTTGCTGGTTTGGGGGGGAAATCTACATATGATCAGTCTTGGAGATCTAGAGCGTTTTAAGATCCTCTAGATTTCAAGTTTCAAGCCAAATATTTGCTTGATGTTTTTAAATCTTCAATTAATTACTAAATTTTAATTAATTACATTTAATTCATTTTATTATTAAAAGAGCCCTCATGCTTGGCTAAGATCATCTGCTTTTGCATTTATTATTATAATTTATATTTTAAGAGTCCCTAATTATTGATTGCTTTCTATTTGTGTTTTTATGTCTAACTGTCATGTTAAAACTTTCCAACTTTTCTTAAGAGTGAAGCCACAGATGTAATCATGCTGATTGACAGTTTCATAATCATTGGCTTTGGGTTGTTTTGCTTTTTTTTAAAAAAAGGCTCCAGCTCCTGAAATCATGTTTTGTTTAATTTTTTAGTTATCGTGTTTGTAGAGAATAAATTTTTTAAATATTGAGTTTTAATCTTAAAAACTCAAAGGCAGAAAAACAAAGAACCTAAAATATATTTTAACACTAAGTCATTCTTCTGTTGTCTGGGGAGAAAGAGGACTGAAAGATTTGTAGTTTAGAAATATTGTGAGTGTGGTCTAGAAAAATGGTTGAAAAAGTTTTCAGACATGACGGTTAACCCCAGTTTAACCACACTGGAAAATTTCTTGTGCATGTTGCAGGGCTGTATTGGTGCCTTATGCAGCCCTGCAACATGCATAAGAAATGTTTGTTTGGTTAAAGTGCGGTTAAGCTGAGGTTAGCGTCATGTCTGAAAACACCCTTAAAAGCTAAACTAACTTGAAATTAATCACCTTTTGTGCTAAGGGACCACACTGCGCTTGTGGATGAGAATACTGCTGTGATTGGAAACTAAGTCTTCCTTCCTTTGACAAAGTTATTAATCTCGGCACATTTCTCTCGATTTGAGTTTCTGGGCAAGAGCAGCAACAGCGAAAACCTTGTCCTCAAGTCCTCTCCCTTCGCTGCTCGATAAACAATATCCCAATCTCCCTCCCCTTTGCCAAGAGCAAAAACGGGCAGGTCTGGAACCAGCGCATCACGAGATTCAGAGTCATGAACCTTGCTGGGACATCCCTGCTCCGCCCACATACTCTCTCGGCCAATCAGAATCCCGGGGCTGGGCCAGCTGAGGGGAGACTAGAATAAGAAGGGCCTGGGGTCCGGGAATGCCACAGCCAGGCGGACTCAGCTAAGGGATACTACGTGACCAGACTGCTCTCTCAGGTGAGTGTAGCTCGCGGAACCCCCGCTCCTGGGCCTGCCATAGGACGGGCTTGGGGGGCTGGAACTAGCGGAGCCCTTCCAAGTCTCTCCCCCCCGGGTTGTTGGGTGCAAGGAGGCGCTAAGCTGCCCCTGTGCTCCGCGAGCCCTGGGGCTGCATAGGAAGGGGAAGCGAGAGAGAGATGCCTGGGCTGTCGATGGCCACAGGGTAGGAGCCGCTGGTACCCGGCGGGTGGGGAGCCCCGGTGCCCTAGGGAGGACGGCTCTGCTCTGGCGCGGTGGGGCAGGAGCTGGGGGTGCCCTTCTCTCCTGTGTGGGTTTGGGAGGCGGGAGCGTTGCTGAGAAGATGCCAGCGACCCCACTGGGGTGTGGGGGAGGGTGTGGCATGCGGGGAGAGGGGGCCGCTGTGGGGCGGGGAGAGTGGGGTGCAGTCTCAGGCGGACAGGGCCAGCTGCTCCTCGATGAGGCGTATCCCGGGGGTGCCTGCTGAGCACATCGCTAGGAGCCTCCCTTCCCGGCTGTGCCTTAGTCATCCCCGGCCCCTCCGGCTGGCGCTGTGATTTCCCGCTGCCGGACCGTGCTCTAATCTTGCTGCCGCTTCTTGGCTCCTCTCCTCCAAATGCGGGGCCGAGGCTTGTTTACCAAGTGCTGCGGCCGCGCAATCGCGGAGTCGGGAACCCGCTCCCGGCTCAACTCTCCTGGAAGCTGGGCATCACGTGACGGACATTGGGGCTACAATTCCCGGCTTCTCGCCCCCTCCCCCCCCATTGGTTTGTGAGTCACCCCTGTGCACCTGGGTGGGGGGAAACCTTCCCGGCTTCTCGCCTCCTCTTCTCCCCCCCCCTCACCCCCCCATTGGTTTGTGAGTCACCCCTGTGCACCTGGGTGGGGGGAAACCTTGTGAAGGGGGGGGCGATGGTCACGAGGAAGGGCCCCTGTTTGTGAACGCCCGTTTGCAGACTTTTTTGGGAGTGGGGCGGGGCTTTCTAGGGATGCCCCCGGGTTGGATCTGTCCCCACCCCCTTCTTTCTCCGATTTTGGAGAGGAGTCACAATCGGCTCCGCTCAGTGATTCGCTGGAATCCAATACCCAGGGAGGCTGCCAAAGGCAGACGCTCTTTACTGGAAATGGCCTTGC
This sequence comes from Sphenodon punctatus, assembly GCA_003113815.1. Classification (NCBI taxonomy): domain Eukaryota; kingdom Metazoa; phylum Chordata; class Lepidosauria; order Sphenodontia; family Sphenodontidae; genus Sphenodon; species Sphenodon punctatus. Next base: position 6,078,074 of record QEPC01008874.1, read on the forward strand.
TTTTCTCCCCCATAACTAGAAGGTAGTAGAAACAAACCCACCCCGACCTGCGAGAGGGCAAACCCTAAAAGGAAAAACGCATTTTGTCCCCAATCACTAATGATAAGATGAAGTGCTAAGAAAATGCCCAGTGGCCATCAGCTAATGTCTCTTGATTTTAATTTGGGTGAAAATTGGGAAGGCAGCTTAAGTTGGAATGGTGGGAGTGACTGAATCATGAATGGGTGGAGAAGATTGAGGGCTATTTCATGGGTCTTTTGTCAGCTGTTTTTGCTTATAGCACCTCCTGGGTTTTTAGGCCCATGTTGAATAGGCTGCTGTGTAACCCATAAACTTAGCAATATAGCCTTAATTACACCCCATGTAGACAAAGGAATGTAATTTTCTGCCATTGTGAAGTTAGTGGCTCTGCTCCGACGAGCTTTAATAGTGGAGGACTGCACAGGCAAACAGATACTTAATCTTTATGCATTAAACCTTCATGGAGAAAAAAATCCTTGTAACTGATATTTCCTCACTCTTGTTAGAATTTCCATCATGAAGCTACAGCTATGCATAGCTGCCCTGTGCTTGGGATTATCCTTTGCTGCTCCAAGCTTTGACCCTGCTTTGAATAGTCACTGGAATCTATGGAAGTCTTGGCATAGCAAGAACTACCATGAGGTAAGGGTGCTGCAGAAACAGATTTTCTAGCAGAGGTTTGTTCACAAACCATTGTATCATATCATCAAACCATGCCATATCGATCAGGATCCCAAGTGACCTTGGTGGATGAGGTCACAATTCCAACTGCCATTTGATTGGGGGCGGAAGGTGTTGAGTTTTGGAGTCACGGGATTAAATATGTGTTAAAACAGTAGCATAGGGGAAAGCTTAGAAACCACCGTTTCTGTAGCAATTATGTATTTGGGTAGAGTTACAAATGTCTTATTAGGAGTACTAAAATCTCTTGTGGCTTTCAGGTATTGTCCATTCTGTGGTTAAGTTCTTGATTATTATTATTATTAACAAACATTTATATAGCGCCAGCAGTGTACCTGGCACTTTACAAAGTAATAAAATAGACACGGTCCCTGCCCCTAGGGCTTACAATCTGAGAGACAGGAGCTGGGGGAGAGACTTAGAAAGGGGAACAGAGGGAGAGACAAGGGGTCTAACATTCATGAAGATGCGAGGTCTCAAGTGCACGTACTTGGCTTGGTTACGAAAGTAGTATTATGTGAAAGTAGCTTGGCTTCTTTGTTTTCCCCATCTGCAAAATGGGAATATTGATTGAAAATGCAGTTAATTACTCCATCCTCATCAAGGGTGTTGTGAAGTGTTAAGAATGTTGGTTTCATCAGTGAGAGCCACAGCATAATTTTGAAATAACAATACTTTCCTGTGGTTGGGTGAAGTTTCAGGCTGCTTAGTGCAGCCTGAAATGCCATTTTAGCAATTTTATTTGCTGGCATACACCCCCAAGATGCCAAATTCCAGTAGCCAGTTGACTTATTTGTTTTCTGGCCCTCAGAGAGAAGAAGGCTGGAGGAGAATGGTATGGGAGAAGAACTTGAAAATGATTGAACTGCACAATCTGGAACACAGCATGGGAAAACATAGCTTCAAGCTGGGAATGAATCAGTTTGGTGACATGGTAGGTATAAACCTGGTTGTAAGACTTGTTTTATTAATTACATGTAATGGAAGGTAGGCTGACTTATTTCCTCTTCCTTCAGAGTACTGAAGAGTTTAGGCAATTGATGAATGGATATCAATACAAGAAATCGGAAAGGAAGTTCACAGGATCACTGTTCCTTGAGCCAAACTTCCTAGAGGCACCAAGATCTGTTGACTGGAGGGAGAAGGGATATGTAACTCCTATTAAAGATCAGGTGTATATATATTTTTTTCACTTTATTATTCAAGATTGATCCCTTGAAAGGTCATTGTCAGTCTGTGAAAAATAGTACTAGAGAACAAGGAATATGAACAAATCTACATTTTACGGATCTAATATGAAGACTTGCAATCTTGCTAGAAGTTTTCTTACACACACCTTATTTCTCGCAGACTTCAAAGTACGGGTTCGGTGGAATCAAGTAGGGGGAGTTTAGACGCTCCCTGACCTCCTGGAAGTCAGCTGAGCACCATTGTTACGGCGCTTGGCTGAATTCTGGGATGTTAGGGAAGCATCTAGACTCTCTACGCGTGAGTTCATCGGAAGTCCAGGAGAAATAAGATGCCTGTAAATGCCCAGTGTCTTTTAATTAAGGTTTTAAGGTTTGGAAAGAAGAGGGACATAAATATTGAGCATTCCTAGATATTTATTTATCTTATTTTATTAATATATTTATACCCCGCCCCTCCTGCAAGCAGCTCAGGGCAGAGAGATAACAAGAAAAAAATTGCACTTCTAAAGCTTTAAGCATCTAAGAGCTTAAGTGTAGGGTACTTAAAGAATTAACCTTTTATGCACATGAATGATACCTTGTATGTAGGAGTATTAGAAAGATTTTAGACTGTAACAAATGTTTAAATAGCTAACAAGCATGCATGGAGCAGAAATTTGTGTAACAGAACAATCTTAACATGTGGACTATTGAGATAACCTGGGCTTCTGCATTGCCATGAGTTCACTAAAGCCATCTTCTATCAACTTCAGGGTCAGTGTGGATCTTGCTGGGCATTCAGCACAACTGGTGCTCTTGAAGGGCAGCATTTCCGAAAAACTGGCATGCTTGTCTCCCTGAGTGAACAAAACCTTGTTGACTGCTCTCGGCCTGAAGGAAATCAGGGATGTGATGGTGGTCTGATGGATCAAGCGTTCCAGTATGTGAATGATAATGGAGGAATTGATTCAGAGGAATCCTATCCATACATTGCCAAGGTAAACTAGTTAAAAAGCTAGCTTCCCCCCCCCCCCCCCCTGGTCTAGTGTCTATAAACAAAATAGTGCAGGTCAGAGTTTAGGTATGTGCTTCCATTTTTCATCCTCCCAAACGTTTTCTTCTATAATCATTAATGCATTCACAGTTCTTAAACAGGATTGGCCTTTCCCCTGTCTTCATGATCAGCAGACAATCTGTGACAACGGGTAGTGAATGCTAGAGAAGTGACTCTTCAGAAGAAGCCACTTCTCTGTTCATCTGCCATCTGTCAAAAATGTTTCTATCTAAACCTGCTAACTCAAGCTCGTTTTAATGCCCACTGCCACAGCTGTATCTCCTGCATAACTAGGCCCCACCCTATATCAGTAAAGACTGATGCACTCTGATATTGTATCTGGAAATCTCTATTAACTGCTAGACAACAGGCACAGTAAATTTTCCTGCTTGGGCATCAATTGTGGCTTCCAACTGGGCTACTACAGCAGTTGATGTAGAACATATTGAAATCCATTCTAGAAATCACACCACTTGGAAAACTCCAAAAACACTTGCAGTTGCTTGCCCTTTTGCGTTGTGGGTAGGAAAAACTTATTATTCATTCGCTGTAGCTAGGATTCTCACAAACATTAAGATGGTAAATTTGGTATCCCTTCCATATATCCTCTCTGTATGAGCTACAAATCCTTATTTGCAACTTAAAATTATCTAAAGTAACAGTAGATCACACATGACCATTGTTTTCTGCTATGGCAATTTAGCTCTGTTCCTTTTTTGTGGGTTGTGGCAGCCTGTCATTTTCACTAGCTGGCTTGAAGAGGAAGTAAAAACTTTCTGAATATTCTGATACAAATCAAGTTACTGAGGAATGTACGGTGTTAAAGCATTGCATTACTTTTTCAATATTTAGGACTTGTGGGGTTCTGCCCAGCAGAGATTGTTGGCCTGTTCTGTGACAAAGATAGCAAGCAGTCTCTTTTCCTGTCCCCAAATGTACTTCACATTTGATCTGAAGGGAGATGGTGACTTTCTTGCACATTTAGTTCACAAACCTTGCTTTAAACCATTTTATGGTTTAAATTTAATCCCATGACCCCAGATTGCAAGAAAGACCTACAAAGTTATACAAAATAGCAATGAGAAATACAGCAACTCCATTTTGGGAATCTTGCTCAAATATTATCTTTGGGGGTTGGTGGGGGGGGTTGGCTGGCGTATGTGGATTGGCTGGCGTTTTGAGGGGGAGGCAGGATTTCCTTTCAAGCTCTTATATTACCAGAGATTTTTTTAAATTTTTTTGTCATTTATTAGCCGCCCCCTCATGCCTACGGCATCTCAGGGCGGCTTACAACAGATAAAAACAAAAAAGTATCTATTTTAAAACCACCCCTCATTACTTGACATCCTTAAAATCCAACCCCCCGTTGGATTTGTCCAGATGAGTCTGGTATTCTGACTTTGTAAAACTGCAGGTTGCTAGCTTTTAAGAATGTGTTTAAAATTATTTGTTAGATACCTGGACACAGTAAACAGTCTGCAGAGTATGTAATTACTTTCCTTTTTTTTTTTATTCTTGACTATGTAGTAACTCGGTCTTTCTTTCCTTAGGATGATGAAGACTGCCTCTACAAGTCTGAGTACAGTGCTGCTAATGATACTGGTTTTGTGGACATTCCTAAAGGACACGAAAGAGCACTCATGAAAGCAGTGGCTGCTGTAGGTCCAGTTTCTGTGGCTATTGATGCAGGCCATTCCTCGTTCCAGTTCTATCAGTCAGGTAGGTATTCATCTTCCATTGGCTGCAGCTAAAGAACTTGAATTACTGTTCGTGTTGGTGCAAGAGTAGTTTAATGGTGCACAAGATTAGGTTAAATGCCCAGAACTGAAATCTTGTGTTGTCAGACAAGACAGTAACCCGCATTAGCCTTCCCCAGATGTTGTCCTGTCTATTGGGTGTCTGCTACTGGCCTCTCTGTGCTCACCACGGAGCCACCACTCACTGCCGAGTCCTGAGAGCTCACTGGTCCACCATGTGGGCCAGTCGGAGTTAATGGGCACCCATGGGTCCATGTCTCTTCAGTTAGGATCGCTCACAGCCTCTCCTGCGTTCCAGGTCCACCAGTACAGAGTCCCACCTAGCACTCCAAGCCAGCTAAGAAGCAGGAGTGATAGCAAATGCCCTCTCCCTAAGGCCACCTGTCAGCTTGGAGGCAAGGAGGGAGATCTCTAGGCACCTCTCAGCTAGTCATCTCCCGCTCCTGCAGTGTCTTCCTCACCTCTCGGGTGAGAGGAAAGATCTCTAGTGCACCTTTCAGCTGAGAGACAGCCATAGGGGAGGGAGGCTGCCACAAGCACATGAAATACTGGCACAGCACTACCTGTTTGTTAGGCTGGTTGTGCTAAACGTGAGCAGCGGCTGCACAGACTCTCATTTGATTTCACCCATAGACATTTTGTGATGGACAGATGAATAACCACTGTCCCTTATCTTTCCAGGCTGTAAAAAGAGGGGTGATACTGGCATACTTTCTTAGAAACCCATGAAGTTTGATCTGCTAATGTCTATAAATTATACTTGATAAGATAAGTCTACAGAAGTAGATTTGGGTTGGTTTGTTAAACCTTGTGCTTGTGTATTCTAGGTATTTATTATGAACCAGAGTGCAGCAGTGAAGACTTGGATCATGGTGTTTTGGTTGTAGGCTATGGCTTTGAGAGAGAAGATGTGGATGGGAAGAAGTACTGGATTGTTAAGAACAGGTAAAACTTAATTTCTCCTATGTACACAGTTTATCAAAGAGGGTCTAGCAATTTGGTGTAAACATTCAAGTGGATTGGTTCATGAGGGGAAATGGCATCTGAAAGCCCTAACATAGGCTTCTGACTTCTATTGGCAAATTTTCCTTGAAATGCTAAAATAGAACTACTTGAAGTATACCACAATACTGAGATATTTAAGTGTGAGGGAAGCACTCATGGAGTCGGAATATTGCTTCTGTTACACATGATATAGCAGGGCTGGTTCGAACCAGATATTTCATTTGAAAACAGAACGGCTGACAATGTTTTGATCCAAATTCTGATCAAACCATTTTGCACATGTAGCTTGGAGTTTTTCCAGCTGCAATGCCCAGTTCCGAAGGCAATGGAATATGGGTGGAATGTCCACCTCAGCCCATAATATACAGGTTACTCGTGTGACTCTTATCTAATGGCTGCTAGGCCATGACGAACACATGAATTCTTGATGGATGACAAAACACCTTGCCCAAATGGCTGCTTGTAATGCATGGAAAATCAGTGGGTGAAAGCTATCATAATTTCATGTTGCATCAGTGTCCTAGGGCACAATGTCTGTTTCTTGGGAGAATTCTGCACAGCAGCAAGGGCCACTTCTACTCCAAAAGGGCAGTGTCACAAACTTGTAGGTATCCTTGGGGTTTTGGTTTAAATGCCTTTTACCAGTGCTGGGGAAGTTTTGTTTCTCAGTAAATTTAAAAAGTGGTAATTGCCGTTCTCCGCTTGGTGACCAATGTAAAGTACCATTCAGACTTACTTACATATATGTTGTGGGTTTTTGTCTTCCAGCTGGAGTGAGAAGTGGGGTGACAAAGGCTATATCTACATGGCTAAGGACAAAAAGAACAACTGTGGAATTGCAACTGCCGCTAGTTATCCTCTGGTATAAATTGCTGGAAGAGGAGCCACTGGCGCTCTTACAGCAGCTAGTTAACCTCCAGAGCAACTTACTGAAAGAACCACCACTGGAATAGCTACCCAGCTAGTTCCCTATTCTCCAGTAGAACTTACTGAGAGCGGTTACATATTTCAGTGCAAGAGGGGTTTTAAACTGATTGACCAAACCCATGTGAATACATGTGGTAGGAAACCTCTTATCTTCCAAGATCTGAGTTGTGATTTTTACCTTGAATTTTATGTGAGTTTTACGCACTGGCAACATGCCACTTGCTTTAAATTAATGTAAATGTGGATATGTAAGCGGCTTGTAATATTGCTAGCTTTCAGACTGCTTAATCAAATAGGTTCTTTTTTCAGTTTTCTGTTTTTGTAACTGCAATATGTACAGCGGTTTTGCTTTTTAAATAAACACTAAAATATTCCACTATGTTTAGATGGTTGCTTTCCCTTCTATATAAACTAAGAACAAATGCATTTTTAAATGAACTCTAGTCTGAACAAATGCTCATGTGCCACTTTCACATGTGCTTTGTGTGTGATGAGTTTCTTGATGGCTAATGTTAAAAAGCCATATTTGTGTAAAGTTTCTTTGCTGGTTCTTGGGGCAAAATCTGGAGGTTTCTCCTGTTGGCCTTCTGTCTCTGTGCCCATTAGAAATAACAATGAAAAAACTGCCCTATCACAAAAGATGAGGCTTTATTTGCAGATGTATTTGAGATTGGATTGTAAAGGGCAGACTGACTTTAAATTTTGTCTAGCTGGGGGGTTTACCCACTAGGCTCTAGACTGGTGGAAACCCTTACTTTCTAGGCATAATTGGCTTCTGGGTAACTTTCACCAGCCTAGTCTTTTGTAATATTTTTATACGCTTACCTATTCGTTTTAGTTTGCTGACTGACATGTTGCCCAGAGCTGCGTGATTGTGTAATGAAAGACCTTATTGTCTTAGATGTGTATCTAAGGCAACAGATCCAAAGCTGCTGGGAGAACCCTTAATTCTGAACTTCCTGACTTCACACAGAATAACCTTACCTTCTAATAGTGTGTCTACTGTGTTTTGATTTCCTAAGAATTGGTTAAAAAAAAAAAACAAGGTACATTTCCCCCTGGTCTCCATACCTGAATTTTAACACAGGCATGTTCCTATAAGGCAATGAACCCTGAACTAACTTTTTTTTACTCCAGGGTAGCTGCTGAAGCATGTACATAACTCTCTCCTGCAGGAGAGGGGTGGGGTAAACATGAAATTATAAATATAATACTATTTACCATGATCTCATCAGCCAGTTACCCCAAGCACATGTATCCACTGCTTTCCTGCCAGTATCCTTAACTTTCAAACGCACTTACTCCATTTTGACTTGGCCCAAGTGCATTTGAAAGTTAAGGATACCGGCAAGAAAGCAGTGGATACGTGTCTCTGAATACAGTTTCGGACAGTTTGCAGGAACAGTATGTTTTAAAGGTAGCAATGGAGATAAAGTAGCTCAGATCTATTTTTGGACTACTGTGGGTGAGAATGTGAGCTTTTGGACCATACTCTCCTCTACAGAAGTCTGTCTAGTAAAAGATATTGCCTGAACTACAGTGTTCCCATTTTAGTATGTGGGACTAACATGGCAAATGTTTTAAATAGATAGATTACTTAAAAGTATTCCAATATAGTCATGTGTGAGACAAAGTAGCAAATTGGGGGTCAAAATCCTATCCAGCACTTGCAGCCCAAGAGAAGTAACTGCCTTACATTAATAAAGGATATTTTTACATGTGACAGTGCGGAGTACCACCATGCTTGGATCCTGCCTATTGTGAGAATCCTCACCACAGGCAGAATTTGGCCCTACTGCTGAAAAAACTTGCTGGGGAGAGGGGATGTGCAGAGGTGGTCCACATAGCCCTACCCCCACCCTGTTCAGTGCAACCCAGCCCCCTCCCACACAGGCAGGTGCAGCTAGCTGCCTTCCCTGCACGATGGCAGGGTTAACGCCAGGATGTATGCTGGCAGGGAGCCCAGTATTACCCTGTCATACTCTTGGAGAAAACTCTGCTCCTGCATGAAGCAAACAATTGGTGTGTGGGAACAGCTGACACTGCCATGGTATAAGCGTGGCCATGTGTGGTAGTTTGAAAAGACCCAAGATCAAATAGAAACGAGCATCTGGGGACTCATGCACAAGTAACCTTCCCTTGTTTTCTTGCCTTTCTTCCTCACACTACTTTGAGGTACCTTGCAGTTGACTCTAGAGTGTCTGTATAATTTACCCCCTAGTAATGTTAGTCTCTTGTTTAAACAGGGTCATATCATGCTACCCTAGGCAGTAAGAACATTCTGAGATGAGAGTCATGGCCCAGGGCAAGGAAAAGGTAGCCACGGGACAAATTATCAGATAAGAAAGTATACTAGAAAACAAAAACAGACAGGGAGGGTTGAGCACCACAAAAAGCAAATTGCAGTGTTAGCCAGCCCAAGATGCTCTTAACAGGAGCGGGCGGTATAAAAATTCAATTATAAATGCGTGTAAAAACCTCAAATTGTAGAGCTTGGGGAAGAGTGTTTTAGTGTGAAGTGGGGACTGTTTGGGGGGGGGGGGTGATCTCCATATTCAAAATCAGAAATGAGTGTATATAGATCTAGATGTAGAATACAGTACATATGTATGTTATTATCAAACATTTATATAGTGCCAGCAGTGTACCTGGCACTTTACAAAGTAATAAAATAGACACGGTCCCTGCCCCTAGGACTCACAATCTGAGAGACAGGAGCTGGGGGAGAGACAAGGGGTCTAACATTCATGAAGATGTGAGGTCTCAAATGCACGTATTTGACTTGATTACGATGAGCATGACAGCAGGCAGGTCCATGGGGCAAGGATAAGGGTAAACAGACCGTAGGTATAGGAAACAGTGGCTCAGCAGAATAAAGAGTCAGACAGAGCAGAGCGAAAGAGGTGAGTTTTAAGGAGAGATTTGAAGGTATGAAGGGAAGGGGCAAGGCAGATGTGGACAGGGAGGGAGTTCCAGGCACGGAGGGCAGCAAGTGAGAAGGGACGAAGGCGCTTGGGGGATGTCCACATATGTATGTGTATACATATACTGTATTTTTTAGGATAGGGTGGGCTAGAAGCACAGATGCATACCTAAATAAACCTGCTAGGCTAGGGTGAAGATGCAGATACTATCTGGGAAGTTTAAGGAGCAAGTGGACACACATTGCCAGAGGTTTTCACATCAACACCTTACTCCTCTGGCAGTGGAAATGGACAGAGGCCCCCAAAGCCCTTTTGTACAATTGATCCTGCTTTCCTGTATATCTGCTGTTCTTAGAGGCTGAACATACCAATCATTGTTAACGCGTAGAGAGTTTGTTCCCTAGTCTTCACCAGATGGTATGGGCTTTTGAATGAGATGTGGCAGTTTGAATAACATGGCTTTATGAAGACATTGAACTCAATATGCCTATGTAATTATAGAGATGGAGACAAAGTAATTCAAATATCTTATTGGACCAACTTCTGCTGGACAGAATGTACAAGCTTTTGGGCCACACGAGGGCCCTTCCTCAGGCATGTAGCCTAGCTAGTCAGAAATCTATAAACTGAGCAAATGTAGGACAGGCATATAGGAGGAGGCATGGAAGTTCATCACTTTACTAGATGTCAAAAATAATAGACTCCTCTGAGACCTCAGCTTTACAAGCCAGTATACTAATTGACAGACTGTCAGCTGAATATTCAACCTTTGTGTTACTGCTGTGTACCCAGTTCCTTTCCTATATATAGTCCCTTCACCTGATAAGCTGTTTCATACTGTACCCCAACCCATATGTTTGCTTTAGGCTCGTCGTTAAATGTCTGGCATCTCTCCTTAGATGTGCTAGGCTGCTTGCCGTGACTCTGTGGTGCTGGGCGGGGGGCTAGCTAGGGGGGAAAGAGAGCAAGAAGTTGATCCAATAAAAGATATCACTTGTGCTACTTTGTTCATTACATCTCTTACATTTAGGACCAACATGGCAACCGCACTATGTAATTATAGCCTTCCTCTTTGAGTGGGAGTGAAATGCTTAATGTGTTCCTAGCCTGAGAGAGTCTGATCATTTGACAGTGAGATTTAAAGACAGCCTGTGCAACTGTGTTCATAAGAGAAGCCATCAGCTGATGCAGTGCTCTGAAGTAGCTGGTACTTGAATTCCAAATGAAAAAAATTATTCAGTCCTAAATGTCATCACTCACTGGGCTCAGCAGTTTTTACTTCTGGTCAAGGGAGCAAGCAAAGCTGGAATTTGCTCGAGTTGTGAGATCAGCACCTAAGACAGGTAGATAAATTGCAAGAAAAAATAAGTCAACAATCTCAAAAGGAACAAGATAGGTATGGATCCCATCAGAGAACCGTCACTAGCAGTCTGCCTTACCACAACAAATGTACAAAACTAAGGGAGATTCTCCCCAGATATAGAATCCGTGACTACAAACTGGTGCAAGTCTAACCTTCCCTTATGTTTACTCAGAAGTAGCCCACTGAAGTTCTTAGGAGTGAGGTGGCAACTGGGAGGCACAAAGGAGTGTCATGTGCAGCCAATATGACAATAGAAATTGACAACAGAGACAAACTAGCACAGTGATAAGTTTTATTGGATCAACTCCAGTTGGGGGAGATATGAAAGCTTTCGGACCTCATAGGGTTCTTCGTCAGGAGTTGAATTGAGGCAGACCCTTTCTACATCAGTGTATCAAATTTTTAAAAGTGCAATAAAGAAATTTCATCCAGTTATCAGGAGTCACAAGACAGCTCATCAGTCGTGCAAAGGAATCCATAAACAGTAATGCTGGTAAACTGTGCCTGACCCTGGAGGATAGGGTGTGGGTAGCACCTAGCATCCTAACAGGTGGATAGCACTGAGAAATGGAATAGGAAGGTCCAACAGTGAGTGCAAACAGACAAGATGTTGCCCTCACTAACCCCAGATTCACCTGGTTATCTGTCAGGTGGCCACCAGATGTTCACCTGGGGTGAATTTGATGTCATCCCAGAGAAGGCCCATTATGCTGTGCGAGCAAATCCAGGCAAAAGCTGGGTAAGTTGCTGCCCCATGGCCGCCTCCCGGGGGGGGACCATGGGGTGCCCCTCATGGCTGTCCCTGTCTTTGGGTGCACAGTCACCTCTGCCTGCATTCGGCACCATGGAGTCGCAGCAAGTAGAACTGCAAATCTATGGTGCGGGTGGGGGAACGCGCAGGCAGAGCACAGCAGGGAGGAATGCCTGCCTGTTAGTTGTGTTTCCAAGTAGAACCTGGGCGTGGTGGCTTCCCCCACAGAGCAACCACAGGCTCCCAGGGCCTCCCCTCTTGTGTATTAACACCCAGTGTATAACCCTATTCTTCAAGGGGCCTACCCACTTCTGACTGTTAGGTCCTGAGGTATTTGATTTTTTCTTAAGACTTTGATATTTTGTTAAAATTTTGCAAAGAGCATCTTACTCCATTACTGTAAAAGTGAGGAAGAGTGTTTGTCGGCTAGAGAAACTAAGGGTGATTTCAGAAGTGACGTGTTCCAATTCACCGCGGGCTGTGGTGACACGTGCGGCCCCAACAGAAGTGACAGGATCGTGACCACGCCCGGGGGCAATCAGAGAGAACATGGGCTGGGGGAACACAACAGACATGCAGTGGAGACGTGTACCACAGTTCGAGCCCCAGAATGCACTGCGGCTGGGGTAAATTCCTTCCACAGTGGCTGCGGGTTTCCATTCAGAAGTTACTTTTCATTCACCTCTGCCGTGGTGACCATTCACCACACTTCTGGACCTTCTCCCACCCTGACCTCACGAAGCATGGTTAGCTTCACCCCGGGCCGCGTTTGACTGTGGTGAACATCTGGATGCGAGCAAACAGACATGCACGGCACTTTCACCACCACCAGCGTTTGACTGAGGTTGACTGTGGTGGACATTCACCACGTCACTTCTGAAATCACCCTAAGATTCATGTAACTAGCTGGACTAACGCACATACTTTTTAAGCTGAGGAAAATTGTCTCATGAAGTGGTGGGGGGAAATGGTCTGAGAAGACCAAAAATGTCCCTCCAATCCAATGATCCTATTGTTTACACATTAAATGCCTACAGCGTTTATTTTAGAGGGACTTTCTTTCAGTACATCAGTGGGTTGTCTGATTATACGAGCAATTGTGAACACTTAAGTGGGCACTTCTAATAAGCTGCTCAATGAAACTGTTTACAATTTTAGCATTAAAACTAATTTAATGTGTCCCTCTGTATATCCATAACTTCTAAAATAATTAAAAAATACCATTTGGAAGCACTTATAAGTGCTTCCACAATCTCTTAGAGTGGGACTGCTGGGAGAGAATTACTTGGTCTCTTATCACTTGTTCCGTGCTGTTGGACAGAGCAAACAAGCATTAAGAGCAAAACTGTCCTGCTGTGTTCCCAGAACAATTATGTGTAACAAAAACCTTCAGTCACAAGATGCCTATTGTGAAATACTTCCACATAAGTTGATTTATTTTTCAGCAGCTTCATGTTAGTAATTGTTCTATACATTACACTGATCATTTAGACACCTGGACAGAAAATATTAATATACATACATGTACGTTGGTTTCATGATCACTACCACAGATAGCAAAGAATCTTCAGCTGTAACATAGCAAAATGTAATGTGTTGCTTGAAAACTGAAATGTTTCAAATGTTAAAATTACTTTTGAAATTTCTAAATCACAAACAATAAATTTTTCACATTTTAAATGTTAACGTTTTGTTGCAACATTATCTACATTTTGTGTTGGCAGCACAGAAAATTACTGTTGAAAATGTCTATTGGAAATGTTGATATTTTAACATGTTGACATGAAAGTTTGTATGAATTTTCAAACAGTAAAAAGTTGTGAAAAAGTTCCACACGTTAAAAATAAATGTAACTTTCATTTTTATTACAAAATTCCAAAGAGCTCTATAAAATATTATTCACTGGAGTCATATTAAGTCAAACTCTGTGATCTCTGAAATACATTTTGATCAATTCCTGCTTTTATTAAATGGTCACTGGTGCTTTTCCCTCATCTTTGCTATGATTGGTCAGTTTATCCCTTGACATTTAAAACTGGATAAACAAGCTTTTTCTTCCTCTCCGATAGAGATAATTAGGTGATCGCTGAACGATGTCTTTCTTTTTGACTTATCAAAAAGCCAACGTATGTAAAATTTAAATAAATTATGCGGTGTATGTTTTACTCAAGCACTACTTTACCCTCCCATCTAAAAATATTAGTACTTTTTAGTAGATTCCTTGGCAGTATGCGTGAAAATATTGTAGCCTATCGATTTCAAACAGGTAGTGAAAATTCATAAAAATATTCTAGATGTTAATGTATCTTTCATTTTGATCAAAATGAATGTGGTTTGGGGCACTGTTGCATTGCACAGCAAGCTTGAAGGGTTTTATGTACAGTATTTTAACCATATGGAGCTAAGAAAACATTTGCATGAAGATGCTAATATTTTTAGCTAAATTAAATGGATATACTCTACAGCCTGAAAACTTTCAGTTATCATGGTACAGAATGAGATTTATTCAACACAAGAAGTGATACATTTGCTATAGTTGGGGCTGGGGAAAAGATTTCTTCGACTTAAACAGAATGTCAAGTTAGGCAATTTTATTTATTTATTCCAATTTATACCCCACCCTTCCCCTAAGGCTCAGTGTGGCCTAAATTTAACTTAAGTGGATCCCACTGTCAGTCCTCTCTAGATTGTAAGCCCCTTGGGGACCCCAAGTTGAGGCAGGGACTTGTCTGTAATTAATGATGAAGACATTCAAACTAAAATACACCAAATAAAGTGACCCCAAACTCCAGTGTAAAAGCGTAGGTGGGATTCAATGAGAACTCCTACTCACCTTAACAAAAGAACTGCTATCGCGGCTCTATAAATTGTACAGCACCAGGTACGTTGCTAGCACTAATAATAATTAATCATTAAAATACAAATTAACAGCTACTGTGCTGGAGACACTGGGTATTTTGACACATGATGGTGTTGAGAACTGCCGCACTTTGATCCTGCCCATAGTGATAGCCCTCACAATGGGCAGGATCTGGCCCCACCCCTGAACAAGCATGCTGGTGGCCGGGGTTGGGGAGAGGGCGAGGAGACATGCAGACATGGTCTACATGGCCCCGCCCCATGCTGATCAGTGCAGCCCCCTCCCTGATGTGCGGATGCGGCAGCTTATGAGACCACGACGCCTGCCTGGAAAAGCTCCGGCCAGAGTTAGGTAGAGCAGGCCATCAGACATGATGACCCACTCTACCATGGTCTCGGGTTGCCTTCCCCAGACCGTGGCAGGGCTAACTCCAGTATGGCCCAGCGCACAACTCAGAGTTACCCTGCCACGGTCCGGGGTGTGCACTGCTTCCACCCGCAATAAACATCTGGTGGGAAGGAGCAGATGTGACACCACCATGGGTGGCTATGCCGGGGTAAGCATGGACACCTGTGGTAGCATCACCGTTGAAAATACCACCAATTACATTACACTACTTTCCCTACATACTTAATATAGGTGGCCTGGCATTAAAGTGCAGGCAGGGCCAAATCACGCCACAATACAAGTCTGCTAACGTGCAATGCCATAGATTCTGGAACACGAATCATAGCTCAGCATCATCCACACTGCCAGATGGATTCTTTTTTTAATTATGTGGGAGAAACCATTGTATTTTGACCAGCTTACCAATGCAATGGTAATTTGCAGTATGAGCAAGACTTAGAACTTAAGATCTTCTGAGATGACACTTTGTGTGATCTATTTGGCAAATAGGCTTGTGTTCTGTTGTAACTAATGACCTCTTGTTTATGTTCTCAAAACAGGCAAGATTATGAAAGTAATGATGAGGTGATTCTACTCTAACTTGTGAAGAGCTCTCAAAGGTCCAATAACAGATAGATTTTCAATATTTGAGATTATATGCTTTTTTTACTTTTACAAAATTAATATGTTCTCATCCACTCTGGGTATGAAATACATTGTGATCAATTCCTGCTTTTATTAAATGGTCACTGGTGCTTTTCCCTCATCTTTGCTATGATTGGTCAGTTTATCCCTTGACATTTAAAACTGGATAAACAAGCTTTTTCTCCCTCTCCGATAGAGATAATTAGGTGATCGCTGAACAATGTCTTTCTTTCAGTGCATTCAAAAAAAACCTAAGTGCTGTCATGACAAAATATTTGTCTTAGTAAGCTTTATGGTGAACCTTTACCTCTGAAACCTCCCAAAGAAGTTTGTTTTGAGATAAGTTCTATCACTAAAACCCTTTTGCACTCTTATGAGTAACTAACCAAAGATTTACTTTTTATTTATTTATTTACTTTATTTGGCATTGACTGTTTGCCATGGCAGTAAATGACAAAACACACAATGCAAAATACAGTTTACATAAGTCGTAGGTAACAGTAAATTAAAAACTCATTGACGCATTTCTATTTATAGTAATGCTCCAGTGTAAAGATCACATTCCAGAACATGAGAACAATCCAGGCATACCATATGCCCACCTATTTATGCAAGACAATTAACCTGCAATGGTCATGGTTACCCCCACTGATCTAAAGGGGCATTTAGTTGTTATGATGCCCCTTTCTTATCAGCAAAACATAAATCCTAGAGATGCCTTGCTCTTCTCAGAGCTTGTAGTGACAATACTTGACTCCTGAACAAAAACTAAAAACTTCTGCCTATTTGTTTAATATTATTGTTTTACCGGCAATGTAACACTGCCAGCTATCCATCATAAGGGTTTACAAAAACACGTAAAATGATAATCATACATGATGAGTAGAATGGCACAAAGCCCAGGGTAAAAAAGGAACAGATCCTGTTATTTATATTAATGCCCATTAAGGGCAGAGCCTTCCTGCAGTTTAACCTGCTGCATTCTTAATCTGTTGACCGCTACTCCAAAGCTAGCTCCATACAGCATTTGACACCTCCACTCTCTTATCGGAGAGAGAAAATATCAATAGTTGAAAGGAGGACCATTCATAGCTAGCTTTAGTCTGCTTAAATAGATGATCATGAGGGTGTGCATATAAAGGGCATTTTAGGAGATAGTGCACTAGATCCTTCACTTGATTCAAGGCACAAATGCATACGCGATCCATGAATAACGCACCAGAGTAGCATCCATATAAAACTTCTGTTGGTATTACCTGCAGCCTGAGAGAGGTAAAGGCTTTCCTAAAGGTTACGTTTGTAATTGGTTCAAGATATGATGGAATGGATTGATTTGAGAGCCAATATTTATAGCTAGGAGCTATTTTGGAAACGGAGGCCTGAGCTCTCAAGGAATGGAATTCGATGTCTATGATTCTGATCTTAATACGTTTTGAGGCTTCCTTTAAGGGATACATTCTGAGGAAGTCTAATGAAAAACCCAGGCTTCCAATTTTGTGTTCAAGTCCCGGCCACCATAGATTTTTTTGATGGCTTCCCGCCTTCAGTTTTACCTCCAAACACTGTCTCGGGAGAAACTGAGGTGATAAGAAGAGAGTTTTAAGCCAATATTGCAAGACATATCCATTAATCCTGGAAGCCAAGGAAACCATCCCGGTCTCCAGTCTTAGAATAGCGGGTTCAGGGCTCCAGTCTTAGAATAGCGGGTTCAGGGCTCCCAAAAGACTACACAGAAATGTGTTCTGTAAAGGCTTCAGGAAATAAGTAACTATTTTACTGAGACCCCATATTTATTTATTTATTTATTTATTTTAAAAAATTATACCCCGCCCCTTCTGCCAGGCAGCCTGGGGTGGCTAACAAATCAATCAATAAAAATACAATAAAATATATAAAAGCATTAAATAACATATACAACAATAAAATGGCGAGAACAAAACCCAAAACACCCCACCACCACCACCACCACCCTCACCCTTCTCCCTCGCCAAATGCCTGACGGAACAGCCAGGTCTTACAATTCCTATGGAAACCTGGGAGGTCTGGGGCCAGATGGGCCCCCACCGGGAGGGAGTTCCACAGACGCGGTGCGGTCACCAAGAACACCCTGTCATGCGTGGCCCCCCGGGAAACCCAGGGGACCTCCAACAGGGTGCCCGCAGATGACCACAGGGGCTGGTCCAGAATCCGGGGAGTGAGGCGATCTCGCAAATAGGCAGGGCCCAGACCGTGTAAGGCTTTATCGGTCAAAACCAACACTTTGAATTGGGCCCAGAAGACTATTGGCAGCCAGAGCAGAGATTGGAGCACTGGTGTAATGTGATCTCAGCAGCCCAGCCCCACCAGGAGCCGGACCACCTCATTCTACACCAGCTGCAGCTTCCGAGCCGTCACCATAGGTAGCCCCACATAGAGCACGTTACAGTAGTCTAGCTGAGAAGTGATAAAAGCATGGATGAGCGTGGCCAGATCCGGAACCGAAACCAGCGTCCGAAGCCACTGCACCAGATGTAGCTGGCGGAAGGCACTCCTTGCCACAGCCTCCACCTGGAGATCCAGGCACCATATCTGGGCACCAAAGCATATTTGTGGGATCAATTTCATCTGACAGATCTTAAGAACTGGTCCCACTAAGTTTCCACCCCTGGTTTTAAGGAACCGTAAGAGAAGTACTATAGATGCAATAGCTAATTGCCTTGTGGATCTCAAATGCGAGGACCAGGTATCATTATAGGTGAAAATCACTCCCAGATATTTAAATGTCCGAACATGTTCCAGTTTGTTTTTATTCAGAAACTATGATTGGGGCCTAAAATTCCTTGAAAAGACCATCACCTTTGTTTTTGAATAGTTAACTCTTCCCTTAGACACTCTGCACCAAAATCATCCATTAAACGGATAAGCCCCAACCTACAAGAAGATAGCAGAATCGTATTGCCTGCATACATTTGTATAGAAAGTTCCCTATTTTAGGGGCCATATATTTGTCATTATTATGAAATTTAATCAGTAAATGGTGTACATAATGATTAAACAAAATTGGGGCCAGCAGGCAACCCTGTCTAACCCCTCGAGTAGTTGAAATTGGTGCAGTTAAAGTGCCTCTAACTTGTGCAAACCATCAGTGATGTATCTGTGTACAACGATATTAAAGATAATAAGCATCTATCAATTGACAACTCACTAAGTTTACACCACAGCATTTCCCTGCTAATGAGATCGAAAGCTGCAGTGAAATTAATAAAGACTGCATAAAGATTAGCCCATTTAATTTTAAACTTTTCCGTTAAATGAGAAAGCACAAAACAGTGGTCTGTTGTGCATTTAGAACCCTGGAACCCTGCCTGCTCATCCGCCAGGATATTATTCACAGTCACCCATTTGGTCAGCCTTCCCAAGAGTAGTTTTGAGTAGATCTTAGAAATGATACACAAAAGGCTAATTGGCCTATAATTTTTAGGGCTGGCACAGTCACCTTTCTTCTAAATCGGGACTACAACCCCCATCTTGCAAAGGGAAGGGATCATGCCCGTGTTATTTATCAGCGTAAAAAGATTTGCCAATGCAACTTCCCACCAATCGGGAAAACATTTAAAAACCTCCCCAGGGACAAAATTCGGACCCGCAGCCTTCCCATTTTTCAAGGAGCCTATGGCCTCCTGGCTCCTGAACTTCCTCAATGGTGACAGGTTCCCAGGAGGGGAGTTTTAAAGCATTTGTTACTAACAACTGTCTAGAAAAGGAGGATGACTCATTGAAAAGATTTGCAAAATGCTCCATCCAGGCATAATTGCTTATTTTGGGTTCCACATACAAGGAGCCTAAACTCCAGAAACCATTTACTATTCTCCAAAATCCATGGGAATAATTTGTTTCTGACATCACTAACAAGGAATTCCATTGCTCTTTATGATAAGCAACTTTCTTCTTAGCCAATAATAATTTATACTGTTTCCCTGCCTTATAGAGGGACCCATTCATATAGCTTCTATTTGTTTTGAAAAGGCGACCTTTTTTTCCTTAAATTCCTTTACATAGGAATTTTTCCTTAAAGATTTACATAGGTAAAAATGTTTCCATGCTAAATATTTTCCAGAGAATAGATGAACCAAGGTTGTTACAAGCAAAGCTGTTCTGGGACAGTCCAAATAATAATAATAATAAATAATAATAATAATTAATAATTTTGTAAATTATTATTATTATTTTATTTATTGTATTTATGTGTAACTCCTCTAGAATATATATTTATTTATTCCCCCGCACAAAAAAATCTTTATTTAAATAATGAATTTTACAATAACTAAAAAAAATTGACATTCAAACAATAATGCTCTAATCCTAAAATATCTATTAATTTCACAATCATAATACTGCAACTAGCTAGTGGTACAACATTCAAGTACTTGTGCTGCATCTGTGTAATATTCAGATGTATCTTATAGGTGAAACGCCTATTTTTCTTATGACCACTTTACCTTTCAAATATAGAAGTCAAGCAGAGATGCTCACTTGTCAAGTAGAAGATCTTTTCCCTGGATCACATTCAGTCATGGAAGCTAGGTTGCTCCAGAATCTTTTGATTTCTCCATAAGTTCTGTGATAATTTTTTCTATTGAAAAAAACAAAAACAAATTCTATTTATCCATTACCCTTCACGTGGACCTTTGACTGGTTTCCAGTGTCTAGCAATCATATTTATCATCACCAAAAACAAAATTATTATTATTATTATTATTATTATTATTATTAAACATTTATAAAGCGCCAGTAACAACCTGGCGCTGTACAGAACATATAATCAGCTGCGGTCCCTACCTGTGGCTTACAATCTAAAAGACAAGGAGGGGGAGACAAGGAGAGGGGACAGCGGGAGAGACATGGGAGAAGACAAACAAACATTCAGGCGGATGCGAAGTCTCAGGTGCGTGTACTTGGCTTGGTTACAAGGTGGTCGGTAGCAGCAGTCAGCAGAGGAGGGCTGACAGTAAGAGCAAGGGGAAAGACTAGAGGGCATTGGGAAAGGCAGCATGGAAAAGGTGGGTCTTGAGGAGGGATTTGAAGGAGCGGAGGGAGGAGGCGAGGCGGATGTCGGCAGGGAGGGAGTTCCAGGCATGCGGGGCAGCGAGGGAGAAGGGACGAAGGCGGTTGGGCGAGCAGGAGAAGCGAGGGAGAGCGAGGGAGGGGACAGCGGAAGAGCGGAGAGCGCGCGCAGGAGCGCGTAGGGCGATTAGGTCCGAGAGGTAAGGGGGAGCTTGGTCATGGAGCGATTTGAACGTGAAAACCAGGAGTTTGAACAGGATACGTTCAGGAAGGGGGAGCCAGTGAAGGGAGAGGAGGAGAGGCGTCACATGGTCGAAGCGACGGGCAGAGTGAATGACCTTGGCGGCAGAGTTTTGGATCGCCACAAGGGGGGACAGGTGGGAGCGAGGGAGGCCAGCAAGGAGGAGGTTGCAGTAGTCGAGGCGAGAGATAACCATGGCATGAACAAGGATTTTGGCCGAGGAGACAGATAGAAAGGGGCGAATGCGGGCAATGTTGAGGAGAGCGAATCGGCAGGATTTGGCCACAGAGTCAATGTAAGGTTTAAAGGAGAGGTGCGTGTCAAAAATGAAGCCCAAGCTGCGGGCACGGAGAACAGGACGGATGGTGACCCCATCAATGCAGACGGTCAGGTCAGAGGGAGAGGAGGGGGATGGAGGAAAAATGAGGAGTTCAGTCTTGGCCATGTTCAGTTTGAGTTGGCGTCGGGACATCCAGGCGGAGATATCAGAGAGGCAGTCGACGAGGCGTGAGCGGACAGAGGAGGAGAGAGAGGGGGTAGAGAGATAGAGTTGGGTGTCATCAGCATAGAGATGGTATTGGAACCCGTGGGAGGCAATAATTTCACCAAGGGACCGGGTGTAGATAGAGAAGAGGAGAGGGCCAAGGACAGAACCTTGGGGAACCCCAACCGAGAGGGGAAGGGAGGGGGAGGTCGACTCGGGGAGGGAGACATTAAAGGAGCGGTCAGAGAGGTAGGAGGAGAACCAGTCAAAGACAGAGCCACGGAAGCCCAAAGAGTAAAGCGAGTCCAAGAGGAGCGAGTGGTCGACAGTGTCAAAGGCAGCAGAGAGGTCAAGGAGGACAAGAACGGAGTAGTGGCGCTTCGATTTAGCGACAAGTAGATCATTGGTGATCTTGGCCAGGGCAGTTTCAGTAGAGTGGAGGGGGCGGAAGCCGGACTGGAGAGGGTCCAGGGAGGAGTTGGCAGAGAGGAGGTTCAGGCAGCGGGAGTAGACGACACGTTCCAGGAGCTTCGAAGCAAAGGGAAGGAGGGAGACCGGCCGGTAACTAGAGGGATCGAAAGGGTCCAGGGTAGGCTTTTTGAGGATGGGGGAGACAGTGGCATGTTTGAAGGCAGAGGGGAAGGAGCCTGTGGAAAGGGAGAGATTGACGACATGCAGAAGGGGGGGAGCGACAGTGGGAGCAATAGAGGTCAGGAGGCGGGAGGGGATCGGGTCAAGGGGGCAGGTGGAGGGGTTGGATGAAGAGAGAAGAGCAGAGATTTCCTGGAGAGAGGCAGGAGGGAAGGATGCGAGGAGGGAGGGGGGCGGGGGGCGGAAGAGGGCGGGAGGCAATATCCCGACGGATCTTGTCAATCTTGGAGGTGAAGAACGACGCAAGATCCCGAGCAGCAAGGGAAGAGGGCGGGGGAGGGCAGGGGGGTTTGAGAAGGGAGTCGAAAGTAGAGAAAAGGCGGCGAGGGTCGCGGGAGAAAATTGTGCAAGAGTCCTGATAAAGCTTCTTTAAAGGAACTTCTGGGAATAGATCCAGAAGAGAAATTTCTGGTTTTTGAATATGTATGTATGTATTTTTTTAATTTTTTTTTATTTGTACCTGGTTCTTTCCTGCAGGCTCAGGGCGGTTCATAGCATACAAAAATATAAAAACCAGCAAAAATATTAAACTTCTTAAAATACTAATTTAAAACCCCTTCCACCTCGCAAACCTTAGCACCTTCTGCTAAAAGCCCAGCCAAATAAACAGGCTTCACATTGCCTGGCAGAATGGGTCTGCCCTAGTATTCACTGTTTCCAATAACTTAGTAGCTGTCTCCCCATTAAATTCAAAACTATTCATCATAGTTGTTCTTCCAGTGGTTCCATGATTCTCACTTATGGGGTCACGTGATGCCTTGAAGCAATCTGGAAAGCAGCAGCTTGTCTCTTTAAAAGCAGTCCTCTGTATGCTTCCAGAGTTTTCTGGAAGCTCATCATTCCTAACCCTCCCTCTGACTTCCCCATGAGTCTTATGAGAGCACTGGGGTATAAGAGGAGGGGAAGGAACCTAACCGAATCAGTTCTTGGAATGGCTTGTACTCATCTGAAAAAAATATATGCATAGTAGTTACTTCAGTTCTCTGTTCTCGTTACAGTTAGTACCTAGTTAATAGGTTTTCTTGAGATAAGATAGTTTAATAAAATTAGTAAGAGTTCTATTAAATGAGTTCTATTTAGTTCATAGCAGGATTCATCATTCTAATGATAAGTTGAGCACTGGTTATAACCTTGGCGTCTTCTGGCCATTAACAGCTTAAAGTAGCTGTGATAGTCCCATCACCGACCTGGAGTACTTAATTTCATACTTCAGGTCCCACCTGAATTGCTGACAACCCTCCATAGACTTGGGCTCCCCGTGTTTGAGATTCTGTGGGCCCATATTTAATATCAGTGCTTTTCACATTCATGTTTGTCATTTCAGGTTTCTTCATGGAGCCCTATAGAGCGCCCCTCTCTCCACAACATAGATATGGGTCCCTGGGTGGTTCACAGCCTGCACTTGCCTGGATCCAGCCTTACACTAAAGTTTTGAAGAGAATTTCAAGTCCTGAGCGTAAGGCATATCCTGTCTTCTCATCAGTGCCCTGTTGTGCTGCAACTGCTACAGGAAACCTGAGGTGTCTGAAACATGAAGGTAGGCAAAAGATGATAATTTACATAGTGATAGTGAGCATCAACCTTAACCCTACACCTCATGTGAGCTGTGCAACTTGTGACGTGACTTTATCTTCCTCTCTAGTACTAGACCAGGGATGAAGGAATATTGTTAGCTGTTTCTCCTCTCTGACAGCTGAGTTTCTTTTGCATATCTCCCAACAACTTGATCAGCCCCCTCTGTGAATAAGCTCTGCCCTTTGGCAAATAAACTCTGCCCCCGCCTTGCACACGTGACGTAGGGTATTTTCAGAAGTTACGAGATCACAGTGAACCATGGTCAATACCCACATGGGACCAAAGCGCCCTGAATGTCTGTTCGGCAGCCACCAGATGTTCCCACATGGGGTCAATTTCAACTACGCTTCCGGTGCTCCCTGCAGGACACTCACCACAAGCGTGGTCACAGAGATTCCCGGCAGGAACCAACAAAAAGTAACGTCTGGCCGGCAACCACGGCCCGAAATCCCCGGCGGGATTCCGGGCCGTGGTCAAATTGGGCGGGTGCTGCGGCCGCATTGGCCACAGCGCCCGCCCATCTCCCCAGAGGGCGGGCGGTGGCGGAGCATGGGGCAGCGGAGTCGTGCGGCCGCATGTTGTGCCACGCAGCCCCGCCCCCTCCCCGATTCCCCGCCGGGATCAGCCGGCACGTCTGTTGGATGTGCCGGAGTGATCCCGGCGGGGAATCATTTCCATGATTCCGGGACACGGCGAATGCCGCCCCGTCTTGTCTGAAATCACCCGTATATGTGTACGCACATTTTCCAACACTTCAAGCTCATAAAGAGGGACAGAAACTCTCCTGCTTATCTTTCCATGTAGGGTGAGGCTACACAAGCAGTGGCAACTGGATCCCTATGCAGCCTTGTGGCAGGTAATTACCACAGACAGACGGACAGTTCTGGAGAAGCCTTGTGGCAGCCGACCAGACAGTCCTGGGGAAACCAGGCGGACCGGCCCCTGTTGAAGCTGCCACCATGGCCAGAGACAGCCACAGCACCGACCACATGAACACACGTCCAGACCTGTCCTACCACCCACCCCCAGCCAGACCTAAAGCTTGCCTCCCGCAATGACATGGCTGCATGTGATGGGCACAGAGCTTGCCGTGCGGCGGGCAGAAGAGACCCTGCCCTGGGCAGCCTTACCCCATGTGGGGTAAGGCTACTCCATGACATGTCTTCAGAAACATCACATAGCAGGCAGCTGTTCGCCCCACCCCAGGGCAAGGAGAACATCTGGCTGCCCAGGGAGAGGGGTAAGGCTACCCAAGACGTGGTCGCCTCCCCACCCTGTCTCATGTGACCTCACCCTCAGTTTCTTGTTCAATCATCTCCCCATTGTCTTCTCAAGCGCTTTTCCTGGGAGGCCACCAGGAAAGAGGTGCCTGAGGTTCAAATACCAACCTTTTTGTCTCTCTCTTCTGAAAGAGGGACTTTGAACCCCAAAAAAAGGGATAATGGGATTCAGCACCCAAAAAGGGACTGTTCCTCCTAAATTTTGCACTGAACTTGAGGCGGGGAATCCACTAGTGGGGGAGGTTTCATCCTTGTCATGGATGGATCATTATTTCCTCCAGGCCAGTATCCTGGCACACATCGGTCCCCGGAGGGATGCAGAGCCTGTTTAGTTGGTTTGCCCCTGAGGACTTATGGAACCTGCTGGGCGAATGATTCTCTATCTCCCCTATCTTATATGGATAGTGATCTCAGGCCACAGAATAGGAGGCTTTTTCTGCTGGCGAGATTTAATTGTCTTCCATCAGCTTAAAGGAACACCATTAGCGCAGCGCCTATGTCAATGCCATCTGTCCTGCATCGAGTCCCTGGAGCATATTTTTCTGGAATGTCCCTTCTATGTGGAGGCCCGCAGTAGTCTTATTTTTCCTATGGTGGCCCTCTGACCCGGAAAGCCAGAAAAAATTTATGTTAAGATGCTCCTAGAAGATCACTCCAGTGTAGTGACTAAGAAGGTGGCCCAATTTCTGGGGTATGTTCATTCTAGGAAACTTTGTAGGGGCAAGGATGAGGAAATGTAGGGTCATGGGACCTGAACTGCTTGGCCAAAGACCGAATGGCTGACCTGGGACCAGGTTTCGTTGTTACTGGCCCCTGGTAGAGTTTGGTAAATTTAATTTTTTTAATTCTGATTTATTTGAATTGGTATTGTGTTTTTAATATTCTGTTTATTTGTAATCCAAATATTTTACGATATTATGGTGTTCCTTCTTCTGTTACTCTAGTTTACTATGTATGCTTTTGTTACGGCTAATCACCAAACAATAAATGAAATTAGTTTTGGAGTTTTTTTGGATGGACTTATGGAACCAGAGAGGTTCCGGAATGCCCCGGGGGATGTTTTATTTATTTATTTATTTATTTATTTATTTAAACTTATACCCTGCCAGGCAGTCCGGGGCAGCTAACAAATCAATCAAAAATACAATAAAAATACAATAATAGATATAAAAGTCAATAAAAACAACAATAAAAATGGTGAGAAAAAAACAAACCATAACCCCCACCATCCCATCCACCCTCACCCTTCTCCCTTGTCAAATGCCTGGTGGAACAGCCAGGTCTTACAATTCCTACGGAAACTTGGGATTTCACTCTGATTTTGATGGCCGCTCACTCAATGACCTCATGGCCTTTTGGATCTCTGTCCTGATGGAGGCCATTGACCGTATGGTTTCCAGGTGTCCATTCCCAAACCGCTGACAATGCAGGTCCCCGTGGTATATGGAGGATCTGCAGCGGATGAAGCGAGAAGGGCGGCAGTTAGAGCGACAGTGGCATCATTCTCGTACTGAAGTTGACCGATTGCAACATTGGTTACATACCTATGCCGTGGCTTTCTTTGCTGCCCTCATTGCATCTGCTAAGTCTCGTCCAGCTGATCTTTTCCAGGTGGTTAGGGGCCTGGTCAGTCCGGCCTCCTTCCACCTGGATCCAGAGTTATCTAATGCTCGCTGTGACTTATTTGTGGGTTTTTTTGTGGATAAAATCGCTCAAATCCACCATGGTTTCAATACTGTACAGTGGGTGAACCAGAGGCAGTTATATATATATATAAACTTTATTCAGCTAGCTTTCGCCATAGCCATACCCACAAACATATATATACAAAAAATATAATATAATAATAATAATAATAATAATATAATAATATGATATAACAACAACATATCAATATACAGATAAGTAATATGCAACTAAAACCATAAAATAGAGTAGAATAAAATAAAATAAAATAATCAAATAATAACATCACAAAATACATCCATGATAATATGCCACAGCATCATTTATCACCACATAGATATATCACAGAAGAGCCAGTCCAGAGCCAGAAAAAAATTAAAATTTTTACCTTACTCTTCTGTGGGGGACCTCAACAGGGAGATCTCCCCTAAGGTAATAGAAAATTCAATTGTTCAAGTCCTAAGACTATTCCAATCCTATACAAGCCGATCCTCCATTTGATTTACCAAGGACATTTTAATTAACCATACCCCCGGGATCCGTCCAGGCCACTCACACCCACCCTTACTTCCAAACAAAAGAAAGGGCCACCAAGGTATAACACATAGGGTATTGTCCTTACAAAGT
Organism: Sphenodon punctatus; assembly: GCA_003113815.1. Lineage (NCBI taxonomy): Eukaryota > Metazoa > Chordata > Lepidosauria > Sphenodontia > Sphenodontidae > Sphenodon > Sphenodon punctatus. Next base: position 6,105,205 of record QEPC01008874.1, read on the forward strand.
CCCTACATTGCAGGCACCAAAATCCTCCCTTTTCTGGGAGGCCAGATGGACAAATATGGCTACAGCATTTGCCACTACCTTCTCCTTTGTAGTGAGCAGTTGCTCTAACTGGGAATAGTCAGACAAGTAGGGATATCTGTGCCACAAAGGAG
>QEPC01008874.1:6107729-6122583 GCA_003113815.1 Sphenodon punctatus
CATCCAAGTCTGCGGCGAGCTTACAGCTATCTACGTTTCCAGTTAGTACCAACAGCAGTCACTAAGGGTAGGTTGCAAAGTATACCCTTTATTCAGAGGAGGTGTGAGTGCTTCTTGGGGGAAATTGGGGACATTGAGCATCTGATATTGAGGTGTCCTCTTTATGAGGAGTTACGAGAAGCTTGGTTGGCCCCCTTGATAAAAGATGGAGCCCCGTTGGATGAAGAAAGGGTTTATTTATATCTGCTAACACTCTCTCAGGAAGAGGCAATAAAGGCTTTGGCATCTTTTGTATTACTGGTCATGAAGAGAGAATAATTAGTATACAACTATAGTAATCTCTCTATAAAGTCTAAGTTGATAAATTGGGTCAACTTAATAAATAGAGGACTAAATGAAGGACTGATGCCATTGGTTGATAGTTGAAGTAATTGGTATATAATGATATACACTGATTACGGTACTTGATGTTGTATTATTATATGTATGTATTTTTTGGATGGCAAAGGCGAAAGCCAGCCATAATAAAATTGAATTGAAATTGAAATAGTAGATAGAAAATCCATAGACAGCCCTATACTACACAGTTGAAGCCCCATCTTGTCCTGTTTTATGGGATCAGTGTCAGTGCGTGTCGCCCTCTGATGCGGAGGATGTTCTGGGGGCTGTTCAAGTCACTTATTGTGAATGGGACCCATGCCCATCCTGGCTGGTCAAGGCCAGCCGGGAGACATTGGGGCTATTGCTGGTCAGGATAGTCAATGCCTCCCTTAGGGAGGGCAGAGTGCTGGACTGCCTCTAGGATGCGATGGTGCAGCCTCTGCTCAAAAAACCATCATTGGAAGTTGATGTTCTGGCCAACTATCTGCCGGTCTCTAACCTTCCCTTTTTAGGGAATGTTATTGAGTAGGTGGTGGTGGCTCAGAGCGGGTGGGACTGTCCCTGAATGGTGCCTCTCCTTCCTGGCTGGGATAACTCAATGTGTGGTGCTGGGTGATTTTTCATCTTTTCCCCAGGACCTCACGTGTGAAGTCCCACAAGGTTCCATCTTATCCCCTCTCTTGTTCAACGTGTATATGTAGCCTTTGGGGGAGGTCATCAGAGGGTTTGGTGTAAGGTGTCATCAATACGCTGATGACACCCAACTCTATCTCTCTTTTTCATCAGACCCAGGACCAGCAGTCTCGGTGCTTACCCAGTATTTGTCAGCTGTGGGGGACTGGATGAGGGCAAGCTGCCTGAGGTTGAATCCTGACAAGACGGAAGTGATGGTTGTGGGGAAAAAACCCATCATTGATGGGGTCCGTCCTCCCCTAGTATCTCAGTTCCATAGTCTGGGGGTGCTCTTAGACCCGCAGCTCTGCCTGGATGTCCAGGTGGTGGTTGTGGCGAAGGGCGCATTTTGCCAACTACATCTGGTATGATGGCTTAAGCTGTATGTCTTGGATTCGGACCTTGCCATGATCATCCATGCTTTTATTACTGTAACGCACTCTCTGTGGGGCTACCCCTGGTGATGGTCTGGAGACTGCAGCTGGTGCAGAATGTGGCAGCTCATCTCCTTAGGAGGATGAGTCGTCACAAGCACATTACTCCGGTGTTCTGTTCTCTGTACTGGCTGCCGATAGTCTTCCGGGCCCAATTCAAGGCATTGGTTTTGACCTTTAAAGCCCTGAACAGCCTGGGCTCCACTTACCTGCAGGACTGCCTCACCCTCCAGATCCTGGATCAGTCTCTGTGGTCAGTGAAGAGTGCCTTCCTTGAGGTCCCCCGGGTTTCCCGGGTGTCGACCATGAGGAGGGTGTTCTCGGTGGCTGCTCCACGGCTGTGGAACTCCTCCCGACGGAGGTCTGCCTGGCCGTAGACCTCCCCTCTTTCCATAGACAGTGTAAGACCTGGCTGTTCCGCCGGGCCTTTGCTGAGGAAGATGGGTGATGGGTGGGTTGGGTTAGTGTTGGGGTTTTTTCTTGTTTGGATTATTTTAATGTTTTATATTTTATGACGTTATTTGTTTTTATAATGCTGTTAGCTGCCCCGAGATACGTAAGCAGGAGGGGGCAGCATAAAAGTGTGAATAATAATAATAATAATAATAATAATAATAATTAATAAATAAGTTTCCTGCCATTCTGTTCCACCCTTGGTTCAGGAGTTTGGTACTGATTCCCTTGCTGCCAGTCAAACTTCCAAATAAACTCTGTAAAATATCTTATATAAATCCTGCCTACACATTAACAGCTACTGTGCACGAGGCAAAATTCACCCCTACTCTCCTTTACATTTTTAGGCCGTGGTCCACAAACTACTTACTCCAAACTAATTGTTGCCCTGGCTGCAGTGCTTCAATTGGGTTACTATAAATGGTTTGTGAACTGCATCTCTGATGTATAGTCTGGCTTGATATATAGTCTGATAGGGCTTAATCATGCTACATGTCTGCAAACATGCAATGCTGTAGATTGACTCAGGACTGTGAACCATTGCTTAATTCTATCTACATTGTCAGATGGAACTTTGTAATTATGTGGATATTCTTTTTTATCATGAATCATTTCCTAGGGTGGTAACGATTCGAGGACTTCAGATTTCAAGTCAGTTTTCAAGCTCAATAGCCTACATAGAATAAAATTTGCCTGGGCCCTGGCTTTCAAACAGAGAGGCTATAAAATATGCATGCAGCAATGAGTAATACACTTTGTACCACTTTCTTCCTCAGATTACACAAAGCATCAGTAAAGTCCTTAGCCCATTTGTGAAAATTTCTTGTCAACTACAAATAAAGAAGCTCTGTCCTTTTACTATTTGTCGGTGAATAAATTATAATATAGGGCATGGAGAGGCCAGCCCTAGTTTTAGAGTCAGAGATCAACATTACGATGATTACAAACTCCAGAATTCAGTGAGCTGCTGCGGACACACAGTCATAAGAGGTCCTGAGTTCATGGCTTAAAACCTACAAGATGGGTGGTGCACAGCTGATGATACATGGTATCCAAAATGCAGGACGTAATGATACTACTTCGTAGCGCTGTGGAGACCCTACTTGTGTTCAGTTTGGGACGCTAGACTTCAAGAAGGAGGTTGAAGAGGATTCAGAGGAGAACAACCAAAATGATAAAGGGGCAAGAATGCAAGCCTTATGAGGAAAGGCAGGAAGAATATAAGTAGTGCCGTACTGGGTCAGACCAATAGTCCCTCAAGCCCAGCTTGCTGTCTCCGACAGTGGCCAGACCCTCTTGAGAGAAGTACCCAACACAGGTCACAATGGGCAATCCATTCCCTGTTGTTCCAGCCCCCAACAGTAAGAGGTTATGTTCTCTAAACCCTCTTGGCTAACAGCTATTAAAGGACCTATCCTCCAAGAACTTATCTAATCCCCTTTTAAAATGAGCTATGCTACCAGCCATGACCACTTCCTCTGGCAGTAAGTTCCACAAGTTCATTGTGCGTTAAGCGATTTTCTCTTATTTGTTTTAAATCTGCTGCCAGTTAATTGGAGTGTCCCCTTGTTCTAGTACTCTTCAGGAGGGTAAAAAAATCACTTGGAGTGTAAAAGCCTCACTAACCCTAAACCTCACAAACATTCAACAATCCCCCCCAAAACAAGAAAATGGAAGATTAAGGCTCACACATCAATTCACATACCAACAAGCCACCAGAAAAAAGAATCAGTGAAACCTCACATTCAGCTAAGCACCAAAAAACATCCAAGTTAAGAAGTCAGTGAAGCCTCACTAACCCTAAACCCCACAAACATTCAACAATCCCCCTCAAAACAAGGAAATGGAAGATTAAGGCTCACACATAATTTCACATACCAACAAACCACCAGAAAAAAGAATCAGTGAAACGTCAACTAAGCACCAAAAACCAAGGAAATGGGCGGTTAAGGCTCTTACGTACAGAGACTAACCATCACTAAGGCTCTCGCCTTAACTTGCCCCAAAGAAAAGAAAACAACAAGAATATTCTGGTTATAAGAACCAGAAAACATCATCCAAAGGACAGCCAAGAACGAAAAAAGAATATAAGCAAACAAAGATCTCACAAACTTGCATACATTCACAAAGTAAAAACACTAGCAAGCATCCCACTTGTACACAAAATATACGACCCCCACACCACATAAAAGCACCCAAAAAACCCACCTACAGAAACAAAACAGCGCATGAGATAAGGGAAGACACAACTATCAGTTACCAACAAATAACGGGGGTGGGGGAAATGGTGCATAAAGGAACAAAAACGGCACAATGTAACGTGCAGTTTATTCACATGCGGGGTGAGTTAAGGCGAGAGAGCCCTAGTGATGGTTAGTCTCTGTATGGGTGATTTCAGACGTTACGAGATCACAGTCAACCACGCTTGATTCCGCGTAGTGGCTGTGAGCATGTAACGTCTGTTGGGGGAAATGGATGTTTCCCCCCAGATGTTACCACGGCATGGGATTGCATTCAACACACGAGCGGCCGAAGCGGCGGGACCGGAGGCCGCCGCGTGTCGAGTGCAATCCCATGCCGGGGTGAACCCCGGCGTCTCATCTGGTCGGGCGCCACGGCCCGGGATCACCGGCGGGACCCCGGGCCGTGGCGAATCCGGCCCTATGCGGCGGCCGCATTGGCCCCGCCGCCCGCCCGTCTCCCCAGAGGGCGGGCGGCAGGGCGCGTGGAGGGGGCGGGGCCGTGCGGCCGCACGTTACACCACACGGCCCCGCCCCCTCCCAGATTCCCCGCTGGGATCCCCCGGCACGTCTGATATGGCGTGATGGGGTGACCCCGGCGGGGGATGGATTAGGTGATTTCGGTACGGGGCCAATGGGCCCCGTAACGTCTGAAATCACCCTATGTAAGAGCCTTAACTGCCCATTTCCTTAGTTTTTGGTGCTTAGTTGACGTTTCACTGATTCTCTTTTCTGGTGGTTGTTGTTATGTGAAATGATGTGTGAGCCTTAATCTTCCATTTCCTTGTTTGGGGGGTGGGGAATTGTTGAATGTTTGTGGGGTTTAGGGTTAGTGAGGCTTCACTGACTTCTTAACTTGGATTTTTTTGGTTAGTAATTTAATGTGAGCTTTAACTATTCTCTTAAACAGGAGGTTTTTTGTTGGTAAATTTATTTATAACCAGTCAATAACCAATTTCAAAAAGAATGGCTGAAAAACAGATTTTGCATACTTTGAAAAATGAACTGTTCAAATTTGGATAATGAATTTAAATGAAATCCAACCATTGAGATATGTCAAACTCAACAAATCTAAAGTCCCCTTTGAATAGTTTCTTTAGCTCTTGTGTTAACGTAGTGTACATGCTCTAATTTGTGAAAATCTTTCTAGAGCACTCAGTGGGCACTTTAAGTAAATAAAAATATTTAAATAAACCAAAGATGCAATTCTCTGTCCATTAAAATCAATGACTCAGCTCCAATGGCTAACTGTAATGGTGGAGGATGCATCCTAAGTGTTGTTAAAAAGAATGCAGACTCCTCTATCCAGACACCTCACAGAGATATACTTTCTGTCCAGATTAGAGAGGTGTACAGTTAAGAGGTTGGGGGAGCAGGGGACATAATACAGGTCTGGAATAAGGAAAGATCTGGATTAAGTCCAAGAAAGAGGTTTTTACTGTAATTACCCCAGGTTCTCCATCCTTTGGGGGTTTGGGTAATTTCTATTGAAATGGGATATCTACTCTTCTCCTCATAGAAATTCTCTGTGCAATTACTGTTGTTTCTTAAACCTATAAATTTAAGGCCTTACAAATGGCCTTAGACAAATTTGCTGAGTCATGAATGATGTTTTGTATGCAAAGTCCCATAGTTCACATACTTCCAAAAGTTGTTGCTGGTCTCTGATGTGAATTCATATTCATGCTCAGTTAGTCACAAGACTCTTCAAGCAATTCAATTACAGCTGCATGCTTTAAGCTCTGCAAATCTTTTCCTGTTAGTTATTTTCAGTTCTAAGCCATTGCTGGGACATGCTTACAATGGGGATAGCTTTTTGAATGCTATTACACTGGAACAATGCCAGGACAAAGTTTGTAAAAAAATTCCACCAATACCTATTGCACAGTATTAAAGGAAGACAATCATTGTAACCACAGGTATCGTTTGAGTGCCCTTTAAACATTCATGCACAGAACCTTTTCAAACTGTGCTAAAAAAAATCCCAGTCTCCACATCCTCATTCCAATCAACATATTGGTTGAGAAGGACTCCTGGGAGTGAGTCATGCAAAGCTGCAGAAAGAATAGTGGAAAGGTTTTAGCTTTGCAGGAAATGTACTATTGATTATAATGCTCAGCCCTATATAGTTCCCTCCACCATCAATGTAATCTGCAGACGTTAATTATTGATCATAACAGCCCTGTGATGTGGCTAAGCATCAGTGTTGCCAGTTGTACCAACAGTGCAACTGAGAAATTACTTGGCTGGTGAAAGTCAGAGGGGTCATTCAAGGTCACAGAGGACTTTAACTGTACTAGAGGGTTTTTGTTATTTGAGGTAATTACTTCTTTCTAAAGGCCCCAAACATTTGTTCCAGAGTATAGAGGTTTGGGGGTTATCCTAGGAATCAGAAAAGGTACATGATCTACACAGGGTTTGTAGAACTTTGGATCAGTTTCCATGAGTAATGTGCCACTCTTTGTATCAATGTAAGGACCTGTTCTCCAAGCACTTTGGGGAAAGGATATGCATAGAGTTACCACCACTCCAAGTTTGACCTAGGGTATTTTCAGACGTTATGAGATCACAGTCAACCACAGTGAACCACGGTCAATCCCGCAGCGGGGCCAAAGCACTCTGACCGTCTGTTTTGGGGGTGCCAGATGTTCACCACAGTCAATACCCACATGGGGTTAAAATCAACCACGCTTCCAGCCCGCCGGCCCGGACCATCTCCGAAAGTGTGGTCAAAGAGATTCCCAGTGGGAAACAAAAAAAAGTAACATCTGGATGGCAACCACCGGCCAGAATCGAGCAACATGATTCCCAGCCGGGGACAAAGCACACAGCGTCGCTGCCAGGCAACGAACAACAACAGAAGCCGGAGAGGGAGATTTAAAGGGCACACAGCAGCAGCTGGGACGAGCCGCCCCGGCGCCTTCTGGGTGCTTTGACCACGGCCCAGCCCGGGATCGGCATAACGTCTGTTGCGCTGCCCCAGACCGTGGTCTGCCGGCCCAATTCCCTGACATGGTCCCGCTCCCATCACATCTGTTTGGGGCCTCTCTTGCCCACAGGGGGTGGTTAGCCGGTTCGCCACCGCTGGGAATCCACTGTGGTGAATCGGGCGCCCGTAACGTCTGAAATCTCCCCTAGAGTCTCTGGATTTTAACTCATAAACTCTGGACACCATGTGTAGCCCTGATTTGCCGACGTACCCCTCCCTCCCCGGGAAATGAGACATGGAGAATTGATATGGATTTTAAAGGGCCGCACTCTTTATTAAATAGTCACAGAAGTTGGTGGAATTGCTTCTAAGCAATCATGGGTCCAGTATTTTGTACCTAAAACTTTAACATTATTAAACACAGGTTTCTGGCCTGGATATGCCCCCGAGTGCCAGCACCAAAATCAGCCTCTAAAGACATCCCTTTCGAACAGCTCCCTGGCCAAGGCTGAAGGGGAAAACCTGCCCATTCGGGTCTGAGTAAGGAGGGTGGTGTCATTAAGATTGAGGGCCATGCTTGCCCTTACCCCTTTCCTGACAGTCCTCCCAGGAGAATGATCATGTTGTAGGCATGCCCTGCTTATCAGCAAGTCTCACTCCCCCATCTCTTATGGAGATGACTCTTTCATCTATTCTACATCTACCTAACCAATAACCCCTATTAACCATACTGGAGCCCCGCCATCACTACGGCACCAGCCAGGTCTGGCCACCTGCCGTAGCTCCACCAACTCCAAATCACACCATAGGCTCCAGTGTCCTTGTTATATTATCTAAGTATAAACTAATGCCCTCCGGTGACAAATGAACCCCGTCTTTCAGAAACAATGCTGGCCTTACATAGGTAATTTGTATGTGTCGCACACAGGTGCCTCCTAGCCCTAACCACCATTTATTGACCTCCCGATTCACCCCTCTTCTTGCCCTATCTATCTTTTTTGGGTGAGTGTCCCCACCCCATGTAAGTCGTGGAACCAGGTGGGTCCACAAAATTCTTACTCCTTCAAAAATATCCTTTATTAACAGTAACTGTGATTTAATTTGAACTATTAAACTAACACCAGTCCCTACCTCAAATCGTTTCCCCCCAAATGAATGATGAGGATATTCTGGCTTTCCTGATTTTTTATGTGGGACAACATTGGTATCAATTGGTTCCACCGCATACCCCCTTTTCCTATCCATCTTATCTTTACTCTGTGTGCCAAACCAAGTTGGGTCCCCCCTTGTGAGCGTTCAGCCACCTCCTCAGCCCGGTGAATGAAACTGTGGCCAACTATCCATACCAGCTGGTGTCTATGTCCTGCATAAATGAAAAGAAGTTATCAGTTTTGTTCTTCCAGTCGAATGTATCCCCTGTAGACCTGGGATCGCCATCTTCCTATGGCCCTGATGTCGGCGCCTGTAAAACCTGCGGAAGCAGCCGCTGTCGCAGCCCCCATCCTAAATGAGTGTGTACCATATCTCTCTGGCAGCATTCCCATCACCCTTAAAGCTTTTTTAAGAACACATATGAATTGGTAGTGTGTGACTGGGGTGCTGTTCCAATGTATAAAAAAGTTTCCTGAATCTAGGGGGCAGGCTTGGAGATATGTTTGGACTGCCATCACGGGGCAAATATCTGGTGTACTTGTCAGATTTAGCGTCACAGTCTGCCCCCGCCCCTTTTGGTCGGTCTTGGACCGTCACAACCGAATCGTTAATACTCCCAATCCAATCCCAACATCGTGGACCCTCAGAGCCCTCTCTGACCTGTCATATCTCTCCTCGGCTATGACTTCGCTTATTCTGAATGCCCCGAAAAACATTACCTTAAAAATGGTGCCGAAAAGCAATGCTTCGTACTGGTCAAAACAAAACCCTAACAGTGCCTGGCACAATGCTCGCAATTCCGGGAGTGAAATGGGGGGCCTTGTATCCCTCTGGTGTCCCTGTTCCCATGTCCAGCTTTTAATCATGTGCCTAGCAAAGAATCCCTTATCAGGCGGTGGGTGCCCATACAGCCAATTTATGAATGTGAGCGTGGCCACCTTCACGGCTAAAGTCTTGTCTGCCAAACCTTTCTCCCGCAAATGTAGCATGAATTGCAACAATTCATCCTCCTGTATAGGGCCGGCGAGCCTCCACCCTTTCCTCAACCTAAATTCCTGAAACTCTCTAAAGGCACGATTGTAAGCAGCCTGCGTGCGAGTGGCAAGGGATCCCTGAACGATATTCCTTATCTCTATTCGTCAAGGCTCCAAAGCTCCTTGGGGAACATCTCCAGTTCGGGTGCTGCCTCCGGTGCTAACTCCCAGAATCGAGCCATCTGTAACCGAGAGAGGGCATCGGCGATGGTGTTATCTCTCCCAGGCACATGGCGAGCTGTGCCGAGGATGTTATGTTCAAGGCAAGTTAAAACCAAGACATGTACCAGGCGCATCACCCTTGGTGACTTTGATGACATGGAATTGATAACGTGAACTACCGCCATGTTATCACACCAAAATGCAACCACTTTGTTGCTAAATAACTTCCACCAAAGTTGGACCACTAGGACAATGGGAAAAAGTTCTAAAAATGTTAAATCTTGTGTAACCCCAGCTTCCATCCATGACGGAGGCCATGGAGCCGCACACCATCGNGCCGGCCCAATTCCCTGACATGGTCCCGCTCCCATCACATCTGTTTGGGGCCTCTCTTGCCCACAGGGGGTGGTTAGCCGGTTCGCCACCGCTGGGAATCCACTGTGGTGAATCGGGCGCCCGTAACGTCTGAAATCTCCCCTAGAGTCTCTGGATTTTAACTCATAAACTCTGGACACCATGTGTAGCCCTGATTTGCCGACGTACCCCTCCCTCCCCGGGAAATGAGACATGGAGAATTGATATGGATTTTAAAGGGCCGCACTCTTTATTAAATAGTCACAGAAGTTGGTGGAATTGCTTCTAAGCAATCATGGGTCCAGTATTTTGTACCTAAAACTTTAACATTATTAAACACAGGTTTCTGGCCTGGATATGCCCCCGAGTGCCAGCACCAAAATCAGCCTCTAAAGACATCCCTTTCGAACAGCTCCCTGGCCAAGGCTGAAGGGGAAAACCTGCCCATTCGGGTCTGAGTAAGGAGGGTGGTGTCATTAAGATTGAGGGCCATGCTTGCCCTTACCCCTTTCCTGACAGTCCTCCCAGGAGAATGATCATGTTGTAGGCATGCCCTGCTTATCAGCAAGTCTCACTCCCCCATCTCTTATGGAGATGACTCTTTCATCTATTCTACATCTACCTAACCAATAACCCCTATTAACCATACTGGAGCCCCGCCATCACTACGGCACCAGCCAGGTCTGGCCACCTGCCGTAGCTCCACCAACTCCAAATCACACCATAGGCTCCAGTGTCCTTGTTATATTATCTAAGTATAAACTAATGCCCTCCGGTGACAAATGAACCCCGTCTTTCAGAAACAATGCTGGCCTTACATAGGTAATTTGTATGTGTCGCACACAGGTGCCTCCTAGCCCTAACCACCATTTATTGACCTCCCGATTCACCCCTCTTCTTGCCCTATCTATCTTTTTTGGGTGAGTGTCCCCACCCCATGTAAGTCGTGGAACCAGGTGGGTCCACAAAATTCTTACTCCTTCAAAAATATCCTTTATTAACAGTAACTGTGATTTAATTTGAACTATTAAACTAACACCAGTCCCTACCTCAAATCGTTTCCCCCCAAATGAATGATGAGGATATTCTGGCTTTCCTGATTTTTTATGTGGGACAACATTGGTATCAATTGGTTCCACCGCATACCCCCTTTTCCTATCCATCTTATCTTTACTCTGTGTGCCAAACCAAGTTGGGTCCCCCCTTGTGAGCGTTCAGCCACCTCCTCAGCCCGGTGAATGAAACTGTGGCCAACTATCCATACCAGCTGGTGTCTATGTCCTGCATAAATGAAAAGAAGTTATCAGTTTTGTTCTTCCAGTCGAATGTATCCCCTGTAGACCTGGGATCGCCATCTTCCTATGGCCCTGATGTCGGCGCCTGTAAAACCTGCGGAAGCAGCCGCTGTCGCAGCCCCCATCCTAAATGAGTGTGTACCATATCTCTCTGGCAGCATTCCCATCACCCTTAAAGCTTTTTTAAGAACACATATGAATTGGTAGTGTGTGACTGGGGTGCTGTTCCAATGTATAAAAAAGTTTCCTGAATCTAGGGGGCAGGCTTGGAGATATGTTTGGACTGCCATCACGGGGCAAATATCTGGTGTACTTGTCAGATTTAGCGTCACAGTCTGCCCCCGCCCCTTTTGGTCGGTCTTGGACCGTCACAACCGAATCGTTAATACTCCCAATCCAATCCCAACATCGTGGACCCTCAGAGCCCTCTCTGACCTGTCATATCTCTCCTCGGCTATGACTTCGCTTATTCTGAATGCCCCGAAAAACATTACCTTAAAAATGGTGCCGAAAAGCAATGCTTCGTACTGGTCAAAACAAAACCCTAACAGTGCCTGGCACAATGCTCGCAATTCCGGGAGTGAAATGGGGGGCCTTGTATCCCTCTGGTGTCCCTGTTCCCATGTCCAGCTTTTAATCATGTGCCTAGCAAAGAATCCCTTATCAGGCGGTGGGTGCCCATACAGCCAATTTATGAATGTGAGCGTGGCCACCTTCACGGCTAAAGTCTTGTCTGCCAAACCTTTCTCCCGCAAATGTAGCATGAATTGCAACAATTCATCCTCCTGTATAGGGCCGGCGAGCCTCCACCCTTTCCTCAACCTAAATTCCTGAAACTCTCTAAAGGCACGATTGTAAGCAGCCTGCGTGCGAGTGGCAAGGGATCCCTGAACGATATTCCTTATCTCTATTCGTCAAGGCTCCAAAGCTCCTTGGGGAACATCTCCAGTTCGGGTGCTGCCTCCGGTGCTAACTCCCAGAATCGAGCCATCTGTAACCGAGAGAGGGCATCGGCGATGGTGTTATCTCTCCCAGGCACATGGCGAGCTGTGCCGAGGATGTTATGTTCAAGGCAAGTTAAAACCAAGACATGTACCAGGCGCATCACCCTTGGTGACTTTGATGACATGGAATTGATAACGTGAACTACCGCCATGTTATCACACCAAAATGCAACCACTTTGTTGCTAAATAACTTCCACCAAAGTTGGACCACTAGGACAATGGGAAAAAGTTCTAAAAATGTTAAATCTTGTGTAACCCCAGCTTCCATCCATGACGGAGGCCATGGAGCCGCACACCATCGTCCGTTAAAATATACACCAAAACCGACTCCTCCAGTCGAATCTGATTGGACCTGGAGGTGCGCCCCTTCCTTAAGCCTGTCTAGCCAAAAACTCACCCCATTAAAGTTGTCAAAAAATGCAGCCCAGGTCCCTAAATCATCTCTCATTTCCCAAGTTACCCAAACATGATGGTGTTGTGGGGGGTTTCCTGCCAGTGGAGCGTACAATCAGGATAGAAATGCCCTGCCTGGTGCCACCACCCAGCACACAAAGTTGAAACTACCAACCAATGATTGAATTGCCCTCACAGTAACCTTTTTGGCTATTCTACAGGACTGCAGTTTTTCTTTAAGGCATTCCAGTTTATCATCCGGAAGACATGACAATTCCTGGTCTGTGTCAATCTCAATTCTTAAATACGTTAGCCTTGTAGAAGGACCCTCCATTTTTTTAGGGGCTAGCGGGAGACCCAAATGTGAAACCAAACTTTGGAAATCTTTAAGGAGGTGTTCGCAAACCCCTGAGGTTGGGGGGGCTATTAACAGGAAATCATCAAGATATTTTGACACCTCCCCCGTCTCTATGCGCTGACGGCTGACGAAAAACCCACTCAACCAGCGAGCTAAAGCGCTCGAAAGCCAAGCAGGAGATCGAACAGCCCATAGGCATGGCCCTATCGTAATAGTAAACACCATCAAATTTCATACCCAACAGGTGAAAGCTGCTTGGATGAACTGGTAGCAGCCGGAATGCGGATTTAACATCGCATTTGGCTAAACGTGCCCCCTCACCGAAGGACCTGACCCTCTTGATGACTTGGTCAAATGACATGTATCTAACTGTGGCCAGCTCCTTTGGTATGGCGTTGTTTACCGAGCACCCCCTTGGGTATGATAGATGATGTATTAGCCAAAATTCACCAGGTGTCTTTTTTGGTACAATCCCCAATGGGGATATTATAAATCCTTCAAGGGGGGCTCATCAAATTGTCCAGCCATCCGGCCCTCTGCTACTTCCTTCCCGATTTTATTCCTGACCACCTCTTCCATTCCCCGTACCGACTTCAGGTTAGGTGGTTCGCGACCCTTGTGGACCTCCGCTACCGGGATAACAAAACCATGTTTGAAACCTTGAACGACATATTCCACCTCTTTCTCTTCCGGGTGGACAATCAAGGCACTCTCCAATCTCCTCACATTAATTGGGGTTGGGTCCGTTTCCCTTTCCACCCCCTTGTTGGCTACCTTGGCTGTTCGGGACTGGTCCCGCTCCCAGCTGGCTTCTTCTATTGCCCCCTGCCTTTCCCCTGTAACATGTGGAAACTGAGTGGGAACCTCCACAGACTGAGCAGGCATGCCTGAACTTACAACTACTCCTGGTACATCTCTCGTTCCTATTGTATTTCCAACAGGTGGAATTTCCTGACCGTCTGCCTTCCAATCTGTTGGGATCATTTGCGGGGGCTACTCCCCCTTTTATCAAAACATGACCACTGTCTGTCTTGGGCGTATTGGTCGTGTCAACCATGCAGTCAAGCCAGAGGTCCTGAGCATGGCGGTCCCAGCGTAATCCTGGGGTGAAAGAGGCCCTGTGGCGGAAGGCCTAGTCGTAACGAAACCATGCGCCGGGAGGGCCCACCCCACCCCATATGCCCTTTTTACAATATCGGCATATTTCAACAGCTCGACCACCCGCTCAGGAAAAACATCTAGCACCACCCCTAGGTACACGGAAAAAGCTGATGACCAGTTGCCCCAATTCCTGTCTGCTTTGGGCTTTTTAAACCTCTCCTTCTCTTTATCATCGACCCTTTCTGTTGGATCCACAATAGGGTCACTGAAAAGGAGGGCAAAAATATCTATGTATTCCCCCCTCCAAATCTTTTCTCCAGTGGCATAGGGAAGGTGCTCTCCTATGGGCAAGGATAACTCTGAATAGCCCCCACCCATGGGCGGCAATGGGTGGCTAGCAGGTTGTGGGGTTGGTTCCATATTTACAGCAGGGAAAACCCCTGCATCAGGGTCTAATTGGCTGGGGGATGCCCATTATCCCATGCCAACTGGGTGATACCCCACTGGCGCGGGGACCAGGGTAACTTTAACGCTCATCCTATTCTACCACAACATCTGTGGTGACGTCTGCTGGCCTGCAGGCTGTGGTTGTTGCCCCCCCTGTTGGTACCCTTGCTGGCCCCCAGATGGCTCTCTAAGTGGCCCTGTCGACCCCAGGCCTCCCTGAAATGCAGCCCTTTCAATCTGTTGCTGCAGCCGTGGGTCTGAATGGAACAGCCAATGGGGCTCCCCTCCTTGCTCCATCCCTTCCCTGGGAGCACCCTCCTGCATTTGGCTCTCCTCACCTTCATACATATTGGCAGCATCGCTTCTCATCTGTTGCGGTGGAGGCCTCCTTCTCTCCGCCATCTGGTGCAACTCCCTCTCTAATGCCTGGATCCTCTCCCACAT
>QEPC01008874.1:6122675-6218727 GCA_003113815.1 Sphenodon punctatus
AATGCATTATTTCGCTGTACTTAAAATCGGTATGGCATGCATGTGAATGCAACAGGACTTGTTAACAGCGAACTATTGAGAACCAGTTTTAAAAAATCCAGATAATTGCTGCACGTGTGATTCCCCCCTTTGTTTCAGCTGTGACTTCTCCTTTCCTCTTCTTCTCCAGCATGTTTTTGTAAAGCGATTGTACCCTTGACAATGAAACCATTTCTTTCCTAGTGCTGGACACTGCCTTCCTTTATGATCTTTTCCACATTTGGTACAGTGCTTAAATGCGCAGGTCTTGATTGTTGTTCCACGTAGTCAATTTCCATTGTCTCCATTTTCTCTTCTCCAGCTCTCTCACCTTGCTTCATTTGTGCCACTGCATTAGCTCTTTTAGTATTTATCTCATCTTCTTGGCAAATAGTAATCCCTGCAGATAGGTCCAAGTCCTAACACTCCAGTAATCTTTGCCTCTGCTGAGACTTGTTCATACCCCCAAACTATCTGATCTCTAATGAAAGAGTCAGCCAGAGAGATCCAAAACTGCAGTTCTTGCTCATGCATAAAGTAGTTAAATACATTTGAAAAGGCTCTCCATCCTCTTGATATCTCATATGAAAGATATATCTCTCATAAGTTTCGTTGACTTTTGTGAGGAAGTTTGTTTTAAACTTATCTATGACAACAGAATAATTTTTCATTTTATCCTCTGACAAGTTAAAGTTATTAAATATGGTAACTGCTTCTGGCCCAGCCAAATTTAAAAAATATGTCTATTTTTTGTACATCTGGTTTCGCTATAAGTCCACTCACTGTCATGAACATTTCAAATTCTTGTTGAACACATTACCCACCAGTCACCCACCCATCATGCATGTTGCAGGGCTTCCTAGGGCACCAGTGCTGCCCTACAACATGCAGGATGGGTGTGGAGGCACTTGTCTAAAAACAGCCCTACTAGTCCTGGCCAGCAAAGCTCCCAATCATCCTCTACTGCCCATCGCCTAACCAGTGCTCCTCGAAGCGGGGAGCAGCTCAGGGGCAGTGGTTGTTGTCCCCCCTTCCCCCCCCCGCTAGACTAAAAGGAGGCACGTGGGGAGGGCGCATGGCGGAGCAGAGCGGCGCGAAGCGAGCTCTCGTGATGAGCGGGAGCTCGCGGCCGCCAACTTGTGCCTGGCGCGAAATCGGCATTCGCGCCCAGGCACCAACGAAGAGACAGCATGCTCGGAGGCTGGGGTAGGGGTGCGGCCTTTGGAGCAGTTCAAGCGCCAGGACAGAGCATCGGAGAGGAAAAAGTAGGGGTCGAGGCACCAATCACTCCCAGCGGGGAATAGCACAGAGAGTTAAAGGAGGGGGATACCTACGGAGGTCCCCTTCCCCCCCTCCACCCTCTCAACTAAGGGCGGCAGGTGCTGCCTGAGAGTCCGCTGCCCCATCCTCCAAATGCACGACAGAAGGTAGGAAAAAGCCTTATAAAAACACAGCGGAGGGAAGTTTGGAAAAGGGGGGATATCCACAGAGGTCCCCCTCCCTCTTCCACCCTCGCAACAAAGGGCGGTGAGTGCTGCCTGGGGAGGCCTTCCACCCTACCCACCATTGCAGACAGCAGGGGGGTAAACCCTAAAAGTAAGGGGGACAGCGGGGTTTTTTTGGGAGCAGGACAATTGGCCAGACAAAGCCCCAGTTTGACCCCCTCCTCCTAGTCGGGGGACCCAGCAAGGAGGGTGCAAGGAAGCAGAGAGTATAGGCGTCATGAAGGGGGAAGGTGGAAGGAAAGGGAAGGGCCCGGCGAAGAAAGCCTTGGCCAAGAGAGTGGAGGAGGTTATGGAATCCCTCCAGGCAAGGATGGCTGGATGCGAAGGGGTCCTCAACACCCTAGCCTCACACCCGGAGGGTAGCTGCTCAAGGGAAGGGCAGGCAGAAAGGGCATCCCCAGATAGGGCCACCCCGAGCCCTGTCTCTTATACACATCTAGATGTGTATAAGAGACAGCCTTTATACATCCTGGCAGCATTCGCTCCTCATCTGTTGCGGTGGAGGCCTCCTTCTCTCCGCCATCTGGTGCAACTCCCTCTCTAATGCCTGGATCCTCTCCCACATTGCTTGGTCACCAACATCCGCTTGGTCGTAGCTGCCTTCAGCGCCGTCCCCATCATTCACTCCCTCAGGAGCACTGCTGGGCTATACAAACTGCTCCCGGACTCACGTGTGTCCATCCCTGGCGGAGGGGCCCCTAGTGCCGCCGAAGGAAGAGCCCCTTGTTCCCTAGCCATGTACCTCACCTGTTGACCCCCAGGGGTCTCCACTTGGAGCCCAAAGTCCTCGTGTCAACTTGTGCCCATCCCCTCCAAGTCTAGGAGGTGATGGGAGACGCTGCTAACATGCCCAGGCGGCACCCCATGGGCAGTGCCTGCCATCCCCAGACAACTTGTGCCCCACCCGTCCCTGTTGGTCTGAGCCCGGGGGCCTGTGGGTAGGCCTTCCCACAGCCTGCCTCCCTGTATCATGCTGGGAGCACAATGGGCCAACGACCCTGTCGCCCCGCTCCCCCGTGCACCCTTTCTTCAGGTGCCCACACCTCCCTAATAGGGTTGGGAGTGGTTCCCTCCAGGCTGGGTCCCTGAGTGGGGGCAGTCTTGTATCTATTCCCCCCCCCCACCATGATTTTGCATCGAGGCAGCAAGGGCCTCACAAGCCTGCAGGCGGGCTTGCATTTCCCCCCTGGATGGTGGGGGGGTGCCTCAATTACCTCCCCCCTTTCTGCAGGGTCTGCTCTCCCCGCCGGCTCAGCCTCAGCTGCAGGTGCCGGGTGCTTTTTTGCTCTCTGCGGCTCTTTTCCTGCCCCTTTTTTCTTCTGCCGGCCCATGCTGACCTCCCAGCTGATGCCGCAGCAGCAAGATGAGCTGCTGCTTGCTCCAGCAGTTGAGGCCGAATGGCAGACACAGCATGCGGGCAGCAGTTGACTCCCCCCCTTCTAGCAAAGGGGAGGGGCTGCCCCCGCATTGACCAATTGGTGGCCACCTGATACCTGGGTCACCAATCACGGTGCCCGGATCGCTCCCACGGGGTTTCTTCGCCCCGAGCTTCTCCGCGCCCATCTCCCGGTTGGGGAGGAATGGGGTGGGGGGGGCGTGGCAACCTCCCCCCCCCCAATTTGGGGGCGAAGGGCCCTTCTTTGGGTTATCCAGAAGCACCTAAATAACCTGGTGAAACCAGGATTTCTCAGTGGGAGGCAGGGCCATGTTGTAGAAGAATGGGACAATGGGTCTCTCCCATCCCTTTCCAACCTGATCCCAACCTCTGTTGAGCATTATGACATCACAGAATTCTGAAGGGGGCATGGCTGCATTGGAAAGAAGCAATGGATTTCCTTTGCCCCACCCCCTTTGGGGTGTCATGAAATCATAAGGCTCTTGAAGAGGGTGTGGCCATCATGACAGAAAGAGGCAGTCCTCTGCCGAATCTCAGAAAACATCAGTGCATGGTCCTATTTATTGTGTTTCACTTTTAGTGGCTCTCCCTTACTGACTGCTGATTATTACCTCCCGTTGTTAGCAGTTCCTTGCAACTTCAAGAAGGGAGATTAGGGAAGGGGAAGAGCTATGCTATTTAACTCCTACATCTCCCTGTGCATGGGATCAAAGGCAAAGGGAGATAGTATGAAAGTATGTTCATGAGAACAAGCCCTAACTATACCCATACTAGGAAGTGCTATCCTCAAAGACCACTTGAACGTGTGCCAATTTTTACATGAGACCACGGAAGAGTCCTACTGGGCAGTATGCCCATGTTATTTTCATTCCATTTTGAGGGGGGGGGGCAGTGTGAAATCACATGACCTTAAGGGATCCATTATTAAATTTAACAGATCCATGAACACATTACTAAATTTCCTAGGAAAATTCATAACACGACGTCGGGTTTCTCCCCCCCGTCCCCCAAGTATCCCTGTGTGCCTTGCAATTGAAAGGTCAGATTCCCACCCTCCCCCTTCCCCCTCAAGTATCCCTGTGTGCTCCCCCCACCTCACGTATCCCTGTGTGCTTTTGCAATTGAAATGTCGGGTTTCCCCCACCCACAAGTATCCCTGTGTGCTTTGCAATTTCCCTTTCTATGTTAGGGCATTTTCAGATAAGACACTCTCCTCCCACTATCCACCCACCCACTATACATATTACAGGGCTTCAGTGTTGCCCTATGGGTGCCCTGTAACATGTATAGTGGGTGGGGAGTGTCTTGTCTAAAAATGCCCATAAACATGGCCATGGGAGGACTATCCGGGTATCTCAAATAATGTAATCTTCAACACATTCTAATGTTAGTCTAAGTTAATTTAACATTAAATTCACCATATGCACACATTCCAGTTTAGTGTGATACAGAACTCGTGTTACTTTCAGAGAAGGATTTCACTATCCTGACAGCCGAGATGAAAATCATGGACATTTTCATGACAAAGGAGAAAAGGCACATGCACAGATTATTAAATCTCCCATAAGATGGAGAAATGGAGACAAAGTATTTCAAATTATATCTTTTATTGCACCAACTATAGTTGGTGGAAATGTGCACACTTTCAGACCTCACAAGGTCCTTCCTCAAGCAAGGACCTCACCCTGTGAGGTCTGGAAGCGTACACATTTCTACTAACAATAGTTGGTCCAATAAAAGACATCATTCGAACGACTTTGTCTCCACCTCTGCCACTCAGGACCGACACGGCAACCACACTCTGGTGAGATACAAAATAACATGAAATAGAAGAATGTGTTAAAGCGCCCTAATAGGTTGCACTATATAATTACCAGTTTCTACCCATAGTAAAGTCTGTACAGAAGTCTTTGGGTGTTTTTAGACAGGTCCCTCCCCGTCTATTACTCACTAATCATCCACCCATCATGCATGTTGCAGGGTCGCATTGGCCCATTATGCAGCCCCGCAACATGCATGTTGGGCAGGTGATGGGTGGGTACTGGGTGTGGAGACGCTTGTCTAAAAACACCCTTTGTTAGATCCACTTGCTTTGGGTGTTTTCAGACAAGCGCGTCCCCACCCAGTACCCACCGTGCTTGTGTGAAAACTCCACTGGTAACCAATGGTTAAGCAGTGTGTACTGGGTGGGTAATGTGCTTGTCTGAAAACACCCAGTGGCTGTTTTTAGATTAACACCCTATAATGTTCTGACCTGAGGCATCAGAATGACATCATTGTCATTATCATCCAGTATCTGTGTTTAGATGAACACTGTAGTGACATTATATTAGAGTATTTTGTATTTTGCCATGAACCCAATGACGTAAATGGAAGGTATGGGGGGAGGGGAGGGGGGGGAGGGACATTGAGTGTGTCTGATTTGGACACTCATCCCCATAACTGTGTCAGATTTTATATTTTATGTGTCATAACACATTTCTACACAAAATGGCAGAGGTTTCAACCATGTACCTTATGATGTAAATTGAAGGTCCTTTTGGGGTATTTTGGGGTGCCCTATAGCCTAAACACCCACAAGTTGCTTAACAAGTCTTGCATTTCTTTTATATATGAACAAAAGCCCATCTTTTGGAAATAGTTGGAAATTCTGTACCTTATGAGGAGGGTGAACCCATCGCAGTCTCATGGACTATTCTGTTCGTCTAAACAATTATACGATTCATTCTAAGGCCTGACTTGCAGCAGCTTGTTTCGGAGTCAACAGCTCACAACAGTGAGCAGGATGTGTCCTGAAATAACTCTGGCAGCAAGGGAGGCAAGAACGGGGGACGGACGCAGCGAGACAGCGTGGGTTGAAGGGGAGGGTGAGGCCAGGGCTCATTGTTCTAGTCTTTTATTTTGATTGTTCTAGTGAGATGAAGCGAAAATGGAAGTCTCTTAAAACAATGGGTAATTTCAGACATGCTGGGCCTCCAGGCCCAAAATGCTGGAACCCGGACCAGGAACCATTTCGGATCCCAGTCAGTGATGAAGCCAGCTGTCCTTTAGATGTCCTGGCTTCATCACGCAGGGGAATCTCAGAGGGGGCAGGGCTGTGTGGTGCAACGTGCAGCTGCATGGCCCCACCCCCCCACGCTCCCACATCCTGCCACCCTCAGGGAGACAGGTGGGCGCAGAGGCCAATGCGGCCGCTGCCCCCGATCCTGTATCACGGTCCAGACCACGCTCAAGAATGGGGCAAGGTAACACACGTTACTTTTGCCCCTTTCTTGATCATGGTTCAGCTAACCATGGTTCTGGAGGTGAGGCTGGCTTCACCCTCAGAACTGTGGCTAGCTTTGAACCCCGCCAGGAATTCACCGTGGTGAACATCTGTCAGGGCTCAAACAGACATGCCACCCATCGTAACCACCACGCTGGATTCACTGTGATCCACTGGGGTGGCATCACATCTGAAATTACCCAATATCTACTAAAAGGAGAATTAAACGTGCATAATAATTTGCTTTCCTCATGTAAAGGAATTTTCCAGAAACTGGAGACTGCATCTAAAGTTCACAAAATAGCATGCTTTTGCCATATGACTAAACATAACTTCTCTTGAGGGAATCAGAAAATATTCTCTTTACACATAGATCTATTCAATTTTTTAGAATCTAAGCAGAGTTTAAGATTCCCATTTTTCTTTTCTACTATAATAAGAGAGTGAACCGACTTAGTAGGAACATCTACCTTCTCTATTATATCCATGGCCTCCAATCTTAGTAACTCCTGTTTGAGCTTTTCTTTCAAAACCAATAGCACATTTCTAGGTGCATGTATTTTTGGTATATGGGGTTGCTTAAGTACTATTCTATATGTAACATTAAATTTCCCAATACCTTCAAACACATTCTCAAATTTATCTTCCACATGAGTTTCTACCTGTTGCGTAACACAACATGTTCTTTTAATCAAATTAAGTGCCACACAAGTATTCAAGCCTGGTAGTGATACACAACTTCCTTTTACCACTATGAGTTTTACAGGTATAATTTGATCATTGACTATTAATTGTAAAATACATGACTCCACCACTGGAAGAATATCACCACGATAGGATCTCAATATAGCAACACCTACACTATTTTGAATTAGAGGGTTTTGCCTTAAACGTTGTATCATTTGCTCAAACAACATTAGCTTGAGCTCCTGTATCAACCATATATTCCACATAGGTACCATTCGTTTTGAACAGCACCTTCCCTACATTGTTCTGTTCCTGCAATTGTATGATACCAGTGTGTTCCCTGTCACACTGTTCTATCTTCTCTATTTGTCATGCACTTCGTTGCACTGTATAGTTAACCGAGTTAATACTTTGGGGGGATTCACACGTTCTGATTTGTGCGATTTTTTAAAAAAAACCGAATGTTTCATGCCTGTCTGAACACCTAAATTCGATTAAATGGAGTCAATATCGCACTAAAGCAATGCGTGTTGAAAAGCTACTCAAANGGAAGGAATTTTGTCAACAGGATAATTGGCAGAAGTCCTGATTGGTTTTCGCCTTCTTCACAGTGTCGATTTGTAATTGACTAATGGTGGGAAGGGAAGCATGGATTTCTAGTTGTCACACTGCAGGGGTCCTGCGAGTTAGTTAGTTAGGGGTAGGGATAGTCTGCTGCCAGGTCATCTCCTTAAGAGATGGGGTCCACACAAATGCTAGAGCTTGACCGGCCAGCATCGGGATGGACCCAGGAAAGTGGGGGGGGGGGGCTGGCGAAGGGCCCCAGGACAGGGGCGGTCCAGGGTCCTTGGCGGCTGCCCTCAATTCCTTCCTTGGGTCACAGTAGGAAATGCCTCCTGATCCGGCCAGGGGCAGCCAGGCAGCCGTGACATTGCAGCAGCTATAGTTAACATTGTTGCGGTACTGAGGAACATCAGACCGCCCTAAGTTTACTCTACCCAAGTTATAAGTTATAGTTAGGTTGACAGGACCCGGAGGGCCACAGCCCCTCCTCCCGACAAGGCTAATAAAGTTTGATGCGGCCTTTATTCACTCCACAACAGTGTCCGTGTCGTTTTTCAGGGTGGGGGGACAATTGCAAGCTTGTCTGTCCCAGGCTTCAGTAGGAATTGTTCTTACACGAATTACAGAAGCTAAAACCCCAAATGAAACAGGAATCCATGAAGCTAGATATGCAAATAGCGAGTGTGTCTCTGGCCTAAGGGCTTTTCTTTGTTTCAAGAAATGGCAAACAAAAGAGTGAGGAGGAAATCAAAGATACAGAGAGTGTTTTTAAATGAGTATGGTTGTGGGGGGCGGTTTGTGACTGCTGAGTGGCACAGCTGCAGAGCAGTCACTCAGGGGGAGTGCGTGGGGAGGGATTCTAATGGGCGGCTCCCAGTGTGGTTACCACGGCAGCTGCCACACACTCCCGTGCCATGGACCATGCGGGAGGGGGAAGTGCACTAGGCTGGCCTTTGTAATTGACATGTCCCGGGCATGAGCGCTGGGGAATCCGGGCTCCCCAGCACTTGTAGTCAGTTCCTGTGACTTGCAAGGGCCATGTCCCCCACCCACAGTGCCTCTGAGTGGGGGACCTGTCTGCTGGCATGGGTGGCTTCCCCAGTTCATACAAGCAGGGGATGTGTGAGCACCCATTGCCACTCACCTTTTTGGTTTGCCCCACACAGCACTCGCAAGATTTCTCGGCAGTGCATCCTGATTGGCTATGAGCAGGTGCTTAGTGGCTAACAGGAACATGCATCCCCCCACACCTCCTTCAAACGGGCGGTCAGCTGAGTGGTTCCTGGGTGGCCATGCATGGTATCATCTCCTTTAAAAACACCCAAAGAATGGGCATGATTTTTTCTAAGGCCACCACCATACAACAGTCTCCCAGTGGTGTACATAGAGTGTATAGGGATGCTCAGGCTGCTGTGCGTTTTTAATGGTTTAATGAAGAGCAATCAAACTTATTGTCTTTTCTGCTAGAGAAGGTTTCAATTATATGGGACAATGCTTTACATTCTCTAGTGTAACTTTCCAGTTATATTCTTATTTTTTAAAACAAAAATTAAAAACACGCAAAGGTTGATTCTGTGAAAGCACATGGTGTCAGGTTAAGACTGGAAGGAAACAAGTCAAGATCAGAGAAAAACAGGAAATGGAACAATTGAAAGGGCAAAATGTCGATAAAACAGCTTCTAACATGGGGTTTCAGGAAAGTGTGCCTTGTACGTAACTTAGTTTGTGTCCCAAAGTGATTGGTTGGGGTTTTTTCGTTTTTGTTTTTTAAAATGTGCGTCTGAAGCAGATATCACTGTCATGGGGGTGTACACCAAACTGCCTCCTCTCTTTCCAGGGCATGTGCTGACAGTACATTTTGAGCAGAACACTGAATCAATGAGACAGACATAACAAACAATTATGCTCTGGGCTGGGATTAGGCTTGCTGAACACATTCTTCCCCAAATGCAGTGAATAGCTGGATGAGTAATTAAGTAGGGACGCTATCTCCTCCATGGGCCCCTCTGCGCCAAAGTGATAAATTATTCCACTGGTGATCTGTACAGTGGCTGATAATGCTTAACTGTAGCTTCACTTTTCACTGGGTCATGGCTTCAGTTTTCGTGGGCTACTGAAGCCTGTTTCCATGCTGATTATATTATGCTTGTTAATCATTTAGACAAACAGTACATGGTGGAGTAACAACAGTCCAAGGTGAGAGGGGCAGCTCCACTCCTTTCCACCCCCTTCTCCTTACATGGCTTCATCCTCTGTTGAAGTTACTTTCTTAAAATGATGGGGGCTACGTCCATTAATCAAGCTTCTGAGAAATTCAAAAGTTGGTGGGATGCAGAGCAATGTGCAGAGCCACACCTTTTCCTTAATTTTGCTCCCCACCTCAGTGGCGGTGTTGGGAGAGGGGAGTAAGAAGACTGATCCCTCTCTTCCAAACTCCATACTCCCTCCCCCGCTCCCATGTGTACTCTCAAGACAGTACTTCATAAGCAAAGCTAGGAAAAGAACTCAAAACATCCACCTTTTATATTTTTGTCCCCAAAACAGCAAAACCTTTTAAAAATCCTGCTAACCTGGGCTCAGATCATCTTTTTCAGTCTCAAGGAGGCTGTGGTGCGCCCCCTGCTGAAGAAGCCATCCTTGGATGTCGATGCACTCACCAGCTATTGACCTGTCTCTAGGAAGGTTATTGAATGGGCGGTGGCGCTGCAGCTCCAGGTGCATCTCGACAGCATAGGTTTCCTTGACTCATTTCAATCAGGGTTCCGCCCCGACTATGGTACAGAAACTGCTCTGCTGGTCTTGGTGGACGATCCCTGCCGGGAGATGGATGCAGGACGCTCAACATTCTTGATCCTGCTAGATCCCTCGGCTGCTTTTGATACAGTGGACCATGGTCTGCTGTTGACATGATTGCGAGCCCTGGAAGGTCTGGATGGGACTGTCCTTGGATGGTTCCGCTTATTCCTCTCTGGGAGAAGCCAGCGGGTTGTCCTGGGGGCTGACTCATCTAGCCCCAGGGCCCTGGAATGTGGCGTTCTGCAAGGTTCCATTCTGTCTCCATTATTGTTTAATGTTTACATGCAGCCCTTCGGGGAACATAGTAAAGAGGGTTTGATGTGCGTTGCCACCAATATGCTGATGACACCCAGCTTTACCTCTCTTTTTCTACCGACCCAGGTCGGTACTGTTTCAGTACTGGCCCAATGTTTGGAGGCAGTGGCGGATTGGTTACAGCAGAGCAGACTGAAGTTCAATTCTGATAAGACAGAGGTGACGGTGGTGGGTAGGGTGAGGGAGGTGACAGCTGCCCTCGTAGAGGGGGTCCACCCTCCTGTAGCCCAGCAGGTTCAGAGTCTGGGAGTGTTGTTGGACTCGGGTCTCCATCTGGATCGGCAGGTGGAAGCAGTGGCTAAGGCTGCCTTCCGCCAGCTGTATCTAGTACGAAGGCTGCGTCCTTACATTTCCAGGCCCGACCTAGCCACCCTCATCACCTCGAGGCTTGACTACTGTAACACGCTCTACGTGGGGCTTCCTATGATGCTGGTTCGGAGGCTCCAGCTGGTGCAGAACACGGCGGCCCATCTCCTTACGGGGACGGGCCAACAGGAACAATCGCCCCTGTACTCCACGCACTGCACTGGCTGCCTATAGCGTACAGAGCCAGATTCAAGATGCTGCTGTTGGCCTATAAAGCTCTACACGGCCTTGGCCCTTCATACGTCAGGGATCACCTCACCCTCCGTGCCCCAGAGCGAACCCTTCGGTCCGTCAGGAGCGCCTTCTTAGAGGTCCCCCAGGTAAAACGGGGAGCCCCAATGGAGAGGGCGTTCTCAGTGTCCGTGCCCCGACTGTGGAACTCCCTCCCGGAGGAAGCCCATCTGGCCCCAAGTGTGTGGGCCTTCCGCCGGGTCTGCAAGACATGGCTGTTCTCCCAGGCCTTTGGAATGGGGGAGGGTGGGGTGGGATAATAATTCTAGAGGAGTGGGGATTGTTGTTAGAATATTTTAATTCCTGTGACTATTATTGTTTTAAATTGTTGTTATTTTTTATGCTGTGCGCCGCCCCGAGATGCCATGGGCATGAGGGGACGGCTAAGAAATATAACTAAATAACTAAATAAAATAAATAAAAGCCCTTGGAAAGAGGGGGGGGAGGGGACACCTCTTGGGGCTATGTACACTGGAGACATTTTCTAGCTTTAAAACTGGTTCAGCTACACCTGCTACAGCCAGAGTTATAGATCTGACTGATTGTGGCCTGGTCTGTTTTTATTAAAACCTGTTTGGGGGGCAGGGGGGTATCACTTAAACTAAATCAGGTCTGTTATACTGTTATGAATCTCACCAAACTAATTTTAAACTTGCTTAGGAAATCTATTCAGTGCTAATGGGATTTTTTTTGAGAATCCCACCACAGACATCCCGTCATTATCATCATCCCTCCCAGCCTTCAAATCCCTCCTAGAAACCTACCTCTTCCATCAGGCTTTTCCTAGTTCCTCATCCCCATAGATTGTTCCTTTATGCTTCTCCTTATACTACAGGAACTATAAGCACCTGTACCTGCAAGCAACTGCATTTCTCAATTTCATGAAAGTATCTTTGTCTCTTGTCTTCCCTCTCTTGTCCATCCTAGATTGTAAGCTCCTAGCATCTGGGACCTGTCTCTAATCACCACTGTTTTGTTTACTAGTACCAAGCATCTTGCTGGCTTTATATAAAGCATCATCAATCAATCATCATCATCATCCATTCATGGTGAAAGGATTTTCTCCTGTCCTGTGAGAAATACTGTGCTGTCTTTCCTCAAACCTGGCAGATCTCTGGGAAGGAAGGAATCCCAAGGCTTCTTTGAGGTACGCCAGACGGCTGCTTTTAGACAAGCGTGGTGGGCTCGTGCCTGAAAATCATGCACCTTTGAAAAAGAGCGCAGGTGGTGTTTCAGTGTGTGGGGATGCACACGCTCACGCCTTTTTTAAAAGGCGCAAGTGCAATAAGGCACATTCCCATACATCTAAACCCGGCCCGTGCTCTTTTTCAAAGGCACATGATTTTCAGGCATGAGTCTGCCACGCTCATCTAAAAACAGCCTATAGACCAGATCCTGTGGGTCTGCATTGGCTCTGGCCCCTAGCAACCAGTAGCTGGCTCCTGGCCAGATCTGCTTCGAGAGAATGTAGCCCTATGTTTTAAAATCTGCTTTCGGTACAATCGTAGGTTTTTCCCCTGTTAAATGCAAACAGGATTATTAAATTTACCCTCCATAGTACTAGCATTCACAATGCTTCCAGCTAAGCTTGGACATTAACACTTCCAGGAGAGCTGAATTGCACGTTTGATTCTTTGATACTGGTGTTGTTTAGATGGAGGCCATTTTCTGAAGAACTAAGGTCAGCAACAGACTAATGTGATGGTTTCTGGCATCTGGGTGAAAAAAACTACTGTTTTTCAGCTAAACCCCACATTTTCTGATGCCAGTGGGAAAAATGTAGCTACAATTCCATCCTTCTTCCTCACTCCCCACCCCCCGCCACTACTTGAGTATCAATTTAATCACAATACTGTACTCTTTCTATCAGCGAGTGCTTTTGTCTTTTAACAGATACCAAAGTGTTCCAGTAATCTCTCTTTTCACTCTTAAACTGTATTCTATCACAGTGAGCCCAAAACTATGGTTCACAAACTAGCTATAATAAGTGGATCAACAGCTAGGCCATGGAACCAGCCATGGCTATGGTCAAAGGCCAGCAATCCAGACCAGATCTGACATGACCTGACTGGTCCCATTGGCCGTGGGTCATTTTTTGTGGTGGTGGTTTTTTGTAGCCAAGCTCCTAGGATTTAGGCTAGACCAGTCCCTTCTAATATTCTGTAGGGGCAATGTTGAATCAGAAAGAATTGGAAAAGACCCTTTGCTCTGACCCTTTCACATGTGGCCATGCCCTTTCGAAGGGTATGGGTGAGAGAACACATCAGAAAGGGGTAAGAGCAACCTTTGGATGTGACATCAGGGACATAGCAGGGGGTGAGGTCACCCATGTATGAAATTCAAATGGGCCAGGCCAGGTGCAGAAAAGCTTGACTCTGTCAGTCCCAGGCTCAGACTATGCTCATTGTGGTCAGACTCGGGATTTTAGCTACAAGAAACCAAGCTTTGGTTGCCATTGGTGTCACAGCCATCTCCTGGTGTGGAGGCAGGGTGACCCAAAGGCACAGCGATGGCCAGAAATGGCTGTAGCACTATTGGGGACCAGAGCCACTCACCTTGTGCAAGCATGACCAGACACCGGGGCTGCAAACATTTCCTTGGGAACGCTTTGTCTCCAGGAGACATTCTGAGGGTTGACAGCCATGAAATGATTCCAAAAGCTTAGGAATAATAGTAACTGATCTAACATATACAAAAACTGAGAGTTTGATCTGAATTTGTAAAGAGTGCCCATCTGCATCGATGGAGTCACCATCCATCCTGTTCTCCAAGCCTGTAGCTTGGGCTTCATCTTTGACACGCACCTCTCTTTTAAACCTTACACTGACTCTGCTGCCAAATCCTGCCGATTTGTCCTCCGTAACATTGCTCGGATCTGCCCCTTTCTCGCTACCTCCTCAGCCAAAACCCTTGTTCATGCCATGGTTATCTCTCGCCTCGATTACTGCAAACTCCTCCTTGCTGGACTCCCTCACTCTCACCTGTCCCCCCTTATCGCAATCCAAAACTCTGCTGCCAAGGTCATTCACTCTGCCCGTCGCTTCGACCATGTGCAGCCTCTCCTCCTCTCCCTTCACTGGCTCCCCCTTCCTGAACGTATCCTGTTTAAACTCCTGGTACTCATGTTCAAAACACTCCACAACCAAGCTCCCCCTTATCTCTTGGACCTATTCTCACTACGCACTCCTGCACGCGCTCTCTGCTCTTCCTCTGTCCCCTCCCTCACTCTCCCTCATTTCTCCTGCTCACCTAACCGCCTTCAACCCTTCTCCCTCGCTGCCCTCCATGCCTGGAACTCCCTCCCTACCCACATCTGCCTTGCCCCCTCCCTCCGCTCCTTCAAATCCCTGCTCAAGACCCACTTTTTCCTCGCCGCCTTACCCAATGCCTGCTAGTCATTCCCCATATACTTACTGTCTGCCCTCCTCTGCAGACTGCTGCAACCAACCTGATTGTAACCAAGCCAAGCACACGCACCTGAGACTTTGCATCCGCCTGAATGTTTGTTTGTCTTCTCCCCTGTCTCTCCCACTGTCCCCTCTCCCTGTCTCCCCCTCCTTGTCTTTTAGATTGTAAGCCACAGGCAGGGACCGCATCTATTTCTATGTTCTGTACAGCGCCAGGCACATGTCTGGTGCTATATAAATGTTTATAATAATAATAATAATACCCAACTAAAACATAACCATTATGTATTTGTAATGGAGTCTCCAGAACTAGGGCAAGTTTACATGGGTGTTTGACTCGTTTTTCTAAGTATAAATGGAGACAAATGAAAACCTATGAAGAAACTGTAGCAAATGTTCATGTGCTGCTAAGCATTTTTCTAATTCTAAAGACCTTTGCAATGATTTGCGACTCAAAGTGGCAGTTTCAAGTGTTAAAGCTCTGCCTTCCAACTGTGTCACTCAGTACTGCAATTCAAGGTTTTTTTGACAAACACTTAAACCGAAACCGTATTGCTTGTCAGTGCCAGTAAGTGTTTTACTATTTTTAATAAATATCTTCCAGTGTCCAAAATTCTCCCCCAAGGAAGGTTGCATATCCCTTGCGACTGATTTTCAGTTACTATAGCTGTAGGCTTTTCATCGTTTCCTTTTTAAGAACCATGTCTGAGTTTCTTCATCTGTCTCTTTGAATTCAGACATCCTAGCATTCACTTCCTGTGAATTCAGACATTTAACCACGAAAAGCCATGTCTCGCTGCTGCATGAGCTCCTTTGGCATCACCCATGAAACAGACATCTTGAACTATCAGTAGAGAAAATGGCTTGTTCTTTCTGAAAATACCTGGGGAAAGAGGCTAGATTTTTAGTTTGCTAGTAATAAATTCCAAAACCACATCCATCCCCACACATGGAGCAACCAGCGTTTTCCCCGTTTGCTCCATGTGTGGGGTGGGGATGCATGGGTTGCGGGAGCACACACCCATACATTTCAACATTTATTATTATTATTACTAGCAAGCATTTATATAGCGCCAGCAATGTACCTGGCACTTTACAAAGTAATTGAATAGACACGGTCCCTGCCCAAGGGCTTACAATCTGAGGGCGGTGGGCGAAGGAAGGGGAACAGAGGGAGAGACAAGGAGTGTATCATTCACGAGGATACGAGGTCCCAGGTGTACGCACTTGGCTTGGTTACATCAAGAATGGTGGCTGGTTGGTCCATGTGGTGAGGATATGAGTACACAGACCTCAGGTAACAGACTACTGGATGGAGGGTATCATCAGGAGTTAGGTGAGGGGAGCTAGAAGTCGGGGAGGGCAGAGCGGAAGAGGTGGGTCTTGAGGAGGGATCTGAAGGTACGAAGGGAGGGGGCGAGGCAGATGTGGGCAGGGAGGGAGTTCCAGGCATGGGGGGCAGCTAGGGAGAAGGGACAAAGGTGGTTAGGGGAGCAGGGGAGGTGTGGGAGGGCGAGAGAGGGGGACAGAGGAGGAGCGGAGTTCACAGACTGAAGTACAGAGGGAAATTAGCACAGAGAGGGAGGGGGGAGCAAGGTTGTGAAGAGCTTTATAGGTGAAGACTAGGAGCTTCTACAGGATTCGTTCAGGAAGGGGGAGCCAGTGAAGAGAGGAGAGCACATGGTCGAAGCGACGGGCGAGGTGGATGACCCTGGCAGCAGAGTTTTGGATGGACATATGGGGAGAAAGGTGAGAGCGGGGGAGGCCAGTGAGAAGGAGGTTACAGTAATCGAGTCGAGAAATGACCAGGGCATGAACAAGGTTTTTGACAGAAGAGACAGAGAGAAAAGGGCGAATCTTAGCAATGTTATGGAGGGAGAAGCGACAGGATTTGGCAACAGAGTCGATGTAGGGTTTAAAAGAAAGGGGTGATTCAAAGATTTTTACACGGGATGCTCCCCCTGTGTGGATGATGGGCATCCATGCGTGGGAGCGTCTCGTGTAAAAAGGGCCTTACACCAGAGTAGTCCTATTGAAGTCATGCCATGCTTCAGGAAGACTACTCTGGAATGAATGGGTTGTGGATAATTGTCTTGATCTATATCGATTGTCAGTTAAAAGTTAAGCAAAAATCCCCAAATTGTGGTTTTTGCCAGCCAGTTATAGCTACAGGACTTAAGAGCTAGTCATTTTAATTATCCTGTGGTAGATATTTCAGTGGAAGGGGCCTTGGAGTATGGTGTGTGGCTAAGAACTCGTAGAAAGGTGGGTAACTTTAAAGCTTCCCTTTAAAAAAAAAAAAAACCTCAGGAGACTCTTCATCAGCTGGATTGAAACAGCATAGCTGTTCCAGTACAATTGTTTAATGGGACTTTTAGCATAAATCTGTCTGCTGGAAATGAGGCTCATTTGCTAGCCAGGCTTTATAGTATCCCTGTGACTAGCAGTATTATGAGTCAGCATGTAATTACATTAGGGACACAATGCCCCTCATCTTACGACTGTCTTGGTTGTAACCTTAATGTTGTCATGGTGTCATCTCAGCTACTCATGCCTCTTCTATCTCATTGTGTTAAATGCTGCTTAGGTTTTTGCTCCAGATTTCATGGTAGGATGGTGAGGGGAAAGACTGAGTAAGTGAGCCCAAAGTACACATCTATCCAAGGCTATCACCACCACTACTAGAAGTTGACAGACCAAGGGTAAGGCAGAGTGGTAGAAAATGAGAGAGACTGGAAATGTCTCTACTAGGAAACTAAGGTATGTTTATAGTATGAAGTTAAGAATATCGGGACCCCAAAATATGTAGATCAGTCAAAAAGTCAAAACTAATGAGATCTACAGAGGGGGCACCATAGCTCAAGTGGTAAGAGTGCATGCTTTGCATGTATAAGGTCCTAGGTTCAATCCCCAGCATCTCAACCCCAGGTTCCCTAGCAGCACACCCAGCAGAGACCCCCAGTGGGGACCCAGAGGGATGGCCAGGATGGCCTCCACCAGGTACCCCAAAAGAGCCAAACTTGAAACCCCCACTGCCATGTCAGGGTGTGACAATACTGGGCTAAGATGGACCATTGGTCTGACTCAGATAGTTTAGTTTACTACAAAATTAAATTTGTCATATGTAACATTAAGAAATCTTCAGTGTACCCATCTGTGGGTGAGAGTCTTTCAGAGCAGTAGCATGTGCTGTATAGCAGGGCCAAGTGCAGTCCTTGGCAAGTTTTTATGTGGCCCCTTCCCAGTGCCTAGATCTGGCCTCTGGATCCATTCTCTACCCCCAAGCAAAACTGCAAAACTGAGCTCAGGATACTGGAGCAGAGAGGGGGGCCTGCACACAAGGGTAGGGGACAGATCCACAGATCCATGATCTGGGCCTTCCTTTTCTTGAATAAACCCATTAAGCACCCCCAGCCCCCAACTTATACGTGGCCCTTGAGGCTCATACTAATTTTCAGTGTAGCCCCCAGGACAGAAGAGGTTCCCCACCCCTGCTGTTTAGGGTGCCCTGTTGGAGATTTTTTGATGTTACATTTATTTTTGTAGTAGATCTCATTGGTTTTGTCTTTATAGTATGACGTTACTACCAGCCAAACAAACTGAGCTAAAATCCTAGTATCGACAGGGTATTTTGAATTAAGCTAGAGGTAAACTTAAACCAGCTAAACAGAGCACAAGGTAAAGGCTTGAACCTATCTAGCTTGGGCATAAATTTGCCTTAGTCCCATCTACGCTAGCTCAATAGCTTGAGCTAGGCTAGTTGGCTCAAACCGAAAAATACACCTTTCCCTGCAGTGCAGACACAGCCTGGGAGAGCAGATGTCTGTTTTACACACTTGCTTTCCTCTTTGCTTTCATTCAGGTTATTGCTTGCAACTAGTCATGTTTGTTTGGTTCAGTTCTTTTGTTTTAAACCATAGTTGGAGACTGTTTTTCCTCCTGTACAAGCTCTGCGAGCCAGATCAGAGTGGGGAGACAGAACATTTAAAGGCTGTGTTCAGGATGGGGGAAGCGAGGGGAGGGTCCAGATCATGAACCAGTGCCCTAGACCCATCTCCTATCTTTGTGTGCATGCCTTCATCTCTACTCTAATAATAAATAAGTTAAATAAATAAATAAATAAAAATTAAAATAAATAAATAAATAAATAAAAATTAAAATAAATAAATAAATAATACTCTCTTTCCCCTGAGCATGCTCTTTTAGTGCTTGAGGGTAAGAACTGGAGCCAGGGAAAAGATCCAGGAATTTGAAAGGGGCCACATAAAATTCAGCCAAGGAAATATAAATATATACATACAATTGCATAGGGTTCCCCACCCCTATATATATAGAATATATATATTCACAGAAATATATTACACAGAATATATAATATGATGGTTTATTCTAATCTACAAAAATGGTAACACAAGTACCCCTTCCAATAGGCACACCTTCCACTAAGAATTGGCAGCTGTGTGTAATCTTTGTCCTTATTAATTACCCAAGGCAATTATTGAGAAGATAAACACACTATTTCAGAGATCACAAGACTGGTGATGTTACGAGGGTTCACGGAGATCCATTTATCACGGAGATATTATGAGGGAGAAACACCTGCAACTAAATCTACAGCAAAAGATTACAGATGAAGACTCTCTAAATGAAGTCTTGAACCTTGACATTAAAATGCTTTGACTAAAAAAAAAACAACAACACACAACACACACACTCACCACTACTGCAACGTCAGCCACTTAGGCTGAGATAAAATAGGATGTAACCTACACTATCCGCTTCCTTTGTTTGGCAAACAACTGCTTTGCTGTGAACTAACATTTGGCCTTTGCTTTATCTCTTGCATTACACGAACTGAGACAGAAGAATTTGACACTCATCTTTTAGAGGAATAAAGCCTTCTTTTAATAGACACAGTCTTTCTTACTTCTGTTGCTGTGATAGAAAGACCATCTGTTATTCTGGAAATGAAAGTCTTCTGATTTTTCTTCTTCTTTCTGTGGATTGAGAATGCATGTGGAGCTGATGAACATCTGGCGTGTGAGGGTCATTAGCTGCTTTTCTGGTGTTTCTCTACGCAGGCCAAATATTCCTGCACATCCTCTGGAGAACCAAGAATGAAGGGAACTCTCTGGTGAATGGACTCAGGTTTCACATCCAGCACAGCCTCAGTCCCTGTGGTTGCCATCCCTCCAGCCTGCTCAATGATGAAAGCCATGGGGTTGCATTCATAGAGGAGCCGGAGCTGCAAGGAAAAAGAAAA
The DNA here is from genome assembly GCA_003113815.1 of Sphenodon punctatus. NCBI lineage: Eukaryota > Metazoa > Chordata > Lepidosauria > Sphenodontia > Sphenodontidae > Sphenodon > Sphenodon punctatus. The sequence continues at coordinate 6,142,489 of QEPC01008874.1, forward strand.
CCCATTATTACATGCTGCGAGGGGGAGCACTTGCTGACCTTCCCTGCTTGACTAGTCTACTGGCAAATGTCTGAAAACAATCTCACTACTCAACTCCATTCTATCTTTTCAATTAATTATCCCTGACCACCTGGTCAATAATATTACCAAAAGCCTCAGAATGCCTCTTCTTCCCTTCTCTCTTTAAAGATCGGTGCTGTAAAGACTTGGGTTTGAACCAACGCCCTTGGAGTTCTTGGCACAATGGCTGGACCTGCACCATCACCAGTTCCCACTGGCCTAGGGCCCAGTATTGGCCATAAGACCTTCCCCAGCACCGGTCAGACCACACCCCTCCTCAGCCTTGCTCCACACACCCCCTCAGCCTTGCTCCATGCCCCAAATATCCTGGTTGACTGCTGACCTGTATATAAGGCCAGCCAGCAGCCACAGGATGCTGGGTGGATCAGCCTGTGGTCCCTGACAGAGGCTTTAACTTGCAACCTCTGCAGCTACTTCTTTTTTTTCATAGAATCATAGAGCTGGAAGGGTCCTCATGGGTCATCTAGTCCACCCCCTGCTCAATGCAGAAAATCTGCAGCTACAGCATCCCTGACAGATGGCCATACAGGGTCTGTTTGAAAAGTTCCAGTGAAGGAGAGCCCACCACCTCCCGAGGCAATTTGTTCAACTGTTGAGCAGCTCTTACCATTGGGAAGGTCTTCCTAATGTTTAACCAAAATCTGCTTTCTTCTAATTTGAGCCCATTTTTTCTAGTCTTGCCTTCAGGGGCAAGAGAGAACAAGCCTTTTCCATTCTCTCTGTCACAGCCCTTTGGGTAGTGGAAGACCACTATCATGTTTGCCCTTAGTCTTCTCTACTCTAGGCTAAACATACCCAGCTTCTTCAACCTTTCCTCCTAGGACTTGGTTTCCAGACCCCTGACCATCTTTGTTGCTTTCCTCTGAATCTGTTCCAATTTGTCAATGTCGTTAAAATACAGTGGCCAGAACTAGACACAGTACTCCAGATGAGGTCTGACCAGCGCAGTATAGAGTGGAACTATTATTTTGTGGCAAACAGTTGTGAGACAAAGCGTCAGACTCCAGAAATCTGTTAACTGCTATGCAAGGAAGCATTGCAAATACCGTCTGCGTCACAGTCCAGGCTTCAAGAGAGCCAAACAGCTATCAAGTAGTTAATTTACAAATAATTTCACAGTTGGAGCACAAGCCAAAGTCAGAACTCCTCACAGGCCATGCTTGTGAACCTGCAGCCGAGGTAGCTGTGTTTGCTCAGGATATTTTGAGCTGGAAACCTGATGCTGTCAGTCTCAAGTTTCAGGTATTAACTGAAGCGCTACACAACTGAACATGTTTGAGTGAACTCTGTTCATGCTAACAATAATGCAACTCTTCAAAACGCCAGGGTGGTCATTTTAGTAATATTTAATACACTCATGATAAATTTGATGCATTTCAGATGAAGAGGAAAACAGATGCCCTCTACCCCAACACTTGTTAGCTGGTTGAAATTTTCTAAGCAAAAGTTTCCATTGGCAGTTTTTCTTTTTCTGTTTATTTTTATTCGATGGTAGCTTTCAATTTAAAAGAAACCAAAAACTTGGTTTTAAAAAAATTCAAGATGTAAAGTTACCAGGTTTTGGAAACCGACAATTACTTAAAAGAACATTTTGTTGTTGTTTTAAAATTACAAGTTTCTCAAAAGCCCAAATCTTTCATTTTAGGAACTATGAAAATTTCTAAAAAAAATAAAATAAAATTTAAATTGAAGTGTTCAGAGTGAGAATTAGATATTTTATTGTGAAAATAAATAACATTGTGAAAAATAATTAACGATTTGATCGGCTCCACCATTAATAACCTGGATTCTCACCTGTCGGTGACTCCTGGAGGCGGTACCGGGAGCACTGCGCCAGGCAAGATCTTCCCCCCACAGCCCCACGGCGATAGACAGTGGTTGGCCTTGGGGGCGGGGTGTTCTATTGTGGCCAGCCAGGGACCACGGAACATCTATCCCTCCCACCCCACCCTTGCGGGGGCAGGGCTTGGAAAGAGTTCCTTCCAGGCCACTACCCATAACACTGGGGGCGGCCAAAGGCCGTGCCAGAGGCACGTGTCGGGGGCACAGCTTGAAGGGGCTTCGGTTGGGCCAGGCGGTTGGGGTGGAGGGGTTATTGATTGAACTATGTAATGTAAATTTTCTACTGGTAGAAGTTGTAAGAGGGTCTCCCGCTCCCCGCAGTGAGAGAGGGGAGGAGAGGGAGGATGTCCCCTGTTGGCAGCAGGGGATAGGAGAAAGTAGATTGTGATAGGTTCCCTGGTGTGAGCAGGGTTTAGGATGATGGGAGCTGATATCAGTAGAGGGGGTACTGTAAGTATTGTTAGATGTAATAATTAATTATTGTAATTGGAGGGTGGGATTTTTCTTTGTTACAATGCTGAGTTTCCCCTGTGTGGGATGAAATTCAACATTGTTGTAGTATTGTATTGTTGTATTGGGTTTCCCCTGTGTGGGAAAAAAACCCCACGAATATTGTATTTAATATGATTGTGAGCCGCCTCGAGCCAATTTTGGTTGGGATAGTATGGGGTATAAATTAAAGGTTGATTGATTGATATATCACCATGAAAATGATCTTTAGGTCATAGGCAAAAAAAATCGACAGCATTTTAATGTGGATGAAAGGATGATGGCTTAACAATGGCTAAGGTTTGCACTCAGGAGATCTGTTTGGACAATCTTCTTATGGAACAATACCCGATTTGTAAACTGAAACTGAGACTGCTTTTAAACGAGGGCACGCTGAAGCGCCTCCCAAACGCCACATTAAAGCAAAGCCGCCGGAAGTGACGTTTTCCCCGTTGCCGGCGGCGGCGGCGGCTGGAGACACGGGGCTTTGCAGCGGCGCATTCTTAAGAGTTCAATTATCTGGCTTAAGAACGCGCCGCTCCAAAGCCCCGTGTCTCCAGCCGCTGCCGCCGCCGGCAACGGGGAGAACGTCACTTCCGGCGGCTTTCCTTTAAGGCGGCGTTTGGGAGGCGCTTCAGCGCGCCCTCGTTTAAAAGCAGCCTGAGAATAATACTTTCCTCGCAGAGCTGTTATGAGGTATTAAGGTACCATGGTAATAAGTGGTACGGAAAATCTTTTTTTAAAACATGAAATATCATCCCAGTAAAATTCTAATGAAGAGGATGAATTGAATTCAGGGGAAATGGAAATACATAAAAGAATGCAAAAACCAGCCCTACCATGGTAAAGATATGTGCTTGTTGGTAATTTGACTGGTCTTTTATTTCTGCTGTTTCTGCTATTACACTCTTTCCAGTAAAGGCTATAGAATTCCATACACTTGTACTTTTGTTCTTTCAATTCTATTTAATGCAAGTCTCATGTACATTAGGTGAAATCCTTACTTCACTGAAGTCAGGGGAGTTTTGCCATTTACGTCAGTGAAGCCAGCATTTCATGCATGATCTCTAGCTGACAGGCAAACATGGAGCCCTTTCTGTTCTCTTTATGACTGATCAGTTTTTAAAATATCTGCAAGAAAACGGCATCACTGCAAAGTCACATGCTGTTTTTCAGTATTTCTATGCTATTGTGAAGTTTAATGGAACCGCCAGTCTCGGTGCTTACCCGGTGTCTGGTGGCTGTGGGGGACTGGATGATGCCTGAAACTGAATCCCAACAAGATGGAGGTGATGTTGGTGGGAGGGGCCGAAGGAGTGGTGGCACTCATCATAGATAGAGTCCATCCTCCGCTGGTGTCTCAGGTTTGTAGTCTGGGGTGCTCCTGGGCCCACAGCTCCGCTTGGATGTCCAGGTGGCAGCTATGGTGAAGGATGCATTTCGCCAACTACATCTGGTGCAATGGCTTAGGCCATACATCTCAGTCTCGAATCTTGCCACCCTCATCCATGGTTTTATCACCTCAAGACTAGGCTACTGCAACGCACTCTACATGGGGCTACCCTTGGTGACAGTTCAGAGACTGCAGCTGATGCAGAATGTGGTGGCCCATCTCCTTACATGATGGGTTGCCATGAGCACATTACACCAGTGCTCCATTCTTTGCATTGGTTGCCTATAGTCAGGGCCCCGAGGGAAATGAGGGTCTGCGATTTGAAGATTTCCCGCAGAATTCCCCTCCCCCCGCGGAATCTCCTGCCCCGCTTACCCCAGCACAGAATTTCTAGCCTGCATTGGGGAGACACGGGACAGGAGATTCCATGGGGCGAGGGGAATGAAAAAACCCTCGGGCCTTCCCCTCCCCAGCCTCCCCAGCTGCCAGGGTTTGCCTCCCCTTTCCCAGTTTAGATAATTAATTAACTTACCAGTGACAGCAGCAGTAGCTGCTCCATCCAGCATGCTCGTACTTCCTGGCCCCTCCCGATGGGGAAGGGGAAGGGAGGGAGGCAAGCAAGTCCCGGCAGCTGGGGAGGGGAAGCCCCGAGGGTTTGACCAGTGCGGGGGGGGGGAGGAGGAGGAGGAGACAAGCCCTCCCCCCCCCCATGGTAAACTGCACTGAGGCACAGAATTGGGCCCTGACTCCCGCGGAATTTTTGTTTAAATTCCATGGAAGAATCAGGGCCCTGCCTATAGTCTTCTGGGCCCAATTCAGGGTGTTGGTTTTGACATATAAAGCCCTAAATGGCCTGGGGCCCGCCTATCTGCAGGATCGCCTCATCCTCTGGAACGTTGGTCGACCCCTGCGGTCGGCTGGGAGCGCCCTCCTTGAAGTCCCCTGGGTATCCTGGTGACAATGAGGAGGGCGTTCTCGATGGTCGCACTGCAGCTGTGGAACTTCCTTCCGACAGAGGTCCACTTGACTCGAGACTTCCCCCCTTTCTGAAGACAATGTAAGACCTGGCTATTCCGCTAGGCCTTTGGCAAGCGAGATGGGTGATGGGTTGGGTTAGGGGAATGGGAGTGGGTTTTAGCTCTGCCTTGGGTTTTATTATGGTTTTTATGCTGTTATTTATTTTATTGTTATTTATATTGGATTGTTTTTATATATTTTTTAATATATTTAAGGTTGTTGTAAGCTGCCCGAGCTGCTGTAGCAGGAGGGGGCAGAAAAAAAAGTCTAAATAAATAAATAAATAAATAAAAAATATTTTTGCCTCAAAATATCTGCGAGAAAGTGGCATCACTGCAAAGTCACATTCTGGCTTTGTCGGTATTTCTATGCCATGGTAAAGTTTAATGGAACCATAATTTTGCCTCTCTTCAAAAGCCTGGTCTCATTTGGTTTTGACGCCTTGGTGGGTTCTGCCGTCACAGCCAAGAACCCACGTTGCTCCACATCAGTAACAGCCTTGGGGGGGTTGCTGCAGACAGAATTGGGGCCTGGTCTATAGGTTCTCCATCCATTCATTAGGGCATTATGAGAACTCGATTCTCTTAACACAACAATATTATTCAGGAAACATTGTATTTTTTTTAATCAGCAAGCTGGCTGATATTTATGCTCATTATAACTGTGTATCTAAAATGTGTGGACCCAAACAATATGAATAAAGGCCTTGAGCTCATTCTCATCGCTAGCCTTCCCCTTTAGCACAGACTATGTTAGCCATAAGATACTTGAAGCTTGCTCACATCTAATCACCTTTAGCCACCTTGTTCATTCATTACTTGCACTCTTCCAATTTGTAAAATCTTGAAGGTCTCCTGCTTGGTTTTTTGAAGGCACAAGGCAAGGTTCCGCTTCTCTCTTCTTGTGTTTTGCAGTGTCTGGCTACTAGCTGTTTACATAAAAGCAAGATCCTGATGGAGATGTAATAAAAAAATAAATGGAGATGGGTGGAGCGCGGGAGTGAGCATGCACCCCCAACCACCCACGGCAGTGGTCACACGGGCACCTCTGCCCCCCATTTCCACATGTGGGCATGGGGGGGGAGTGTCTTGTGTGAAATGGGCAAGTGAAATAAGATCAAGTGGGTTTGGGCAGCAAACAAATATTGTTTGAACTTGCTCATGCTCCTTCCTCATTTACCTCAGTCCATATCTTGTGTTTGAGGGTCTGTTGTTGTTGTAGTTGTTTTTAATAAAGCCTCTGTAAATTAGAACTGAAATGAATATCTGCCAAAAATGTCATATCTAATTATTTCACCTGCTTCAAATCGGGCCCAAGAAAGTACATACAAACCATTATTCGGTTCCCATTTTATTTCCAGAAACAAAATACCTATTTTGGTTACATCAGCTGCTTTGTTTCAGCTCTCAGAAGTAACTGAAATACCAAAGAGACTGAAATACCGAAGGGACCAGAATAAACAAATAAGCAAAATGGCGGATATGCAAATATCATTTCTGCAGTGAAATGATATTCAGTGGGCTGTCTGAAAATGTAAATAATATTTGTGAATAATATGAAAACATTCATTCATTTCATATTTATTGTCAACCCATTTTAGTTCCCCACACAAAGACTTTTAAAATTTTTATCTTCCTGATATGACAGCTAGCGCAGTTCTACGCAGGGACATCTCTGTTCATGCTGATGGTTGTAATAGTGCTTGCCAGGTCAAGGACGCTTGAACGTGTCCACAGGTGGCACAGTGGACAAGACTAACAGCAGACTCAGCTCATTTACTCTGAGGCTTGTTACCTCATTGTTTTGTTCATTTCCCCACGTGAATGCAGTTGTGGTAACATCTCCCTCTAGTGTCCAACTCCTGTGACTATATTGATATTCGTTTCCAATTAATGAAGTTCTTCAGCTAAAATGATCGAGTGCTGTGGCCAGGAGACTCAAGCCATACTGATGACTGACAGCTTGATCTTCAAAGTTCTTGGGCAATGCAAACTCCACTCACTCCACTTTGACGATTGGACTGCCCATCTGTAAGCTTGTGGCATAGCTCACTGCACAACGAATGGAAGGAATCCACAGGAACAGAAGCAGTCAAGATAGTGTCACTGTCAATTTAGGTCGTAGCTGAGTGGTAAAATGCTGAACTTCTCCTTGTGTCTATTTAATATTCTCAAATCAGCTTAAGAAAAGTTACGTACAAAGCACTTTGTATAAATCCAAACCATGCAGCCTGGAGAAGTTCTACGAAGGGGGAAGACAAAGAGCTTACCTTTCCTTTAGGACTCTTCTGGTTAGCAGGATACATGAAGATTCCGACATATACTAGTGTACGATGAACATCAGCCACCATGGAACCCACGTATCTGGAGGCATAAGGAGCACTACCATCCTAATAAAACAGATGAAGAGGAAAGCATAGCAGCTTACTTACAGCAGTGGACCTAGCAGGCTGGATTTCTGGCACCATTCCAATGGGACACCATCCTTTCAGAAACGTCTTTCTTAAACCCAGTTATACTACTGGCCTTGACCACATCTTCCAACAACAAATTCCACAACTTAACTGTGCATTGAGTGAAAAAATACTCTCTTTTATTTGTTTTAAATCTGCTACCCGTTAGTTTCATGGAGTGTCCCCTCGTCCTAGTACTATTTGAGAGGGTAAATAACCGTTCCCTATTAACGTGTTCCACACCACTTCTGATTTTATAAACTTCTATCGTATCCCCTCTGACGTCTCTTCCCCAAGCTGAAGAGCCCCAACCTATCCAGTCACTCTTCATAGGGGAATCGTTCCATACCCCTTATTTTTCTATACCTTTCCATACCTTTTCTATTTCTAATATCTCTTTTTTGAGATGGGGTGACCAGAACTGCACACAATGTTCAAGGTGCTGTTGCACCATGGATTTATATAGTGGCATTAGGATATTTTCAGTTTTGTTCTCTATCCCCTTACAAATAATTCCCAACATTCTGTTTGCTTTTTTGACCACCGTTGCACACTGAGCTGAGGATTTCAATGTATTTTCCTCAATGACTCCAAGATCTTTTCCTGAGTGGTAACTCCCAATTTAGAACCCAGCATTATGTACATAAAGTTTGGATTGTTTTTTCCCTAGGTGCATTACTTTGAACTTCTCCACATTAAATTTCATCTGCCATTTAGATGCCCAGTCTCTCAGTCTCACTAAAATCCTCCTACAATTCTTCACAGTCCACTCGTGTTTTAACTATCTTGAATAACTTTGTGTCATCTGCAAATTTGATCACTTCACTCGTTACTCCCCTTTCCAGATAATTAATTAATACATTAAACACCACCAGTCCCAATACAGATCCCTGGGGCACTCAGCTATTTACTTCTTTCCATTGTGAAGACTGATCATTTAGTCCTACTCTTTGTTTCCTATCCTTTAATTAGTTACCGATCCACAACAGGACACTGCCTCCTAGCCTATGACTTTCTAATTTCCTCAACAGTCTCTCATGAAGGACCTTATCCCATGCTTTCTGAAAATCCAGATACACTATATCGACTGGTTCACCCTTATCCACATGCTTAATCACACACTCAAAAAATTCCAATAGATTTATGAGGCATGACTTCCCTTTGCTAAATCTATTTTGACTCTTCCACATTACATCATGCTTATCAATGTGCCCTATAATTCTGTTCTTAATAATCATCGCCACCATTTTTCCTGGCAGACGTCTGGCTCACCAGTCTGTAGTTTCTAGGATCGTCTTTGGAACCCTTTTTAAATATCAGTGTTACATTCGCTACCCTCCAATTCTATAGTATAGTGGCAGATTTTAGCACTAGGTTATGCCAGATAAAGCCCTGCAGGAAACAGGGGACTGTCAGGAGCTGAAGAATAAAAGAACTATTGCTTATGGAGCAGTGAGTTTGGTGCCTTATTTGGGGGAACCAAGACACAAACCTGGGCAGAGGTGTAAGCTGGGGCAAACCTCTCACACTGAATCAAATAAAAAAGAAGCTAAAGTGTGTCATGCTTTTTTCTTTAAAAAAAATCCATTTAAACCTCCTGGCCCCTTGTTAGAGTTTGCCACCATACTACAGTGTACTCTGTACTCCACAATATGTGTCACCGACATGCCCTCCTCCACACAAGTTCTCAATAACAGGTTTTCACAACCCTGTTTATGATATATAAGGAACAGGCTTTTAGTCTTCAAACATAGACATGTCATTGAAAAATAAGTAACAAGAAATTGTGAAATCACATTACAACGAATACCCCCTCCTTGACCTCATCACAACTTTGCTATCTGCCTTCTGCCCTGTACTTTACGTAGCCCCATTTGAACCACAAGAACCTGGCAAACGAACAGCAGCAACCCGCAGCCCAACACTGGCACACGGCACCGGGCATTTTCGTTGGTGTTCAAAAGGGTTACTTCTCATTTGATCTCTTGTGATGCATCAAGCCATTCTCACAGCTGCAGCTTACCATCATTGTTTCCCTTTCAGGTAGGAAAGGAAATAGATGCTGCCTGACCGCTGGAATAATCTCCAGATTTCTCTTCCTGACAAAGCCAACAAGATGTGAGAGTCAGTGAAATGCATTTTGCCTCTGACTTTCAGAGGCACCTAATTTGTAAGGTACATCCAGTGGGCCTCTGCTACTGGCTCAATTGAGCCTAATGAAAGAGTCGCTTCCAAGTTTTCTTTGACTCGGTGGAATGCGAGTGAATTTGTGAAGCGTGTTAACTTTAGCCCTTGTGACACTTATACTTAAACCAAGAGGCCTTAAAGTATGCACACGTTAATACACTGTGTGTTTTCTCCTTGACCTCTCGTGTGCTCATTTGTACGGCACCTGTATTCTCCTTACCAGGTGCATGGCTAGAAAGAAGCTCTCCTCTGAAGAGACGCATAGCCCTGGGCTCCGAGTAAAATGTTCCTTTCTGACCTCATAGGAAGCAATCCAGTCTCTGTCATTGAGAGAAATTTGGGCTAAACTTCACTCCATGAACCGGAGGATGATAATAAACATGACAGGGTGAGGGGTCCCATTATGGCCCACCTGGGCCAGGGACTCCCCATCACATTTATTAACGGGCCACCAGATGTGGACCTGATGCTGCCCAACCTGGGTAGGTGGCTGTGGTCCCCTGGATGATTCTGGGCCCATAGTGCCCCGCACATCTGTTTACAGCCCCATCACCCTGTGGGGATTGGAGGCCACCATGACAGGCAGTCACCATGTTTGCCTGTCATGGCAGGGGTCAGGGCACTGGGCAAGACTGTGCTACCTGCTGTTTTTCTCTTAGCCTTAAACATGGAGATGTATGAAACACACTGAAACAAATCACTTCTTGTTTTTATCTTTGTGGACTTTTTTTTTCTACACAAGCAGTTTGGTTTCTCAAGTCAGGTGGTTTTAAAAAATAGATCATGTTCCAATGTGAGGTTTTGCATGATCATGTGTGTGTGCTGCACATGGATTGCAAAAATGCAATTCCCATTTCTAAGTGAGTTAACTTTCAGAAGGAAAAAGGCCAAAAGTTCAGTTCCTCTTTCCCCAAAACTGGACTCATTTCGCAATTTCAAATAAAACCACATGAACAACTGGGCTGTTCAGCTTATTACTGTAAGGTAGATCGCCTCATAACAACTTGCAGACAGCCTGAACTGTATAAAAATCTCTTTTAATTTATATGATTTTAAGGTCATGGGCTGTATGGACCCCTATGGTGGGCCATTATTTAATTTTCATTTATTCATTTATTCAAATGTATATGCCGCCCTTCCCAATGAGGTTCAGGGCAGGTTACAACATATAAAACCAGCTAAAAATCCCTTTAACCCCCTACAAGCCTTCCCATATTCCCGCCCCCTCCCACCCCCCAATCCTGCCTAACCCTATCTCTGCCTGCTAAACACCTGGGCAAATGAAAAGGTCTTACATGGTTTCCAAAAGATGAGCAGGCTCCCTCCAAGGAGAGGGAGTTCCATAATTGTGGTGCAGCCACTGAGAACAGCTCTCTGTGCACCCTTGTTGTAGACACTTCATGGGGAGATGGTATATGCAAGAGTGCTCCTGGCTGACCTCAGAGACTGCAACAGGAAGACATGGTCTTTCAGATACTTGGAGTCCAAGCCAATTAAGGTTTTCTAGGTCAAAACCAGCACCTTGAATTGTGCTTGGAAAGCTACTGGCATCCAGCACAGACGCTGACAGAACAAGGATTGCCGCATTCTGCATCAACTGCAGCTTCCAAACAGTGAAGGGCAGCCGCACGTAGAGCACACTGCAGTAGTCTAGCCTCAAGGTTATGAAGGCATGGATGATGGTGGCCAAGTCCAAATCTGATAAAAAGGTCACAGCCTTCTCACCGGATGTAATTGGTGAAAAGCACTACTGGCCGCCAACTGCCACCAGACAATCCAAGCACAGCAGTGGATTCAAGAGCAGCCCAAGGTTGCGAACCTGAGTGACCAAAGGAGGCCAGACCCCCATCAATAACAGGGGTCCCTATATCTCCCAGATAACAAGGCTGGCCAACCATCATCACTTTGGTCTTGTCTGGATTCAGGTTCAGTTGGCTTACCCTACAAGTCCCCACCAGCAACCATGCACTGGGTAAGCATGGGGACTGCAGGACCTGGGTCACATGAAAAAGAGAAACAGAGCAGTGCTCTCTCCTATAGCTGAGGGTTGTTTCTTGAGCCCATGGTCTTATCTGAATGTTTATTAGGGTTTTTTTACCCTTACTTTGCTGTTGAACCGAAGGGCATTTCATCTTGTCTTTAGAAATTCACATTTGGAAAACTCCAGGGAAAAGATTGTGTCTCTTTGTTTATAATACACTCCTGAAGAAGCTATTGTAGTGGAGAAACATTGAGTAATCTAGAGCTTCAAAAGACACAAGTGTATTTTACACAGTTAAACAACTTTGGACTTTTTTTCATCCCTATTATGAGCTTTTATATCTGTTTGAAGATTGGGAACAAGGTTTTTTTTTGCTATAGATGAGACTAACTTCACCCAACTTGGACTTGACATCTCCCACTTCAAATCTGAAAATGTTTACATCCCGTTGAAGATGGTAATCTATCTGCATCCCATATAGACTGTTCCAAAATTATACTTTATTATATTGTGTTTCATTGTTGGTCTTCATTTTAAAACCTACTATATTAAATTATTTATAAATAGGATTAAGGTTTGCAGTTCATGTTGTTTTCATATTTCTAATCTGCACCATTTAGCCTTTACTTGCTGTCTCATCTTCTAATATAGTCATATTTTCAAAAGGGCCTCCAAAAGTATGCATACAGGGTGCACCCTTTCGTACTCTCAGCAGAGTCAGCTGTGCATTATAGGCACTGGCCTCTACCTCAGAGGGAGCTCTGTGTGGAAGCAATATCTCTCTTGGAAACCCCAGAGCATGAAGGGGTGCATGTCTATTTACAGTGCAGCATATTCCCTCCTCAGAATGGAGAGATGAGTGTAGCAGGGTCAATCTGGGTGCCTGAGCATGGCCCTTTAAGAGGAGGTAGTGCCATGCCAGCTTGGAGGGTGTGGCCACTGAGGCGGCGCAGGAAGACGCCTTGTGGTGCCTCAGCTGGACTAGCCTCCAAGGCCTAGCAACCAAGGGCCTGAGTAGGGACAGCTGGGCTGGACATGGCTTGGCCAGCCCAAGCCTAGAGGAGGCTGCTGACGGAGGAGAGACAGAGAAGAGGCAGGAGCCAAGATGGACTCTGCCTCTAAACTGGCTTCAGGAGGGACTGTGCTTGGCCAGCAGGACCTGTGAAAAGGCTCTGCTTGTGGACTACAGGGGGCAATGGAGCTGGTAACCTGAACCTGACTATGGGGTGTTTTTTAAAGTACCTGGCTGGGAGGGACTGTGCCTAGCCAGTGGGGCCTAAGAAAGAGGCACCCACCCAGAGCCACTGTACAGCATACGTGGAACTGTGGCAAATAAAGATGTTAGTGAGGATCCCATGTGGGCCTGGGCCTGTGGGGCTGGAGCCTGCAGTTACTTACCCCAGGAGTGAGTGCGAGGTCTAAGCCAGTCCTTTTCCCATTTGGATTGCCAGTGCCACACCCCAAGAATAGGAAAGAGATTATTTTTGCCCTTTGGGAAGCACAGAGGCCATTTTTTAAACGGACCACGGTGGGTGGGTGGGATGGCGCACGCCCATCTCCGCCCATGGAGCATCGGGCATTGGAGCCAATTGCTCCATGCGTGGATGAAGCGCGGCAGCGTGCACAGCCCCCCGCCCATCCCCCGCAGCATTCACACAGGCACCTCCACCCATCCCCACACAGCGAAACAGCATGGAGATGGTGGGGGCGTCTCCTGTGAAAAGGCTCAGAGTCCTGCTTAGGCACATGGCTGTAAAGAGGGAAGGCTTCTTATGCTTTAAGGCATAGCAGATTCAGCTACTGAGTCCATGACCGCCACCTACTGAAAATCTTCCCTACCTTGTTTTTAAGGTATTCTTAAGGATAAAATAGGACTTTATTTGTACCACCCCATTTCCCTGAAACTCTCTCCAAGTATTTCATGTTAAACATGCTTGTTTTGCATTTCTTGCAGGTGGTGTGAGTTGTGAAAATAGGGACCCTCGGTGGAGCTGCACCAAGCTTCATATTTACATTCATTTTAAAAGAGGAGCAAGCCCAATTCTCCACTTCAGAGGCTCTCTGCAAAATGTAGTCCTTTTATATATATATATATCTCAGCCACTTTTGACACCGTGGACCATGGGCTGCTGTTGAGACGGCTGCGTGACCTGGGGGGTCTGGATGGGACTTTTCTTGAATGGTTCTGCCCATTCCTCTCGGGGAGAAGCCAGTGGGTAGTGTTGGGAGCTGAAATATCTTGCCCCCGTGCTTTATCCTGTGGCGTTCCGCAGGGTTCCATTATGTCTCCATTATTATTTAATGTTTATATGCAGCCCTTGGGGGAGGTCGTGAGAGGGTTCGGGGTGCGATGTCACCAATATGCTGATGATACTCAGCTGTACCTCCCTTTTTCAGCTGACCCGGACCCTGCTATCTCGGTGCTATCCCAGTGTTTGGAGGCCGTGGCTGAATGGATGTGGCAGAGCAGACTGACGCTCAACCCCGATAAGATGGAGGTGATGTTGGTGGGGAGAGCGAGGGAGGTGTCGGCCCCCCTGATTGGGGGGGGTTCGCCCTCCTATAGCTCAGCAGGTTCAGAGTCTGGGGGTGATACTGTATGCATCTCTCTGCCTGGATCGACAGGTGGAGGTGGTGGTGAAGGCTGCCTTCCACCAGTTATATCTGGTGTGGAGGCTGCGCCTGTACGTCTCCGGCCCGGAGCTGGCCTCCCTCGTCCATGCCTTTGTCACCTCGAGGCTGGACTACTGCAATGTGCTCTACATGGGGCTGCCCTTGTTCCTGGTTCAGAGGCTGCAGCTAGTGCAGAATGCAGCGGCCTGGCTCCTGTTGGGGACGGGTCGCTGGGAGCACATAACACCTGTGCTCCGGACTCTGCACTGTTTGCCAATAGTGTGCCGAGCCAGGTTCAAAGTATTGGTATTGATCTATAAGGCCCTTCACGCTCTGGGTCCCTCATACCTCAGGGACCACCTTGCCCTCCGTGCCCCAGAGCGGCTCCTTCGGTCTGCCAGAGTTGCCTTCTTGGAGGTCCCCCATGTTAAGCGGGGGGCCACAATGGAGAAGGCATTCTCGGTGGCCAGGCCGCGCCTTTGGAACTCTCTCCCAGAGGAAGCTCGCCTGGCCCCAAGCCTTTTAACATTCCGGTGAGTTTGTAAAACCTGGCTGTTTGCCCAGGCCTTTGGGGAGGGGGGGAGGGAGGGTTAGGGGTTTTTAAACTCCTCCTACCCTTATTTATTGTTTTATTGTGTGCCTAACCCTGTTTTAATATTATTATGATTGTTTTAAATTTTATACGATTGTATTTTTATGTTTTGAAATTGTTAGTTGCCCCGAGCTGTTTTCAGGAGGGGAGGGATATAAATCGATAAAATAAATAAAATAAAAAAATATACCGCTATAGAATAATGAGCATCCCCATTAAGCACCCCTCACGCAGGGATGTAGCTAGGTGGAAAAGGACCCTTGCTAGGGCACCCCACTACAGTGCGCATATGCACTCTCTAGGCCCTGCCTATCTGCGGGACCGCCTCACTCCCCGGGTGTTAGACCGACCCCTGCAGTCATCTGGGGGCACCCTGCTCAAGGTCCCCTGAGTCTTCCATGGGGCCATGCAGGGGAGGGCATTCTCGGTGGCCACACCACTGTTGTGGAACTCCCTTCCAGTGGAGGCCCGGTTGGCCCCGGATCTCTTTGGAGAAGTTGTAAGACCTGGCTGTTCTGCCAGGCATTTGGTGGGGGAGATGGGTGAGGGGGTGGGGTGCTGGGTAGGAGTTATTTTGTCCTCCTTGTAGTTGTTTTTAAATTGTTGTTTTAATGTTTTGCAAACTGTAAGCTGCCCCAAGCTGCCTGTGGCAGGAGGGGCATGGTAGCAAAATTTTAAAAATAAAAAATAAAATAAATACATGTGTATGGGCCCCACAGGGTCATGGGCTCAGGTGTAGCTCCACTCCTGTCCCCACTCCTAACTTCTATCTGGCCCACTGAGTCTGTATTAATTTTCAGTGGCAGGAGGGAAAAGGTTTCCTGCTTCTGCAATAGAGGTTCCCCATGGTGCTGGAAGCCAAAACACAGTAAGCATATAGACAAGATAGACCAGATTACATATAATGGTGATAATTGGTTTAACTCCACAAACAATCAAACCGATCTTCTTAAAGCAGTGCTTAAAGCAATATTAATCCTTACTGTGAGTTAGTTAAGCTTTCTTACCTCAGGGAATTTCTTCCTCTGTAAATACTCTGTCATAGCAGGATCAAAGTACTTGGCATAACCTTCATTGAGACTGTAGATCTTTCCTTTCTTCTTTATTTTCACATCTTTCTCCACCAGAATAAATTCACCAAGAGCCTACAAAAAAAAGGGGCAACTTCAATTTAAGGCAAGGCCTGCTCCCTGTCAGAGATGCCACACTAAAAGAGATTTCAATGGCTTTGGGACAGCGTGATGCTTTAATCAGCATTCAGACAGGAATTATTTCAAACAGATCTGAAGCTGCAAAGCTGTGTTTATTAGGGATGGGACCCCGGGCCCATTACCGGATACCGGATTTACCGGTTACCGGTTCTCAAAGAACTGGATTCCCAGATTAAATCCGGTATACCGGTACCGGTTTTATTTCATTGATTTCAATGGGGCACTGTGTCCCCATTGAAATCAATGAAATAAATTAATTCCTCCCCCCTCCCCCTCCCAGGCTGCGCGGGTGGAAGGGGGGACACCCCCCACCCACCCTGCCCAGCCTGGATTTTTGTTTAAAAAAAGACTCAGAGGCGAGCCCACCCCCCAGCACCAGCGGCCGCGGCGTCCCCGCAGCCGCCGGTAAGTATGACCCGATCCCTGGGGGGGGTGTTTAACACCCCCCCAACCCCCCAGGGATCACCCCTACTAAAGTTCAGTGCTTGCTTACCTTGCGGAGCTCCGGCGGCGGCGGCGGGCGGTCCGGCGGCCTCAGCGCCGGCTGTGGCTGCCGGCGTCAGAGACGCTCTAGGCCTTCCGGGGAAACCCGGAAGTTCCCCGGAAGGCCTAGAGCGTCTCTGACGCCGGCAGCCACAGCCGGCGCTGAGGCCGCCGGACCGCCCGCCGCCGCCGCAGCTCCGCAAGGTAAGCGCACTGAACTTTAGTAGGGGTGATCCCTGGGGGGTTGGGGGGGTGTTAAACACCCCCCCCAGGGATCGGGTCATACTTACCGGCGGCTGCGGGGACGCCGCGGCCGCTGGTGCTGGGGGGTGGGCTCGCCTCTGAGTCTTTTTTTAAACAAAAATCCAGGCTGGGCAGGGTGGGTGGGGGGTGTCCCCCCTTCCACCCGCGCAGCCTGGACTCGGGGAGGGTTTGTTTTTTTTAACTTTTTTGGTGGGGCTTTAAGTTTTTACATTGCAGCCATTTTTAAATGGCTGCAATGTAAAAAAATCCGGTACCCGGAATCCGGTAACCAGACCGGATTTACCGGGTCGAATCCGATAATGCCAGTACGCCCAGTACTGGCATTATTGGATTCCGGATTTACCGGTTTTCCCATACCTAGTGTTTATTAATAATAAAATAATAATAATAATATAATAATATGTTTATTGTGGGACAAAAGTCATAGCAAGGCAAACCACCACCAAGAACAGAGAACCATCAATTAAAATGTAAACAGATATAAATCCAGCCCAGAAAAGATGATTTTCTGGACCAAGCAAGGCCTCAAGGTACACATGCCCATCACAAAACTTATTAAAACATAAGACAAAACATAAAATCATGAAATCTCTACCTATTCCCACACTGGGCATAGACCAATCAATCAATAGCATAAAATTAAATCACATATCAAGAACCGGGGTTTTATACAAGCCAACTCCAGGAGCACTGGAGACTTAAAATTCCCCCGGGGCCAGAACCGACAGCATGACACAAAGAAAAAGATTTACACAGGGGCAATATCTGGTGCCTTTCCACAGACAGCCTTTACTTGCTTAATTTTTATAACAGAATTCAGAAACAAGGCAACTTGCTGGGAAATAGAAATGGAACGATCTCCCAACAGAAAGATAAGGAGAGATTCCTCTCGGTGCCCTGGAAGAGAAGCCAACAGCGGAGATAGATATTTCTCCCACACGGAGGCATAGTGTGTGCAGCACAGCAAAATATGAGTCATGGAATTTACTGAGTTCAGTGGGCAATTACATAAGCACTCAGCCAGGGGTATATGATTATATCTACCCATAGTAAACGCCGATGGGAATGCATTGCACCTAGCTAGAAGGAGCAATCTTCTAGAGTTTAAAGAGAGCCCACAATCCAAGAAAAGCATGGGGGCAGCCATCGTGTGTTAATTATAGGGGTGTGCGAACAGAACGGGGTTCGGATGTTCGGTCGTTCGGTCCAGAAGCCGAGCTTGGGTTCAGTCATTCGGTTCAACGGAGTTCGGACCCGCCGTGAGGTTTGGGGTGCTCCAGGGACCCTCAGGGGTGCCCAGGGTGGCATGACAGGCCATCAGAGACCCAGCAGCAGCAGCAAAGACCAGGAAGGCTTGGCGCTTGGCACCCCAGGTTTCCTGGGCATTGCAGGCTGGCAGGCCTCCAGTTCTGCTTGCTCTATGCTGGCTGGGTTCTCCATTTCTAATAGCCATCATGGCAGGCGGTGGCTGTCTGGCTAGCCACGTGAATCACCACTGGGCAAGGCTACTTGACCAATTTTCGGAAGAGTTGGTTGAGATCTGGTGAGTAGGATGCCAGTCTGCAATGCCCGGTCCCGTATGTCTTATGTTGACATATTTGTCAATAATATGGTTAAGAATAAAGCAGTTGTCTATAGTTGATCTCCCCTGGTGGAAGCCTGATTGTTCCTCTGCCAGGAGCGATCACGCTCGAACCCAGTCTTCCAAAATCCCCAGAAGGGCACAGGAATATATTTTACTTATAATTGGTAGTAAACTAATTGGCCTATAGCAGGCTGGGTCTCTTGGGCTACCCTTCTTAAATATTTGGATGATAACTGCCAGTGACCACAATTTAGGAATAACTTTAGAGTGGTTAATTATGGAGAAGAACTTCGCTAGTACCGGAGCCCACCAGCTAATATTGTCTTTAAATAGTTCTGGCAGCAAGTCATCTATACCCGCCACTTTCCCTGGTCTAAGTCTATTAATACATTTGACTACCTCCCTTTCTCTAACTATGGGGAGGTCAGAGTTAGCTGGGGCATCCGTTGGTACGCGAAAGTCCAAATGATCAATCTGATCTGAGCCCAAGTCGCTGGAGTCATGGAATAATTCTGAATAGAATAAAATCCATTGATCCTCCATGACGTAAGAGTATTCAGAGTCCTTGCCCTTATATTGCCAGTTCCTAACAATTTTCCAAAATTTGGTCGAGTTGCGCATTCTAGCTGCTACATGTAATTCGGCCCACAGTTCTCAGCATCTTAGTTCTCAGCATTTTATGGTATTTCCTTCTTTCCGTAACATAAGCATCCCAATTCTCTCTCAAGTGAAGCCTAGTCCAAATTCTCCTCGCTTTATTTATCTGATTCTGCTTTCCTGCAATCTTGGTCATACCAGGCACTTGTATTATGTCTTTTGGTAAGTATGTGTGATGAACCTATCTTGGTAACATACGGTGTCAACTGGTCCATGATGGAGGATAGTAAGTTGCCTATTTTTGAGTGAATATTGGTCTTTAAAACTGCTTCCCGAAGGGTAAGAAAGTCATTTCTATATAATAGCTGGGTAATTTTGGATGAAGTAAAAGAATCCCACTTAATGGGTAATCTCATATATCAAGCTGTAGAACTAAGGACCATAGGGTGTGGAGTAGAACTAACTAGTAAATCTAACTGAATAGGAAAGTGATTGCTCTCTGACCTCTGTAAAACCACCAGATCTTTGATTTTACCAAAGTTCTCTGGGGAAATTAACATATAGTCTATAACACTAGATCCTATAATGGAATCGTAGGTATAATTGCCAAAAGGATCTGAGGATGTTCTTCCATTGATAACTATTAATCACGCCTCTATTAATAATTGTGATAATTTATCCCCCTGCTTATTAATTATAAGATCTTGTGAATGGCGCGAGGGTACTTTGAAGCATGATTGTAAATAAGAATCTACTGTGTCCTCAGATTGGGAACCTATCCTGGCATTGAAATCACCAGCTAATATCACCACTACATTGGGATGGGATGAGCGAAAAAGCTCAATCGTATATCTAAGTTGCTCCCAAACCACTGGTGAGTGGTTCCGGGGGGATTCCGGGGGGATGTAAATATTAAAAATTAGATAGTGCCCAAACTCAGGGGCATTCAACTCCAAGACCAGGCAATTCCTCAATGCCACTGGTATTAATTTACTACTAGTCTGAAGCCTAGTTGAAAGAAATGTTACCACACCCCCAAAGGGACGGCCTTTCGTTCCAACTTTAAAAGCAGGGACAGAGAATACCTGGAAACCCTGAAAACACAAGGCTTCCCCTTCTAATTGTAAAAGCCAGGATTCTTGAAGGCATACCATATCATGAGTAGCAATTAATTACACCCAGTCTCTGTCTGTCAACTTGGTCTTAATGCCTTCAACATTCCAGGAGATACAGGATAGACCTTTGCCTGTGATAGTCAAATGGGAGAAGATTCTGCAACCTTAGCTGGTAATAGAAGGGCATCAAAATTTGTAGCAAATTGATCCGTTTTGGGAAAATCCTCCTCCAACTCAGGGGCATCTAATCCTAAATTTGTAGTGCCATTAAAAATAACTGCTCGTTGCATGACTGCTCAAGAGAGTCATCAACCATATCCGTAGAAATGGAAGCTGAAGATACCTCAGGTAAGCATTGACTCAGTGGGTACTCCTGTCTAATACCACTCTTAGGGCTCAGATCATCTATTAAGCCAGAGGCATCCAAAGTTGCCCACCCGAAGGAGGGCTCAGCGCAATTTGTTAAATGTTGAGAGAGGGGGCCCAGATCTTGTGAATATTCGTAATCCTCAAGAGGGTCGAGAATAGCCCTGGCCAGAGTATTCTCCACCCTCTGGATAAATATCCCCATGGCCTATAAGTATTTTTGAGCATTCCATAAACCAAACATTGGTCCCTTATATTTAAAAGCTAGTTCCCACCTCCAAAACCGCCCTCTATCCAAAAGGGGCTTATACATAATTAGCTCGGAGGGGGAGAGAAGGACTCCCAAAACTGACTGGAAGAATTCAAATAACTTGAGTTCATCTAGCGTTTTCCGCTTTATAAAGGGATGCTTCCTTTTCTTATTTAAATAGAGTACTATAGTTGGGGACCAATGTTCTTTGGTTTCTTGTGGCCATACTTTCTTAAATATAGGTACCCAAGGTTTATTGTAAGAGGGTTTAGTGTTATTAATATTTTTGGTGTTATTGCTATTATTATCTTCTCCTCTGCTCAAAGCAAGGGGTTTGGCAGCTGTTCTTTGTTGATTTTCCCCTACAGAAACATGAAAGGTCCTAATGGGGACCACGGGACTTATAGGTACCTTGGTAATATCTTTGGTTAGGGTTTGAGACTCTTGAGGCGGAATCAGCCTGCCAGCATCATTACTAACACCATTTTCCCTTTGCTGGACTGTCTTACATATCATCTCTTTTGTTTCTGTAGTCACATCCAATTTGGTGACCAGAGGAGAGAGACCTCCAATGATACTGGCAGACATTTTACTGAACTCTAGCCATAGTCCTCCCACGAGTACCTTCATTGAGAAAAGCAACTCATTCGAGGACTCGAGCTTTTCTTCCAGCTCTTTAAACCTAGTATCAGAATCCAGATCTTGTCAGATACTAAAATCTTCAAATTTTTGGTTTAACAAGGCTAGCCGTTGTTCAGTGTTCATTAATTGGACAGAGTGACAGCGGGAACTGCGCATTGGGACTTCCGGCCTGGCAGCGTAAAACCACGGCTCCGCCTAGGCGCACTGTGACAGAGCGGCTGCAGGAACATTGAAGGAGGGATGCCGTGACCAGCCAGGACTGCTCATTGGGACTTCCGGCCTGGCAGCATAAAACCGTGGCTCCGCTTAGGTGGCGCCATAGGTGTGTGCCGGGGCAGCGCGCCTAAGGGCTGCGCGTGCAAGGGCACGCCCTTGTGCACGTGGCCTTAGGCGACGGCGGGGCAGTGAGTGGCTCAATCAGCTGGCAGTGCAAGATCCTGGGTTGTATATTTCCCCTTGAACCCAAGCCAACAGTAATAGGAATAGGAAGGAACACAGATTGCTGGGAGAGGGAGACTTCTGAAAACGCCTGCTGTCAGGAACAGTGACTAGCTCAGAAGGTGTTGGAAGGGGGGAGGGCAATGACTTTTGTTACTTGCTGCGCCCGCCTTACCACAAGCCCCATTGGCTCTGTGCAGCCTAGTCCGCCCCCCCTCCTCCCCGTTCCCCATGTCTAATCGCAGACTGCGAAGTCAGTGGTCTGAGGAGAAAAGGGATGGTGATTGGGCAGGCTGTCTGCTACTCCAAGCCTCTCACCCCTGGTGCCAGGAAGTCGGCTTCTCAGATGCCTCCCCCACCCCCCAGGCCTTCCAGTTACGTTTTTCCTGCCTGAACGCGGCTGAACTGTTCAGCCGTTATCGAGTTCAGTTCGGTCGGTTCAGGTTCAGGTTCAGTCATTCAGTTCAGTCGTCCAAACGGACCAAGTTTGGTCCAAACTCCCAAACCGCCCATTCGCACATCCCTAGTTAATTACAGAAGAACTTGCCACATCCTCAACATAAATTAAAAAATAATCTCAGGAAGAATTAACACAATTGGTTGACTGCTTGTCCATTTGCTTGGTCGACCTTCTGCAATCAATTCTTTTTAGAGTTCAGATCTAGTACTTAAATAAAAACTTTATATTATTACCTAGGCCTTATTTTAGGCCATATCCTTCTGAAGCTCCCAAACAATCGTGCCTGGGTTTCCAGGATCAGATGTTGAGAAGCAAATAACTAAGGTTGCAGTTCCTGACACTTAGGAGTGTAATTACCTCCTCCACCTTCCTGCAAACACTTAGGCTAAATTCTACTGAATTCAGTGTGACTGTGTGGATGGATGTGTGGGTTACAACTCTAGATGCTACGTTGTCAGGCCTATTCCTTTCTTGAAAAGTAGGACGGTGATGGGGAAATCAATTTGGTAGCAAAATCAATGGTACAATCAGGATGAGTAGTGTAAATTCTTAAACATTTCCCAATGAGGTGATATAGTTTCAAGATGAATGTACAGGGACAAGGTCCGACTCCAACACTGTGTCCACAAGCTCTACCCCTTCATCAATGGGAGAAAATGGAGGTGCTGTCACTAGGGAGAGCTTGTATTACTAAAGTAAACAAGCATGAAGAGGAGTTAAAACAGGGCCTGGCTAAAGAGACAAATAACAGAGGTCCTTTTTGTTGCAGAGTAATAACTGATTCGCAATCAGTAAGGACAAATGCAGCTGAAGGTTTAAAAAACAACTTTACTTAAGCTTTCTCAGGCACAGATCCTTAGTTGCATCTTACTAGTAAGAAGACAAAATGGAGACTGAGACAAAGAGAGAGAAGGGAAGAAGGAGTGGTTACACAAAGGAATTCAACTGCAAAACCCCATCTCCCTTCCATGTACACATAAACTGAGCAGTGCCATCTGGTGGCTCTATAGTCAATTACTGTTCTTAATACAGCAGGCATTAACTTATGGATGTTGCATATACCAACACCCCTTCCCAACAGACAGAAGTTAACCCACTATGCCCATTTTACTTAGTAGCTTTCGGTGGCGCTCTCCTGCTAAAGGTTTTGTGAGGGCATCTGCTACCATGTCTTCTGTAGGACAATATTGCATGTCTATAAGTCCTTGTTCTTGCGAGTCTCTTAGGAAATGATATTTCACGTCTATATGTTTGGTCCTCGGGTTTACTCTTTCCGTTTGTGCGAGTACAATACAGCCTTGGTTGTCTTCCAAAATTTGTATAGGGCTGTTCAGTTCTTTTCCCAAGTCTGTGAGCAATTGTCGTAGCCAAATTACCTCTTGACTAGCATGCGCGGCTGCAACATACTCGGCTTCTGTTGAGGAGAGTGCTACTGTGGTCTGTTTCTTGCTAGACCAACTGATGGGTCCCCCTCCTAGCAGAAATAGCCAACCACTGGTGGATTTTCTGTCAGAGCTGTCCCCAGCCCAATCTGCATCTACATATCCTGTCAGGTTACATCCAGAAGTTGCAGGTAGCTGCAGTTTAAGGTGTGCGGTTCCCTTCAGGTAGCGCATGACCCTCTTTACCGCATTCCAGTCTTTCTGACTTGGTGCTGATACTTTCCTGCATAGGATTCCTATTGCTGCTGCAATGTCTGGTCTAGTGATGGTGGCGATATACAATAGTTTCCCAATTGCGCTTCTGTATTGTCGGTTGTCTGGCAGTTGCATGCTTTGTTCTTCAGTCTCCTTCAGGTGGTTAGTTTCCATGGGAGTGCTTACTGCCTTGGCATCTTTCATTCCGAAGCTTTCTAGCAATTCTTCTATTTTATGCCTTTGGTTGAGGAGATAACTTCCATTATCATCTCTTTCTACTTGTATGCCTAGGTAATGTGTTATGTTTCCTAGGTCTTTTGTCTCAAAGTTTTGATTCAGGGTTTTCATTATTCCGCGGTCATCCCCTTCTTGCTCATAGCATATCAATATGTCATCAACGTAAATCAATATGAAAAACCATCTGTCATCCTGTTTCTTTGAATATAAGCAAGGATCCGCTTTACTTCTGATGAAATTTTCCTTTGTGAGTACTGTGTTTATTTTTGTATTCCATGCTCTGGCCGCTTGTTTGAGTCCATATATGCTCTTTTTCAACTTGCATACAAGGTCTGGTCTTTCGGTGTCTTTGAATCCTGGTGGCTGTTCCATGTAGATGTCTTCTTTTAGTTCTCCATGTAGGAATGCTGTTTTCACATCCAGATGTTTAACCTGCATTCCTTTCTCTGCTGCTATGCTCAATAGTGTCCTGATTGTGGTGTACTTGACTACTGGGGCAAACGTTTCGTCATAATCTTCGCCATATTTCTGTGAGTATCCTTTAGCAACTAGTTGGGCCTTGTATCGTTCTGCCTTGCCTTCGGCATTGTATTTGATTTTAAATGTCCACTTACATCCTATGGTCTTTCTGCCCATTGGTAGTGTACACAGTGTCCAGGTTTGATTTTCATGCATGGACTTTATTTCTTCTGTTGCTGCCTTTACCCATTTGTTGTGTTCCCCTTCAGACATTTGTAAGACATCTTCCCATGTTGATGGTTCAGACAGTCTGTCGGTACTTACTTTGTAGGACAGGTGGTTGGGTGGTTTGCCTTTATTTTCCCTGGTGGATCTTCTGATTTCAACATCTGCAGGTGATTGGGTTTGTTCCTGCATCTCAGTTGAGCTTGTGCTGATTTCAACTGTTTGTTCCTTGGTTGCACTCAAGCGATACAGGTGTCCATCTGCATAGGCTCTGGCTAGGATCCTTGTCCCCTTCTGGATTGTGCATTCATTACCCTGGAACTTTATGGTGAGCCCTTTCTCTGTTGGGCGTTTAACGGATAGGAGTCCTCCCTCTAAGCCAGATACATACAGCACATCCTTTACCGGTATTGTTAGTGTGCCTCCGTGTGGCTTGTTGCAACTTAGAATTCCTTCGCCAATACCTTCTGCAGTGATACTGCTTCCATCAGTGAGGTATATCTTTTCTTTGTTGCTTGGGTCCAGTACCGTGAAAAAGCTCTTGTCGCTGGTCATGTGACTTGTGGCTCCAGAGTCAACACACCAGTCCTGTGATGAGTTGGTCTGTGTTGCTCTAAAACATCCTCTCCACTGTTCTGTGGTTGTGTCACTGGTTGTAGCCTTGGCCCTTTGCGTAGGCATTTGTGGAGATTGCTTTTGTTGTTCTGCCTTCCATATGGAGCAGTCTTTCTTTAGGTGTCCTTCTTTCTTGCACTGAAAACATGCCCTTGTTTCCTTCTTGTGCAATCTGTTGTCTGCAATTCTCAGGGCAGTTTCCTTATCCTGTCCCTGATTGTCTCGCATGATTTCTTTCCTGCGCTGGAATTCATCCATGAGTCTCCCTTTTACAAATTCCAGTGTTAGTTCTGCCTCAGGCCTTGTCTCTAGGGCGTTTATGAGGGCGCTGTATGATTCAGGCAGGCTGCAGAGAAGTAAGGCCGCCACGTGGTTGTCTTTTATCTCTTCACCGATGCCTCGCAGTTGTGCTACCACTTCCAGCATTGAATTTATGTGATCCTGCATCTCCTTCCCTTTACCAAGTCTCATCTGGTACAGTTTCCTTAGGAGAAACAGCTTACTGTTCAAGCTGGTCCTTTCATGCAGCTTCTGCAGTGCATTCCACATGCCCTTTGCTGTGGCCTCCTCCCTTATGTGGATTAACTGGTCATCTTCTACTAGCAGGCTTATGGTTGCCTTTGCCTGTCTGTTCTTTCTGTCCCACACCTCAGGGTTTGCTGCAGGTCTGTCTGTGGTGATCACCTCCCACTGGTCATCTTTGGATAGGAGCATTTCTATTTTGAATTTCCACAACTGGTAGTTTGTGTTATTCAGCTTGCAGACTGAAAGCTTTAATTCAGAGCTGCTGGCCATGCTTGCTTCCCTCCCCTCAGATTGGGATTCTGGTTCTTCTGCTCACTTACAGTTAGTAGGCCTCCTCTGGGAGTTTCCTTTGGGCCTCTTTTCCTTTCAGCTCACTTCCAGTCTTTAGAGTTGTTCTGGGCTGTTCTGAAGAGGTCTGGGCCCATAACCTGTTGCAGAGTAATAACTGATTCACAATCAGTAAGGACAAATGCAGCTGAAGGTTTAAAAACAGAACTTTACTTAAGCTTTCTCAGGCACAGATCCTTAGTTACATCTAACTAGTAAGAAGACAAAATGGAGACTGAGACAAAGAGAGAGAAGGGAAGAAGGAGTGGTTACACAAAGAAATTCAACTGCAAAACCCCATCTCCCTTCCATGTACACATAAACGTAGCAGCACCATCTGGTGGCTCTGTAGTGAATTACTGTTCTTAATACAGCAGGCATCAACTTATGGATGTTGCATATACCAACACTTTTTACATGGACCACCGATGGGGGGCAGTCTGTGCGCATGCCGCTGTGGGGACAGCATGGGGGTGTGAGTGCAGATAGGAGCACACCCATCCCCCACTCATCCCCGCGCACAGAACAACCTGCGTTTTCGCTGGTTGCTCCATGCATGGAGGGTGAGTGGGGATGCGTGGGTCACAAGAATGCGTACCCATGCACCTCCACATTTACACGAGATGCTCCCCCACGTGGACAATGGGTGTCCATGTGTGGGAGCGTCTTGTGTAAAAAGGGCCAAAGTTAGTCACATCACATGACATATTAAAATACAAGCAATGTTTACAGAGTGATTAGTATCTTGCACATACCGGATCCAGCATGAAGCAGTCCACTCCTTGCCCAGTAGAAAGAGCCACCAGCGTAGCGCTGCCATACAAGGCATAACCTGCTGCAACAATGTTACGTCCTGGCTGTAAGGCATCTTTTTCACAAGCTTCATCTTCCGTTGTCTAGGGGGAAAGGCAGCACAACAGTCAAGCCTGAATCATTCTTAATGTAAAAAGGGTCAGACCAGTTGCAAAAAGGGAAGCAAAAAATCTACTGAGAATAGTATAACAACTTTAACAATGAAGATAATAAACAATTATAAAACCCAACACATTTCAAGCAAAACACTGTTTCTCAGGGAAATCTAAAAATAAAAATAATATACTTGATATAATATAAATGATAACATATCCAGGAAAATTATAATATAATATCAAAATTACCTTATGGAGACCATACCAAACTAAAAACATTTACAACTATGTACTGAATGAAAAAATAAAAAGGGTGTACAAAGCATATGAGATCCCCTATACTAATGCAATAAATAAATAAATAAATAAATAAATAAAAGTCTCAAATATACATTAAAAATAATCCTTCCACAAGAAGCTTAAATGCCTCAAAGATCATAAAATATACTTAGAAACATCACTGTGAGATAGAAAGTTGTGAATATAATACAAATGTATACCTAAATAACCCTATTTCTATAACAGCTAGTAAAATGAGCCACTGTATCTACATCTCAAACAATACCAAAGGTTCTGTATTGACTTTTATGTTTTGTTTGTTGAATGATTATTGTTAAAAAATAATTCACACACAAACAAACCTGATAAAAGCTATGGACAGGTCTGTTGACCACTCTGAATGGCTTTAAAATGGCTCCCAAACTCTGCAAATCCTGTTACTTATATATACTAATAGACTGGAGAGGATATTAATTTAACCCTTGAATCATCCAAACAGCACAACATTAACAACTCCTGAAACAACCAAAGCAAAATCTCAAAGGAGAGAATGTCACAAAAAAGGAACAAAATCTACTCATTTAACCCATAAGGGGTACAAATTTTAAGTTTACACATCCAAAATGTTTCCCTCCTTAGTAATGTTTCAGCACTGCTCGCCCGTGGCGGGGCTGGGAGCTAGCACAAAGGGATTTTACACACACACACCTCCTGGTGTGAGGAGAGGGGCGGGACTCCACCCATTGTTTACACCTGTGCTGGTCCCAGTAGGGGCTTTAAAGTGGCGTGCTTGCTAGCAGCACCACAGTCATGCACCTAAGGGCCATGCCAAAGGACCCTTGGTGGGGTTTGGGGGTGGAGGGCTCTGTGTTTGTATTAGGAGGTTTTGTGTTAGGAGTTCGGGGGGGCGAGGAGTCTATATTGTATATTTGGGGGGTTGTCTTGGTGGTGGGGAATGTATGGGGAAGGAATGTATGGGGGAGTTGGGAAGGAGGGGTGGGTATCTCCCTCGATGTCTAGGCAGGGCAGCCTGGGGAGGTCAGGGTTGGGGGGGCCTCCCGGGGGGGGAGGGATCGTGACAGGACGGGGAAGATATGGCCCCAATGGGAGGGGTGTAAGATCGGTAAAGTGGGACAATTGCTTGGTGCATGTCCCGCTCGCTACCTCCCAGAGGGGTAGGTGGTTCTTGGTCAGAGGGACCCCGATCCTGTGTTGGTATTGTTAAATACAAGATCGGTGGCCAGTAAAGCAACAACTGTCCAGGAGATGATCCTGGACTGTGTCACCAATCTCATATGCATCGCGGAGACCTGACTGGACAATGAGTCGGGGCCTATTCTGGCTCACCTTGTTCCAGCAGGGTATGCCGTGCAACATCAACCATGAACTGGGGGGGGGGGGCGGTGTAGCCATGATTTT
Organism: Sphenodon punctatus; assembly: GCA_003113815.1. NCBI lineage: Eukaryota > Metazoa > Chordata > Lepidosauria > Sphenodontia > Sphenodontidae > Sphenodon > Sphenodon punctatus. Next base: position 6,171,178 of record QEPC01008874.1, read on the forward strand.
TAAGGAGTTATGGTCAGTGCAGAGGTATCAAGTGCAACCCATACCGGATATAGAGGTTCGCCACCTTGTGTTTGATTTGGCAGGTGACAGTTTGGGAGTGCTGCTTGTCTACCGTGCACCTACCTGTGCAGCAGCCTCCCTGCATGCTCTAGCGGAGTTAGTGTTGGAGGTGGTGTTGAGGTCCCTGAAGACAGTAGTCTTGGGGGACTTCAACATCCACGCCAACGCTGACCTTGGGGGAGCAGAGCGTGAGGTCATGGCCACCATGGCAACCATGGACCTGTCTCAGAAAGTGATTGGCCTGACACATCGTGGGGGGCATACCTTGGACTTTGTGTTCTGCACTGGCCTTGAGGCAGGTGATCCGTTAGTGGGGGAGATATCAACTATGCCTTTGTCATGGACAGACCATTACCTCCTGCAGGCCTCGCTCCTGGCACATGTCTGCCCCCGGAAAGGTGCAGAACCAATTTGAATGGTTCACCCTCGGAGGTTGATGGAACCGGAGCGATTCCAGATGGCTCTGGGCGAGATACCCTCTGATCTCGAAGACCGTCTCATTGATGACCTTGTCGTATTATGGAATTCTTTGATGACTGAGACCATCGATCGGATGGTTCCTAGGCATCTGCTACCCGCACGGCAGCACTGCTGTTCTCCTTGGTTTTCCAAGGAGCTGAAGTGAGAAGGGTGGCAGTTAGAGTGACGGTGGTGTCGTTCTCGTGCTGAAGCCAACAGATTGCATCATAGAGCCAGTTTACAGGCCTATGCCATAGCTATGCGGGCAGCAAAGAAGGAGTTCTTTGCTGCCCTCATACCATCCGCAAAATCCCATCCAGTGGAGCTTTTCCAGGTGGTGCGAGGGCTGGTCAGTCTAGCCTCCCTTTACCTGGGAGTGGAGACATCTAAGGCCCACTGTGACATGTTTGTGGATTATTTTGTGGAGAAAATCGCTCATATTCACCAGGACTTTGACGCTGCAATTGATATACACAAGGAACTGGAGGTTATGAAAGACCCGTCTTGTCCAATTGTATGGGATCAATTTCAGTCGGTGACACCCGCCGATGTGGTCGATGTTCTTGGGGATGTTAGGGCCACCTCTTGTGAGTTGTATCCATGCCTGTCTTGGCTAATTAAATCGTGCCGGGAGACAATGGGTCCATTGCTGGCTGGGATGGTCAACATCTCCCTTCGGGAGGGCAGAGTGCCGGGCTGTCTCAAGGAGACTGTGGTGCGGCCTCTGCTCAAGAAACCATCGCTTGACGCTGACTCCCCTGCGAGCTGTCGGCCTTTCTCCAACCTTCCCTTTTTAGGGAAGGTTATCGAACGGGCTGTGGCCCAGCAGCTGCAGGGGCATCTTGATTGTGTTGGTTTTCTTGATCCCACTCAGTCAGGATTTCGACCAGGTCATGGCACCGAGACTGCGCTTGTGGTTTTCATGGATGATCTGTGCCGGGAATGGGGTCATTCGACCCTGTTGATTCTATTAGATCTGTCGGCTGCATTTGATACCGTTGACCATGAGATATTGGAGACGCATCTGCGGGAGTGTGCAGGGATGGGCGGGACTGTTCTAGAATGGTTTTGCTCATTCCTGACCAGAAGAACTCAGCAAGTGGTGCTCGGGGAATAGTTTTCATCATACCGGGACCTCTCATGTGGAGTCCCGCAGGGTTCTGTTCTGTCCACTCTCCTGTTCAATGTGTACGTGCAGCCACTCGGCGAGGTGATCAGGAGGCTTGACGTGCGGTGTCATCAATATGCTGATGACACCCAGCTATACCTCTCTTTTTCAACAGATCCCGGCCCAGCAGTCTCGGTGCTTATCCAGTGTCTGACGGCTGTGGGGGACTGGATGTGGGCAAACCAACTGAGGCTGAATCCTGACAAGACAGAGGTGATGTTAGTGGGTAAGCTGATGGAGATGGTGGCCCCTGTCATTGATGGGGGTCTGTCCTCCATTGGTTTCCCAAGTTCGAAGTCTGGGGGTACTCCTCAATGCGCAGCTCCACCTGGATATCCATGTGGAGGCTGTGGTGAGGAGTGCTTTTCACCAATTACACCTGGTGCGAAGGCTCCGGCCATATGTCTCAGACTCTGACTTGGCCACCGTCACTCATGCTTTCATCACCTCCAGATTGGATTATTGTAACACGCTCTACGTGGGGTTACCCATGGTGACGGCTCGGAAGTTGCAGCTAGTGCAGAATGCGGCAGCCCGGCTTCTGGTGGGGCTGGGCTGCCGGGAGCACATTACACCGGTGCTCCGTTCTCTGCACTGGCTGCCAGAGGTTTTCCAGGCCCGATTCAAGGTGTTGGTATTGGCCTATAAAGCCCTAAACAGCCTAAGCCCTGCATATCTGCAGGACCGCTTCACCCCCTGGCCTTTGGATAGGCCCCTGCGGTCATCCAGGGGTGCCATGCTCGAGGTCCCCCAAGTCTTCTGGGGGGCCACACGGGAGAGGGCATTCTCGGTGGCCACACCATGGCTGTGGAACTCCCTGCCAGTGGGGACTTGGCTGGCCCCTGAACTCCCCTCATTTCAATGAAGTTGTAAGACCTGGCTGTTCCGCCAGGTGTTTAGCGAGGGAGATGGGTGATGGGTGGGGGTTTGGGTTTGAATGGGGTGAACGGGGGTCGGTATTTGGTACCTGCTTTTAAAGTTGTTTTAAATTGTTTTTTAAAAAATTATATTTACATGGTGTGAGCCGCCCCGAGCTGCCTGTGGCAGGAAGGACAGGATAATACATTTTTAAAATAAAAAATAAATAATAATAAATCTCTATTGGCCACCTTAAAGGTTACTCACTCAGTAACCCAAAATAATATATCACTGACTTTGTGGTTCATAATAAAATGCTGAACTAAAGGAGCACCTTTTTGATGTTACTTTTATGTTCACTTATATGTATCTTAACTTTCCTATTGGTTTTACCTACATATAATTTGTAATGGACATCTAATCACATAAACTGCATATTCAGTATAACATGCAGTAAACTTATTTAAATTACAGGTGAAAACAAACAAGATGTTAGCCCACTGGAGTCTGTGTTCAGTCCATGGAGCCCCCATGCAGCTGCCACACATAACACGCATTTAGCACAATGAACCTCATAGATGTACAGGTGTTCTTCCCTGCCACACGCCACCCCCCTCCACCACTGAGAAGCAGTCACTCCTCAGACCACTCTAGGCACTGTGCCTGGGACTCTATGGTCCTGGCAGACCTGTATGTGGGCAGAGACTGTGTGCATCCTGATGGATGGGGGGGTGGCCATGTGTGTAGACATTAGCATGAATTAGCCAGCATTTGCCACACATTCTCTGTGTGTTGACAAGACAGTAGCCCACAATAGCTCACATCTATCAAGTGTCCACCAGATGTTTACTCACACCTGCCACCCCCACCCCCCAATCACGATATCATCCCAGCAAATGTGGAACCCGCCATGTGGGTGAATGCTGGCTAAGGCGGGCCGAATGCACTTCCACATGGCCGCCTCCCATCTGTTAGGGTGTGTACACAGCCTCTGCATGCGTCCAGGTTCATCAGGACCATAGAGTCCCAAGCAGACCACCTAGAGCAGTCTGGAGAGTGAGCACTCCCTCAGCTATCACTTGCGCTTTTCCTGTTCACTTTCACTTTTCGGAGTGCTCCAAAAATCAAAAAACAAACAAGAACACGAACAAAGAAGACCACAATGGTGGCAGCTTCCTGTACCAAGGGGTCACCTCAGCTGTGCTTCTGGAGAGACAGTGTGGGAAGCATGATGAACATTTGTGATGTTCATCGCACAGAACCTGTGCATGTGCGGACTCCACGGAGTGACCCCGGACTCCAGCAGACTAATTTCTCATCTGTTAATAGCCTCCAAGATGACACCATAAGTTGGGGCTGGGTGGCGGTCCCATGTCCAGTGGGGCGAACATCTGGCAAACACCTAATCACCAGTGTGGTCTAATGTGGGCTATTATCTCATTTATTTACACCCTCTCTCTCTGAACATCTGTAGGATTAATGAAAAAGTTAAAACTTCCTAGTCAAAGCACAACAAACACAAGGGAAAGGGCATGTGCAAATTGGCTGCTGAGCATACACAGAACAGCTGTCCTTTTCCAAAATGGTGGTGACACTGCCACCTCCATTTTAGGAAAGGGCTGCACATGCACAAAACAGTCCCCATGGCCATTTTGCACATGTGCACTCCAGAGCCAGGAGCTTGGCAGCGCACCATGGTGAAGGAGTCCGCCGGGAGGTCCCCCACAGCAGCGGTAGGCCAGCCAAGCTTCAGTCAAGCCTCCTGAGACTGGTAAGTAGTACTCCAGGGCCCTGGGGGAGGTTGGACCCATTGTCCTGGGAGGGAGTACAGATGGGAGCATGGATCAGTTTTCCATTGACTTCAATAGGAAAATTTCCCATTGAATTCAATGGGATCCAAAACCGAATCCATAACTAATCCAGAAATTACGAATCCGAATCCAGAATAGATCCAGATTTGTAATTCAGTTCAGATGCCCAGCCCCAAATATTATGCATCTACCTTCCCATATTAGCCCACACCACCTGGGTGTCTACCTGCCCATTTATTAGGTGTTTGCCCCCACTGGCCATGTGGTCACCACCCACCGGACCCACAGCACTCACTTATGGCAGTCTTGGAGAATGCGGAGCCTGCCGTGTGGGTGAATGCAGGCTAACATGCACCCACATTTCTGTGTTCTGTCGGTTATATTGTGTGCAGCACCTCCGCGCGTACAGGTCCTCCAGCACCGTAGTCGCAGGTGAAAATCTTAGAGTGTCTGAAGATGGAGTGACCACTCTCTCTCTCTCTCACTCGTGCTGCCAGTGGGGGATACCCACAAGCACATGATATACACGCAGGGGGCTGCCTGTTTATTAGGTTGGACATGCTAAACATGTGAGTGGAGGCTGTACGGACTGAACCCAGACTGCAGAGAACTATTGTCTTGTTTGATTTGATCCAAAGTTCTTCGATAGCAGTGCTTACTTCAAGCCTGTTAAAGTGAGGAAAAGCTGTCCCAGACCTGGTCCCTAGCAATGTTGTTAGCAATAACAAAAGTCAGGACTGTTAACTTTGGTGAGTCCCACCTCTTTCTCCAGCTGGATTAATGAGGTGTTAATAATCTCCTTTGTCTGATGAGCCCAGTAAGTAAGTAAGTAAGTTTATTAAGTGTTGTGGCCACATGGCCGTAACAACCCAAATTAAAACAGTTTAAAACAAGTGAGAACAAAACATGATCAACATACAAGTTTCGATCTTATATAATTCAGTTATCAAGACATAATTTAGACAAAGCATGTATACAAATAACATTTAGTATTTAACAAGACTGGCTATAGCTCTGAGGGCCATTTAATCTCCTGTAGACTTGGTATTTCCAGAAAAGTCATCAGACCACTTAAGATGGAAACTCCTTTATGGTATTCCTACTTATTTTCTCAATTCTGAGAGCAAAGATAGCCACCTGCGTGGTTCTAATAGAATCAAAGTCACCAAGCGGATAAATTAATTGTTGAACTTTGGGGTGTGCCGTGTCCCATCCAGTTGCGGCTCTCAAGGAGCTGCGATGTATATCATATAAAGGGCAGACAATTAAATAATGCTATAGATCTTCAATACCCCCACCACAGGGACAGATCCGCTCGACATATGGAATACCCTGAAATCTCCCCAGCAATACTGCTGTCCTCATTATTTGGAATCTCAGGCTAGCAAAAGCACGCCTGAGATTTGGGTCCGTAAGTGAATAGATATAGTGTGGGTACAAACCTTACACTGCTGGGAAGGCAATTACTGTAGCAGCCCAAAAGGTACTATTGGAGGGTATGTTGTAAAGCACTTTGAAAATGGAAAGTGCTATATAAATGAGAAACAACAACAATAACCTGTTTCAGGTAATACCAAGGCTGGCAGGGGAGGCAGGCACGGTGAGAGTTGGTGGCCCAGGCAGAAGCTAAGGGGTATGGGAACCAGCAGGTGGCTCAGAGGTTATGGGCCTTGTAAGACTGGGATAGCAGAGTTCCTTCCTGCAAGTCCAGGAAACAGTCACAGAGCGTGCTGCCACCAAGATGGTGGAGCACAGAGACAGGTGAGCAGGGTTGCCCCCTGTTCGTATGTTGTACTTTTCATGAATTTGGAGGGAGCCTACGTTTTCACCATTGCTGTTTGTGTGTAAAAATTCCAAAACTGGAACTCGAGGGGCTTTTGAACTGTTTTTTGTTGTTTTGATTTGTTTTGTTGCTAAAACTGGAAATGCTCTCCCTTACTAAAGAAAAATGGTGAATTAGAGCAAGTTGTGGAATCTTGATGGCAATGATTACTTTCTGTTCCTCATGAGGCACAGGCTGACTGTCCTTGCAACTCTAAATCAAATCAGATCCAGTTTGTTGAGGTCTTTGGCCTCAGCAATTATTTTTTTACAGTTTAAAATGAGTCCAAAGGTATATATTCAAGACAAAACAATATACAATACAGTACCAATACCAATACCAAGACAAGAGGTCTCTTAACAATTTGCCGATATTCCAGCTAATACAAAAACCCCAAGCCCTTAGGGCAGCACCAGACCTTGCAACTCTAGTTTGCTCTTTTTTCTTGGCTCCGATTTCTTAATTAGCTTGTTGGCTTAACCCCAGTTAGGTGTTTTCTAATATGAGAGCTTTCTCAGGAGCAGTGGGGGACTTTTTTAAAAAACAGCTGAAACTTTAAAAATGACATTTTGAATGAAGACATAATAGAGTAATGGGCAAATCAATAGAGCAGTTATTTTTTTCACATAAACATGAATTATATACTCATGTATTTTTCTAAGCTCCAACCATTGCTTGCTTCTGATAACAAGATGGATGGGGAAAGGTATGTTTTAAGAGTGCAACCTTCCCTCAGAAACATCTATGGGAGCTGAACCACTGACTTCAGTGAGAACAGGTTTGTGCCCTGTCTTGTGAAATGGGAGAAATTAAAGTGGAGTCAGCTGATAGACAGGAAATGTTTTGCTCTTAATGGCTGAAGAATTTTGTCACACAAAAATGAATTTTGTTTTTTGTTCATCCACTTACCTTCTTATAGATGGCAAATATAGTTCCTATTGATGCCAAGCAATCTATATTGGAAGAGCCATCTAGTGGATCAAAGCACACCACGTATTTACCCTAAAAGTAGAGACAAAAGGGGCATTAAGCAATATGCTACGTTGCTGTATTTACTCCCTCTGTTAAGTGAAGACTATTTTTTCCTTACAATACTTAGGTTAAAAAAGGCCTTTGACAAACCCAGCAGGAGGACAGTGGGGTTTTGTTGCTGTTTATATAGCACTGGACAAACATGGGCAAGATAGGTTGCAAAAGGGCCGGATATATGAACTGTCCATCCACAGAGCTTGCAACTTAACTGGGCTAAACACAGAGGAAGGGTCAAGAGTGAGGGAGAGATGCATTATGAAAGCACAGCAACTGAAGGCATTTTCAGAAAAGACTTTCTCCACCCACTACTCACCCACTATACATGTTGCAGGGTTGCAGTGTTGCCCTATAGGTGCCCTGCAACATGTATAATGGGTGTGAGATGGGTGGGGAGTGAGTAGGGAGTGTCTTGTCTGAAAATGCCCTGAGCGGTGATGCTCAAGATGTTGCTAGTTCATTCAAGGCTAGGTATTTTATTTATTACGTTCAGACTGAATTGGGACGATTATCCCTCTTTCCGTGCCCTCAGCCTCACTTCATAGTTATTGGACTGTGACTCTAAATCTTGTTGGCACTCCTGGTTAGAAAATTTGAGCAGATACCCTGAACACAATATAATTTCAGAACTCATGGAATTCCCTCTAGGTGGCCATTTGTTCCGTAGAGTTTATAACAGGGTATAAATGATGCTGCATGCTATTCACTTGATCCAGGTGCCAGCCTCAGGTAATCTATTGAGAGGGCCCTTCCCACTGACTCTGGCGCTCCAGGCTGGGGCCCCTCCTGCTGGCTTCCAGCTCTAGAAACTGGAAGTGACTGTTCTCAGGAATGGAAACAGGCACTCTCCCTTCCTTGCCCCACTGGGGGTGCTCTTCTAGCCCGTTGCTTCACTAGAGATGCTCCCTATGACGACACTGGTCCTCAGAGCTAATCTCTGCAAGGTTGGTCCCTCTTCCCCCCACTGTGATCTGGAGACTAGTTTGTGGCCTACCAGGAGATCACAATCTACCTATTGGCCATTCCTGGTTTATAATAAAATGTAGAGCTTCATTCTAGGACACCTATACTCCTTAACACACACACTTCAGCAAGGATAGGGTTGCTAATTCCATTGGGACTGCATTAGTCTGTGTTCATTCTGCCCCATCGTTCTGGTATGCGGAATATGAGGCAGAATTGGTTAGATTCTTTGCAACAGAGATTCATATGGATTTTTTTTGTCCAAGAGTAGCCCCCAAACAGATCATGAATGTAACATTCATAAACTGAAGTTGTTTAGGCAGTTCTTTTAACACATTTGAACTTAATGGGTTGTTTGCAAACCATTGTTCATTTAGGCAAGTAAAAGCACTGCATATGTGAATCTCTTAAGGGCACGGTAGGAAATAATTTGAGAGGCAGATCGCAGGAGATCTTTCTAGCCTCTTTTGCATAAGGCTGAGTGTTAAATCTGGTTATATATAAACCTCATTTTTATTTATATGCAGATTTCTGTGTAATATACATTAGTTCTCAAGTAGGGGGTGAGGAAGATCTAGTTCCTGTAGCTAGCTTTACACTGAATGTTCTCATCACATTTAACACAGCGTTTTCTCATCACATTTACAAAAAGAAAAATACAGCACGTTCCACTTCATTGAAATAGCTTTAGACAAGGACATTCAGGGAGCTTCTATGTTTCTCCCTTTTGATTTACTGCAGGAAGAGATCTAGCAATATGTTAAATGCAGACTGAATCCACTACGAATCCACTACCTGTATGTGTTCATCCCAGTGTACCACTCTGCAGACTTGAAGATCCATGCCCTGAAGCTTACACAGGTGTAAACTACATCCAGGTATTCCCAAACCTCTCCTGTTGATGCTGCATTATCCAAACACATTTGCTTTCCTTGCTCTCCTTCTGTCTCCTGCCACCCTCAGTCCCAAACACAAAGATGGGAATAGGAGGGAGGGGGTTAGTGGCCCATTCTGTTGTGAAGATGGCGTTTAGAGAACAGGTCCTCTATTGCTGCAAAGAAAATCTTCACATAAAATGTCACTACACAGTTCTGAACATAGTGTCATGTTTTGGATCTGGATTTCACTCACATAGTCTCAAATCCTTATTCCCATTCCTTCGTCTCCCCTCCAACTATGAGTTTCCTTGGCAGCCACTTTGTAACTGGTTGAGAACACCTATTTTAATCATTTAAGCAGTAAAATGGCATGCCAAAGCTCTCATGTGCCTCAAAAACTTGTGTCTTTTTGCTTCCTCTCTGGTAACCTTGTCAAGAACCCCTTTTTTCAGTGCTCTGTACAATTGTGCCATCTCCTGTTGCACAAGAGACCAGCCCCAATTCACAGACTCAAATATATACACACACCCTCTTCTCTTTTGGAGTGATAACGGCATCTTTATTCTCCTCAGAGACCAGGACACAGGTGCTGTAGGAAGACTGTAGCATGTTGATAACCAGAAAATTGGATAACACATCAAGCTTCTTCTGTTCATCACCAGTCACATTCACAGTTCCTGCTATTCCGTACCTAAGGGAAAAAATGTTCAAAGGGAAGGGGCATGACTTTGACATGTTAACCAGCTGTGTTAACTAACATCTGTTAAATCAGCTTTGAGGAACTTCTGGACTGTGGACCAAATTCAGCTTGCAGCTACTTTTTTAATTTGGTCCGTTTCATACTCCTGGATCTGACCCATGGATACAGTTTCTACCCTCAAGCATGGAAAGTGTGAGCTCTGGAGAAGGGAAGAGAAACGAGGACATCCATTCAAGGATAGGGATGAGCTCATGGCATAAATTCATAATCTGGATCTTGACCCTTCCCTTTCTTCCCACGTCTTAAGCACACACTTTAAGCACCCCTGACCCCTCCCTTTCACCACTCTTGGCGCTTGTACTAATTTTCACAGAATTCACTGGAGCTTGAACTAATTTTCAAAGTGACCTGCTGGAAGGAAAAGGTTCTCCCTCTCCCTGTGTTAAATGGTCACATAAGAAGGGCTACTAATAGTTTTAAACACGTTTTATCAAAACATTATGCAGGGTATAGAGTTTACTTGGATCAGCTAATGTGTTTAAACATGTGGTTGCCTGTCTACAGGACTGTTTAACATTTTTAGCCAAAACCTCTTGACTAACATGTTAAAATTGCATGTATTACATATTAAATGTAGTATCCATATCCAGGAGTCCTTACTTTTGCTAACAAAAGCAGAAATTAATGACTCCAAAGGCTGGGGTTGTAAGAAACGCCAAATATTGTGAAATGTGAAAGAAATTTGCCTGAATTGGTAACCCCCAGCTCAGTCACAGCCATCTTAACTTGGATGGGAAGGGGATAAAATAGCCCTTTCCTCCCTGGATTTAGAGTCATCAAATGCCCGCTGTGATTTGTTTGTGGACTTTTATGTGGATAAAATTGCTCAAATGCACCACAGTTTTAACGCAACTTATCCTGGATCGGCCCCTGCGGTTGGTCAGGGGTGCCCTCCTCGAGGTTCTCTGGGTTTCCCAGGTGTCAATCATGAGGAGGACGTTCTCTGTGGCTGCACCTCGGCTGTGGAACTCCCTCCCGTTGGAGGCCCGCTTGACCACCAACCTCCCCTCTTTCCAAAGACAGTGTAAGACCTGGCTGTTCCACCAGGCCTTTACTGAGGGAGATGGAGTGGGTGGGTTGGGTTAGGGAGGGTTGGGTATGGGTTATTTTAATTTGGGGGTTTTAGGTTGCTTTTAATGATATTTTAGTTGTGATGTATTGTAAAATGTTGTTAGCCGCCCCAAGATGCTTGTAGCAGGAGGGGGCGGCACATACATTTTAATAATAAATAAATAACTCCTGGAGTAGGCATGTTATGATGCAGAAATGTCCAATGGGTGTGTCAGGCAGATTTGGCAGTATGTTTCCCGTCAGCAGAGTGCTCTGCATTCCTACAGTGCTTGTCACTGGAGTGCCGTGCTACATAGGTGGCCATCTGAAGCTGTCATGTGAGCTGAACCCTTAAGGATGTGTTACTGTACATCAGGATGAGAACAGGCCAAAAATTCAGGTTGCTTCACCCACCTTTTATTCCACACCACCACCACCATCAGCTGAACCTCAGAATCCACATGGACCCACAGTACCTGTGTTTTATGGTAATGTGGTACTAAATCCTACCAAGAAAATTGACCTGACATTCTATTATGAACCCCTGTTTTCAAGGATCTACTGGGAAATAATTATGACTATGAAACCCAAGGGAAGAAAATAAGTGAAATACTGGTAGTTTGCTATTTACTGCTGTCTTATAGTTCAAAGATCCTTTTAAAGTAAGTGGCAATGTGGTTAGTTTTTAATGTGGACTTACTGCGTGAAATGTTTGGAGGATTTTTTTGTGTGTTTGGTGTTTTTTTTAATTGTGCTTTAGTTTGTTTTTCTTCTCTGCTAGATCTCTTTTTTTGGGCAGTTTGTCTCCATTCTTCTCAAGATCAGCAGGGCAATGTGTTTAAAGAGAATTAAAAATGCAGACAGATTTTTCAATAGTGGCAGAGGATTTGGAATTCTTCCGTTTTTGTGTTACCAAACTGAGACACCTTTAAAGAGGTCCAATGTTCAGAAACAGAGTATCTCTGGGATCTGAAAATCATCTCCTTTTTAAGTACCTCAAACTGGGCACCAATCCCAAGTCACTTTTAGTCACACATTCACACATCATCTGTGTGTGCCTGAGGAGTGTCATGCGATGATGCCCTTTAAATATAAGCAAAAGGTCACTGTTAAGAAATCCCCAAGGAAGATAAATAACTCCATTCCTTGTGCACCCAACAAAGCCAGTAGAATGCGCGTGACATATAATACCAAAGCAAAGCTTTGTTAAGAATACTTAATGCACCAAGAGCCTGATCCTGAAATCGTCGCTGAAGTCAGTAGGGCTTGATCAAACATGCTTCCAGGCTTTGTTCTCTTTTGAAACATGTGCTCCATCTGGCTTAGTACAAAATTACTTCTAACACGTTGCTGCCTTTCAGTTTTCCATAAAGGAGCCCATTACCTTTCTGAAATAGGCTTAATGCCAAGTTTTATATCATGTCGTGGCCTTAATATTTGATTTGTTTGTCTGTCATTTGGGATCATATTAGTCTGGTAATATGCCCAAGTAATGTTTTGCAGATGATACAAGAGCTCATATAGTAGCGCTACCAGCCACCAGATGGCTCTATTACGAGAAGCTTTCATGCAACGAACATACATCTTTTAGAAAACTGTTGCCATTTTTCTTTTGATAGGAAAATGTCTCAGTTTTTCATACTGATGCCCTTATGCAGCCATCTCTGAGGTGGGGTATAGTAACGGTTAAATGGTGCCAGTAGTGCCATATATATGAATAGGATGAGAGAAGCAAGTGATTCTGTCAAATTACCAGACAAATCTGTTCCTGTTGCTTATTCCACCATAATAATAATGCTTGTCATTCAAGCTCATGGCTTTGTGGAAGTGACCTATTGACAGAGGCAGTGTCTTTTGCCAGTCTCAGGTGTTTGCACAGAACTGGCTGTGATACACATATTTGGATCACTCTAAACATCACAGAAATTCAATCCACTGTTGCCAACTTTTTTATTCTTAAGAGTTGTTTGTATTAAGAAGACAATAGAAAAAAGCTTATGTGATAGCCATTAAATACATAAAAATTAATCGAATTGGGACACTGAGATACTTAAATGGGAAGAACCTTAGAAATGGTTCATAGTAAAGATATAATTGTGGCTAAGGTCATCTCTCCTTTAATTGGGATAACTGCTTATAAAAATATCCCAATACCTCCCAAGGTGTCCCAATAAAAAGGTTTCTACAGTATCTGAAATTTTAAAACATAAGTGCCTTTGTAAGTATTATCTTCTAACCACTGATCAGAAATCTTTGTTTTCCAGGAGGTTCTTTATCTGTTTTCAAGTTCATCACAAGCTAGCTTTTAAGAAGAGTTTAAAACTGATTTTCTAAAACAAAACCACAAAATTAACAGTCCTTAGTTTACATATAAAATCAGCATGTTACAAAGACAATGGCAAATCAGATGAGTCAGAGGTGATTACATGGCTCTTGTATATCATTACCATCATAGTTCTTCCCAACATGCATTGGAAAAACAGACTGTAATTCTTGTAAGGATATTTCACTGTAAGTGGTATTATTCATTATTAGCACTAATTTGCAAAACAGATTGCATAGAAGTATATGTCTGATGGAGACAAAATCTTTTTTCAATGCAGACATCACCCAAATATTCCATATTTCTCATCCAGAATACAGCTGTGTCTACAGTTTGCTGTTAACCCTTTTATCTGCTGTGTTTCCTTTATTGCATTAAACTATTTACATTGCTAATGTCCTTTCCCCCATCCCCCAAACAGCTACCCCTTCCAGGCCTATCAGTAACACCCTATCCAATTGAATTGAACCATTCACTTCTATATTCAAACCATTTCTAGCTGGCACGTAGCTCAGCTTTGGTTCTGACCTTTTTATTTTTTGCCAGAGGATGAGCTCTGTGTAGTGTGAAAGTTTCCACACTCTTACCAATAAAAGTGCCATCTGCCTTGTCTCTTGTCTCATATCCAGTCACTTCATGGAATGGAATAGCGGTTTCTCTTTTGTCAGCAGCACTATATGAGTATATTTATTTATTTATTTAGATTTCTTGGCCACCCCATCCTGCTACAGCAGCTCGGGGCAGCCCACAATATATTTAAAAACATAAAAATACAAATTCTCAACAAAGATAAAAAACACTATAAAAGCAACAATCAATAAATAACCCCAGGCAGAGCAAAAAAAACCTCCCACCCCTCCCACCTTCACCCGTGTCCCTTGCCAAAAGTCTGGCGGAACAGCCAGGTCTTGCACTGCCTTCGGAAAGAGGGGAGATCTGGGCCCAAGTGGACCTCTTTTGGGAGGGAGTTCTACAGTCGCAGTGCGGCCACCAAGAACGCCCCCCCGCCCCCTTCATTGTCGCCATCCAAGATACCCGAGGGACTCCAAGGGAGGCCTCCCTGGCTGACCTCAGGGCCAATCCATGGCCCGGGGCGTGAGGTGACCCTGCAGATAAGTGCGGTCCAGGCCATTTAGGGCTTTATAGGACAACCAACACCTTGAATTGGGCCCAGAAAACCATAGGCAGTCAGTGCAAAGACTGAAGCACTAATGTAATGTGCTCACGGCAACCCGACCCCAAAAGGAGATGGGCTGCCGCATTCTGCACCAGCTGCAGTTTTCGGATCATCACAAAAGGTAACCCCACGTAGAGTGCATTGCAATAGTCTAGTCTCAAGGTGATGAAAGCATGAATGATGGTGGCCAGATCCGCCTCTGAGACATACGGCCAAAGCCAATGCACCAGGTGTAATTGGTGGAATGCCTCCTTCACCACAGCCACCACCTGGTCATCCAAGCAGAGTCGTGAGTCAAGGAGCATCCCCAGACTTCAGACCTGGAGAACTAATGGGGGGCCTACCTCGTCAATGATGGGTGCCACCACTCCCACAGCCCTACCCACCAGCATCACCTCCGTCTTGTCGGGATTCAGCTTCAGATGGTTCACCCTCATCCAGGCCCCCACAGCTGCCAAACACCGGGTAAGCACCAAGATTGCTGGGTCTGGGTCGGTTGAAAAAGAGAGGTAAAGTTGGGTGTCATCAGCGTACTGATGACACTGCACACCAAATCCTCTAATGACCTTGCCCAAAGGCTGTATGTACACATTGAACAGGAGAGGGGACAAAATAGACCTCTGCAGGACTCCAAACATGAGGCCCCAGGGAGAAGATGAACAGTCATCCAACACCAAATGCTGTGTTCTTCCAGCCAGGAAGGAACAGAACCATTCAAGAACAGTTCCACCCACCCCAGCTCAGTCCCGCAGATGAGTCACCAACGTCTCATGATCAATGGTATCAAATGCAGCTGAGAGATCTTACAGGATCAACAGGGTTGAATGACCCTGGTCCAACTCATGGCGGAGGTCATTGACCAAAGACACAAGCACAATCTCAGTGCCAAAGCCCGGACGAAAGATGGACTGTGAGGGATCCAGAAAACGGACATGGTCCAGATGCCCCTGAAGCTGCCGAGCCACCATCTTCTCTAAAAAGGAAATATTAGAGACAGGCCGATAACTGGACAGGGAGTCAATGTCCAGTGTTGGTTTTTTAAGCAGAGGCCGCACCACCACCTCTTTGAGGCAGCCCAGCACTCTGCCCTCCTTAAGGGAGGTGCTGACCACCCCTGCCAGCAATGAACCCAGTGTCTCCCGGCTGGCCTTAACCAGTCAGGATGGGCATGGATCTAGTTTGCAACAGGTGGCTCTGACAGCCCCCAGGACATCCTCTGCATTACCAGGCGACACCCACTGGAACTGATTCCATAAAAACAAGACAAGGTGGGGTTTCCAATACCTCCGGTTTCCCTATTGCTGCAAATGTGGCATTGAAGTCATGGTGAATACGGGCAATTTCATCCAGAAAAAAAGTTGACAAAAGTGTCGTAGCGGGCACTGGAAGATTCCAGATCTAGGTGGAGGGAGGCCGGACTGACCCAGAAAGATTTTGTTGGATGGGACTTTGTGGACACTATGAGAACAGCAAAGAACCTCCTCTTTGCTGCTTGCCCAGTTACGGCATAGGTCCGTAAACTGACTCTATGCCAAAATCGGTCCGCTTCAGTATGAGAACACCACCACCGTTGCTCTAATGGCTGTCCCTCTTGCTACAGACATGAGGTTAACCAAATTCTTTGTTTTCCCTCCAAGGACATGGTGGGGGCTGCTGCTGCTATTACCACTGTCCCAGTGCCTATCCTCTCCCCGCTGGTATCCCTGCTCTAAATTGCTGAGTCTATGGATGGAGTGCACTTAGGTTCAGTGCAATACTCTGGTCTGTGTCACTGCACAGCATCCAGTCTGAACAGTTGGAATTTCAGCTGTTATAGTAAAAATGTCACCGGACATTAGAAAAGGGAGGATCCTCTGCCCTCAAAACACAGGGTGATGACAGCAACATGGTGCCTTGTTAGCACGATGCTGAGGAACTGTGTAGAATTGGTTCTATTTTTTCAGTGGAGGGACTATTGCTGTCCGTTGAATCAAACATGCAGCTACTTCCTGCAGCCTTTGGAAATTTTCACAGAGAATTTAGAAAGTCACAAGACATAGTTAAGATGATATCTTTAATGGACCAACTTGGTGAGAGTGTGCAAGCTTTAGACCTTCACAGTCCAACAAAAGGTGTCATCTTAACAACTTTGTCTCTAGTCCATCTCATATTTAGGACCAGCTCAGCAACCACACTCTAATTCAGTGATTCTCAGACTTCTTAGAAAACATGCTCTTGCTCTTGGTGTGGCACTTGAGGGTCCCCTCTCCCTGCTGCCACACACCTTGCCCTATCTCCCCT
This sequence comes from Sphenodon punctatus, assembly GCA_003113815.1. Lineage (NCBI taxonomy): Eukaryota > Metazoa > Chordata > Lepidosauria > Sphenodontia > Sphenodontidae > Sphenodon > Sphenodon punctatus. The sequence continues at coordinate 6,187,816 of QEPC01008874.1, forward strand.
CTTGCCACTATGCCTTTTGTCCCTCCTTTACCCCTCTGCTGCCACCACCCTAATTTCTCTAATTCTGAGGGCTCAGCTGGCAAAACGGCACCTATTTGCCGACTTCTGGAACATGAATTTGGACTGGTGGTTGCAGCACTAGTAAAAAGTCATGTTACTGCAATGAGTGGGGCCACCAGCATTTTGGAAATTCCTCCACCCATAACCAAAGTGGACCTTAAAGTGTTGGCAGCTGTGTCCCTTCTCACAATACATTCATAACCACCCCACATGAACTTCTCCTCCATTTTGAGGACCAGTGCTCTAGTTTATAGAAAATTGACTTTAGTAACAGAACAAATAGCAGGAGCCGTTAAAACTCTTGTGAAACCTTTTCCATATGTTTGTCTATAGGACAGATGGCCAGATACTAGAGTAGGCTCAGCTGATAAGTAGAGCACTCTGATAGGTGCTATCCACTGTGTCCAGTGGATACATAAATCTAACTGTATGGGTGACAATAGACGTGCGGCCCACACCTGGTGTGGGAACAGAACAAACTCGTGACTGGGCAGCCCTGCCCCTGGCACACCCCAGTGTCACTTGATGTACACTAGTACATTCACCAACTGCTCTTCATACAAATGAAGATATAAAACCAGAGACAAATCCAGGATAAGCTAATCACTTTGAGAAGCTAACAGGACTACAACCTCAGCCTTTGAGTAAGTGTGCTTCTATGTGAGAAGAACCCAAAAGTTGTTACCGTAACACAAAAACAGGAATGATGCCCCCCTGACATGATGGGTAGCCATGGTGGCCAATCACAGACAGACAGGGCGGCCCCCAATCCCTGGCAGGGACGGGGCCACAAACAGAGGCGATGCCTGTTATCGCCTGCTTGGCCTGCCTGGACAGATATCGGCTCAAGCTGTGGGCTTGGGATCATCTGGAGGACCAGTTCTGGGCCAGCTACTTACCCAGGCTGGGGCAGCAGCAGGCCCACATCTGGCAGGCCAGAAACAGACGTCCAAGTGAGTCTCTGGCCCAGGCCTGCCATAGCGGCCCAGCGTTACATCTGTTGTCACCCTATGTTACCACAGCAGTCACTACAACTGACATTCTTGCTCTCTGTAGGCTGATATTCTCTTGGGTGCCATGCAAAAGGAATAAGATACACAGGTTACCAATAAATTGGTTTCTAAATGGAGTATGGCTGAGGATTTCACACCCATTTGCAGGGGGAGCATACAGTACTTCACAACTGCATGCCCCTGTAACAAACTTCTTATTTTATTGAAAGGTTATGAGCAGTATAAAAACAAGAGTTGTTCATGTGATGTCCAAGAAAGAGTGCAGCCCAATATAGTCACAAACAGCTACAGAACACCACAACTGACTTTAAGCTTACCTACCCACTCTGAGATCACAAGGGCAGAGGGTTAGCATGTACAGTGTCAAACACTTTCGATTAAAATACAGAGGGATATATTTTACCTTCATTGGGCAAGTTCACACCCAAGACTGACCATGAGCTTAGTGTAAGCAGGTATTTAGTCCGTGGCTTTAAAAGAATGCACGACCGGCTATAACGCGTGAGATGCTGTGTCTAAACCCCGCCCATGGGATTTTTACACGCGGCGAGATTTCACACCACACTAAGGCACGTCTAAAAGCGCCCTTAGGCCCTTCCACCACTCCATTTTTCTTTTCCTTTTTAAAGTGTATGTGGTGTTTGTTACAGACATGTTTCAGTTATACAGTTCTTATTAGATTTTTCTCCTGCTCCCTCAGCCTCTGCTGACAGGTTACTCCTAAACAACCATGGAGTCCGTGCATGAAAAGCAGCACAATTCAGGTCAGACTTTGCAGTTCTCAGTTCCCATCTTCTATTAGGTTAGTTAGAAAGCAAGTTAGCTGACTGTGCTTGACCGTCACACAGAGCTTTTTAGGATCCTCTGTGACCTTGGAAGCAGTGGGCGTGGCAAGCACACAATAAGGACAGCATATAGGCTCTCTTTAAGGTTGCTTAATTATCTTATTGATAGCTGTTGTGGATTAGAATGTCACCATTCCCAAGATAAACCTTCCTTTGTCAAAATTCAAAAGCTGACTGTGACAATGTGTTTGGATATGGCCAGAAGGTATCAAAGTGTAGCCATCTGCAGATTTGGCACCGAAGGTCACTGGCTGTTGTGGCTGGAGGGCTGAGGCTGGGCGAGGGGCTATGCCTAGGGCTAGATAGGTTTTTATTATCTTGATGGGGATAGGAAGGAAGGAAGGAAGCATGGGATCTTGGGACTGAGGGGTAGGTGAGAATGCCATGCCCCCCACCCCGAATGAGAGAGGGGATAAGGGTGAGGTAAGACGGTGGAAAGGGGTTGATGTCATGGCCCCTGGTGAGAGGGGGTATGAGGAAGGGAGGTTAGGAGGTGAATTTGCCGATGGAGTTCGTGGGGAGGAAGTTATATATTTGTTATATTTTGGTCTAAATTATTGTTTTGAATTATTGTAAGCTGACCTGAGCCTTTTAGGGTAGGGGTATAAATCAAGTTTAGAACTTGCAAAACCTGAGGAAAGCATCCCTTTATTAACAATTACAGACATTCTGAATTAAAGAATGATGACTTTAGACTTCATTTTTGCTATAATTTTGATTCAGTTTCTGATTTTTAAACTGATATTTTGCAGAGAAGACTGATCTCAATGGCCACTTAGGAACTTTAAAATTGTCCAGAAAAACACTTTTTGTCTACAGTTTGGGACATAGTTTCCTCCCCCTCTTCCCATCCTATGTTTCCATGCCAGTATCCTCAACTCCAGTAATTTGGTTTCAAAGCTGCATGTTAAGATTAAGTATGCTATTTTTCAAAAATATAAAACTTTCCTCCCAAACCTTAATGTGGAGGCATACCTCCTCCTGTATTCAACTCACATGTGGGCGAGGCCTGCCTTCCTGACTGCAGAGGAGATAGCCTTTATGGCGGTCAGCATCGAGTTCAGCAGTTGTGTCAGTTCCCCAGTAGCGCCTTTAACTCGTCGCCCCTTCTCCATGACATATCGGTTAAGGGTTAGCATATCTGTTTCAAAGGGGCTTCTGTCCGACATTTTTGCAGGCAGATAAAATCTTTGTCTTCTTAGCTAGAACAAGTTGCTTTCCCCTGCAGTGTTGTTGCTTCTCTGCAGCTGTTTTAAGAAGAAGCTCTTGGCTCCCTTGCTAGACAGGGTTTATTAAAATGTTTCTGAGCCCATGTGATTTAAATGCCTAGAATAGCCATGTAGCCACAACTGCTCTAGGATTCTCCTGAGCTGCATATGAGCAGCTTGGGAAAGCTACTACAGCTGAACAAACTCCACTTTCCCCCTACATGTTTAAACTAACACTATATGCCTACTTGTTTTAAGCAGTGAAAAACTATCCAGCCAGTCAACTAAATGCCATTCCTCTACTAGGGAAGAGAAATACGAATGAGATTTAGCACCAGCTACAAGATAAATCTATTGACCCTTTTCTCACTCTTGACAAGTTTCAGAGGAAGGATGAATGTATCGGAGGATGTTGTTGGGCTAGTTCTTTGTGCAAGGAGATTCTGCTGTATGTCACACCCACGTGCTCTGACTTCAGGACACACTGCCAAACCCTCTTCCAATACAATAATTTTATTTATTTATTTACGTTTTCTTTTATCCTGCAACCCTCCTGCTCACAGAGCAGCTCAGGGTGGCTCACATACACCATCAACAATTCACAATTTAAAATTCATTAAAAATACTAAAACTATACTAAAAATACATTAAAAGGGCAGCACCAATCCCCCCCCTCCCTTACCCCACCCACCCTACCCATCTCCCTCTCCAAAGGCTCAGTGGAACATCCAGGTCTTACAGTCTTCGGAAAGAGGGGAGGTCTGGGGCCAGGGGGGCCTCCATCAGAAGGGAATTCCACATCCTGGGAGCAGCCACCGAGAGCACCCTCCACATCGTCGCCACCCGGGGGACTTCGAGTGGGGCATCCCTGACTGACCGCAGGGGCAACAATACGACCTGGGACAGTCCCGCAGCTAAGCAGGACCTAGGATCTTTACGGCTTTATAGGTCATTACCAACATCTTGAATTGGGCCCGGAAGATAATAGGCAGTCAGTGCAGAGAACGGAGCACTGGTGTAACGTGCTCACGACGACCCGTCCCCGTTAGGAGACGGACCGCCACATTCTGCACCAGCTGCAACCTCCAGACTGTCCCCAAGGGTAGCCCCATGTAGAGCGCGTTACAGTAGTCTAATCTAGAGGTAATAAAGGCATGAATGATGGTGGCCAGATTGGAGTTCGAGACATACAGCTGCAGCCGTCACACCAGATGTAATTGCCGAAATGCTCCTGGGAATCCAGGCAGAGTTGTGAATCGAGGAGCACTCCCAGACTATGGAGCTGAGTGGCCAAAGAGGGGCAACCCCATCAATTAAATGATTTGCTAAAGTATTTCAGTAAAATGGAAAAGAGGAGTGAAGGGTTGGTTTCTAGTGTCTGTGTTTGATCAGTGACCGAGAGGCAGACAGAGTAGTTTGAAAGATACCATTCAAACCACTTTGTCTCCCTCTCTGTCACTTGGAACCAACACGGCAACCACGCTCTATCTCTGGATTTGATCAGTGAATAATTCTGTCCACAATATTATGGACAGGAAGGAATGAGCAAAGACTGTCACAGCGCCATGAAGTTACAACCTCATGTGGCCGTCCCACTTTGTCCTCCTTTGGATCTGATGGAGCTGGCTTTCAAACGGTCTTTACAGCTGCCCCCAAATCGGAGATGCATAGCAGATGCTACTTTGGGTGTAAACAAACATGACGTTAGCCACCCAGATTTTTTTTTTTGCATGGGTTCACAAAGTGGCCACCCACCAAACTGGAGCAGGGTGGAGGGAGAGGAAGGGGGGTAGAGAGTAGGCTAGTCTGCACTCCAGCCTCTGCTGCTCAGGGATGGGGCTACCCCGCTGCTTGGACTCCTACTACCAGAGAAGCAGCGAAGGTGAACACTGCAGACTGGTTCTAGTCCATTCGCCTCCATTGCTACCCTGGCAGCATGAGTACAAAAAGCATGCAGGGGATGGGGCTCCCTCCTCTCCCCTCTGCTTTTGGGGCTCCCCTTTGGAGAAACTTGCACTCCTGCCTTGGGCCCACCATGCGGGCAAGGCACTTGCACACAGCATCTATACAGGAGACACCCACTAATCCAAGCATGGAGGGATTATTAAGGGCCAGTAGAGCTCTCTCTCTCCTTTCCCCCTCCCCCGCCCTTTCCACAAGTCCCTGTTTCTGCCTCTACTTTGCCCACCTTTGCTCTCAACCTGATGAAGCTTTATAGATGCCAGGCCTGCAGGCTGGAGCTGCCACTCCCCCATCAGCTGTGTACTGCCCCCGATAGCCTTCCAGCCCTCTGAGGGGAGAGTCCCAAAGGGGAAAAGGGGAGCCCCAAAAGCAGAGGGGAGAGGAGGAAGCTGAGGCTGGTCTTTCTGCATTATGCCCTGGATGGGGTCTTGCAGAGCAGCAGGAGTGACAGGGTCCGAAAGAGGTGCTGTAGCAGGAAAAGAGGTTCGGGAATCAACCCTGGCACAAATCAAGGCCTCTAAATATGGCTCCCACCACACTCTGAAACCTGTGTGTGATCCCAGATTGAGAAGCTGTGTAGATTTTTTAAGTATTTGTCCAGGAAAGCGGGCAAAGTTCAGCAAAGACTTTCAGTGGAAAACTTGTTTAAATGTTTGTAGTTCAAGGGGCATTTTCAAAGATAAAAACTAATATTTGACTTCATTTTTAGCTGCTGAGTTCATTTAATTCTTTTATGCTGGCAATGAATGACAATGCCATCTTTATTTATCAAATGTGAAGGAAATAGCCCAGCACTTATAAACACAACCTTGCAACACCTAGCTAAGATACACATGAGAACACAGGAAACCGAAAATACTTGCAAGGTTCCAGTAGATTGTTGCATACAACAGTGAGAGGGGAAACTATCTAAAGAGGAAATAAATGCAGTTAAAGCCCTGGGCTGAGTGTCAAATCTAGGTTCTGTTCCTAGCTCTGCCAAATGTGTTCTGTATGACCTTGGAAAAGATGGGTTTTACCCCATTCTGATGAACAGTGCAAACGTTTGTACGGTGTACTGCAAACCATAGAGTGTAAAAGATTTCAGTTGCGAGTGGGTCTCCCCTAGCACAAGCAGATGTAGGATCAAAGTCTATTTGTTTCTGCTCCAGGGAAGCCCTGCCAGCAGTACTCTGGAACATACCAGCATGCCACCAGTGAAGCAGGCTGCCCAAACCCAGGGCACTGGCTCAAAGCGGAGCAGGAGTCCATCTGTTGCATGAACCCACACTGCTGCTCCGCTTCCAGCCAGCCGTTGCCCTGCGCAACCCCATAGGTTGCAGGTGCTCTAACCCACTCCTTTATGCTGCATGGGGGGAGGGGGTGATGCCGCACAGGCGGATCGCAGGCCGGGGAAATCACCAGGTCCATCTAAAACGGACCCCGGCAGCGCTGCAAGCGGGTGGACATAGGGGTGCATCCTAGGAGCAGCTCTGGGCGCAGGGAGACATGTGTCTATCAGAAAAACCCGCTATGTCCATATGAGTGCTTTGAGCTCGCCTGTCAGTACTTAAATATACATTTTGGTACAACCTTTGTCCCTTGATTTGACTGCCTGAGGACAAAGAAAATCTTAATGATGATTCCGATATTTATTATTATTATTATTATTATTATTATTAGAAGCATTTATATAGCCCCAGCGATGTACCTGGCGCTTTACAGAGAACAAGGTAGACAGGGTCCCTGCCTGAGTGCTTCCATTTCAATGTAGGCTAATGCTGTCCCTTAAAGACAACACCCATTTATAACTGCCTCTAAATGTTAGTAATTTGAGTTACTTCCATTGGCTGTAATTAGAGCCAATGACCTTTCACCAAATGCCAAAGTTCTTTGCTCTCCGAGTGGAACGGTAACTAGCATGGCAACTGCAGCTAAAAATGTACACTATGGCAGATGGAAATCCTCAAGCTTCTCTCCAGGACTAATGTCTTGTTTAAACGATCCATTTACAGAGCTTGTTTCTTACAGACCTTCGTCAGCAAATGGTGACAAATCTAGGAAGTAGCTGCATAAAGAGATGGTCAATTCAGCTGTGTGTATGCAGGTGGGTAAAAACATGAATATTTTGGGAAAGGTTTCATAATTTGCGACAGTTTAATCTAGAAGCATAACTGTTAAGAGATGGCAACGCTGTCCTTCCTTCTACAACCTTCATCTGGTGCCAACATGCATCTTAAAAAACAGATAGCGGTTGGCCAGGAAATGCTGATGGAACTCAGTGTAAGACGTAGCCAAAGATATATTCCTAATAGAAAGGATACACCTTCTGTCTGTCACTTGATGTACACCAATACGTTTACCAACTGCTCTCCATACAAATGATATAAAGTCAGAGACAAATCTAGGATAAGTTAATCACTTTAAGAAGCTAGCAGGACTCACAACCTTAGCCTTTCAGTAAGGGTATTTTCAGAAGCAATGCTACCTCCTTACCCCAGGGTAGGCCAGTACCCATAACAGACATGACGGCATGCCTAACCACACTTTGCCTTGAACCGTGGTAGCACTTACCACCGTTTGTTCCCTGCAATTTTCTGAGATCACCACCAGTGGTAGCTGCTACCATAGTTCGGGGCAAAGTGTGGCGGTGGCGGTCAAACAAAAGTGACGATGGTTGTGGGTATTTTCAGATGTTACGGGGCCGCTTGGCCCCGTACTGAAAACAACCCTTTCATTCCCCGCCGGGGTCACCCCGTCACGCCATATCAGATGTGCCGGGGGGATCCCGGCGGGGAACCTGGGAGGGGGAGGGGCCGCGCGGCGCAACGTGCGGCCACACGGCCCCGCCCCCTCCACGCACCCCGCCGCCCGCCCTCTAGGGAGACCTCTAGGCCGCCGCGTCGGGCCGGATGTGCCGTGGCCTGGGATCCCGGGCCGCGGCAACCGGCCAGACGTTACTTTTTTTTGGTCCCCGCTGGGGATCTTTTTGACCACGCTTCCCGGGACATTCCCCCGGCTGCCAAACAGATGTTCGAGCCACAGTGACCACAGGTGGGTATTCACCGTGGTTCACTGTGATCTCGTAACGTCTGAAAATACTCTGTGACTCTGGGGTGAGGTTAAGTTTGGTAAAGTGTGGCTAAGTATGGTAGCATCGCTTCTGAAAATACCCTAAGTGTCCTTCTATGTGAGAACGCACAAGTGGTTACAATAACACAAAACAGGAATGGCTACCTTATCAACCTGGATCTGTGGCTCCAGAGAAATGTGTCTCCACCCCACCCACAGTAACTCCTACATGCACAGAACTAGCTTGCTCACCACTGATCAGTGAGGAACAGAGAACCCCCTGCTGGGCTAGCAGCAATTCAGTGCTCGTAAGGCTGGTCTGCTCCAGCAGAATGACTCCACCAGTACCAAATCATTGGTAACGGGGATTGTCCTGGTAGGTCAGCAGAATCCCTGATTTCTGAGAGTGTTTCTGACAGACTGAGATGACTCTGCTAATAGCAGCCCTGGGAAGGATTGCAAAACTGCTGTCAGCAGAGCCATGAACATACCCACACGTTTTCCAAAACATGTTGACTCCAGTCTGGATCCCTCTGAACCCTCTAATTACCATCCTGTCTCGCTCCTCCCTTTTGCTTCTAAACTCCTTGAATAGGTGGTCTACTCCCGTTGCCTCCACCTCCTCCTTCCTTGACCCCCTCCAATCTGGCTTCTGCCCCCTTCACTCCAATGAAACCGCTCTTGCTAAGATCACCAATGATCTCCTTGTGGCTAAATCCAACCACCTTTACTCAATTCTTGTCCTCCTTGATCTCTCTGCTGCCTTTGACACTGTTGACCACTCGCTCCTGCTTGAATCACTCCACTCCCTTGGATTCCGGGACTCTGTCCTTGACTGGTTCTCCTCCTACCTCTCTGACCACTCCTTCAATGTCTCTCTTCCTAACTCCTCCCCCTCCTCCTCTCTACCCCTCTCTGTCGGGGATCCCCAAGGCTCCGTCCTTGGCCCTCTCTTCTCTATTTACACCCAATCCCTAGGCAAACTCATTGCCTCCCACGGTTTCCAATACCACCTATACGCTTATGACACTCAACTCTCTCTCCACTCCTTCCCTCTCCCCCGTTCAAGCTCGTCTCACCAACTGTCTCTCTGATATCTCCACCTGGATGTCTCAACGCCAACCCAAACAACATGGTGAAAACTGAACTCCTGATCTTCCCTCCGAATTCTTCCTCTTCCCTGTCAATTGCCATTGATGGGGTCTCCATCCTCCCGGTCCCCCAAGCCCGCAGCTTGGACTTCATCTTCGACTCGCACCTTACCTTCAAACCCTACGTTGACTCTGTTGCCAAATCCTGCCGCTTCTCCCTCCACAACATTGCCAAGATCCGCCCTTTTATGTCCGTCTCCTCCGCCAAAACTCTCATTCATGCCCTAGTCATCTCATGCATCGACTATTGTAACCTCCTCCTCGCTGGCCTTCCCCGTTCTCACCTTTCTTCCCTTATCTCTGTTCAAAACTCTGCTGCCAAGATCATCTACCTAGCCCGTCGCTTTGACCATGTGCAGCCTCTCCTCTAGCGTATTCTGCACAAGCTCCTCGTCTTCACCTACAAAGCCCTTCATAACCTCACTCCCCCCTACCTCTCTGCCCTGATCTCCCTCCGAACCACTGCTCGAGCACTCCGCTCCTCTTTCATCCCCTCCCTCACCCTCCCACGCCTCCCCTGCTCCCCCAACGGCCTTCGTCCCTTCTCCCTCGCTGCCCCACACACCTGGAACTCCCTCCCTGCCCTCGTCCGCCTTGCCCCCACCCTCCGCACCTTCAAGTCCCTCCTCAAAACTCCTCTTCCACTCCGCCCTTCCTAACTCCTGCTAACCATTCCCACCCAGGATTATCCCCCACCTGTTATATGTAAACTCCCAGCTTACTGCAACCAAGCCAAGAACGTGCACCTGAGTTCCCGCGTTCTCATGAATGTCACATCCCTTGTCTCTCCCTCTGTTCCTCCTTCCCTGTCTCCCCTCCCTGTCAGGCAGGGACCGTCTATCTTATTCTTTGTAAAGCGCCAGGTACATCGCTGGCTCTATATAAATGCTTATTATAATAATAACAACAACAACAACAACAACAACATGCTACTGGGTGGCTAATGTGTGGAAACACCCTTCCTTGCTCATCCATTCTCGAGATTGGCATACGTCTTTGGGAAAGTTGTGGGGAGAGTGGGGCACAGCGGTGTGTCAGTGTGGATTCAGTGCTGCTCAGTTGGTACAGAAATGCTGTTTCTAGGTTCCTTGTGAGATTACATCCTTTTTTCAAGCTTCTCCTGAGATTCCACCAACTTAAGGGTCTTTCACAAATCATGCTCACAGCGGGGGGAGGGAAAACCGAGCCCAGCCTGTGATGCCTTCCCTGGATCCGAGTAGGATGTGCAGGGGGGTCTTGCAGTGATAGAAACCATGTGCAAATCACCCTCAGACTGACAGCAACCCACTGACAGAAGGGGAAAGCAGCATGGGTTTTGCTCCATGAATGAGGCCTTGGTCTACCATAATTTTGTAACCGAACATTAGCTGGGTGAAACCTCCAGGCAGGTGTGTGGGTGATGCAGGGACCTTGACGGCAGCCCTCTGTTGTGACATTCCCTAGCCCTGGAAATAATGAGGAACTTGCAGCTGGCCACTATATCTGCAACATATGACCTCTGCATAATCCTTACTAATCCTTGTGTATAGTAAAAAATACCATTTTAACCAAAAAACACTTATTCTTTAAATGTTGCTTTTAATGCCAATTAATGCCATAGTAAAGATACATTTTAGTTGTACAATGCAGTTAGCTTTTTTTGTAAACAAACTGGTATGAAAATATATGGCTCGTTTGCTTCCTTACAATAGAAGTTCATGATTCACAGTCAGTAGTATTGCACGGCAGAGTCTTTGGTCCAGTTGAAAGGCATTTCTTCTAGTTTCTATTGTAGCTGCAGCAACACTCTCCTTCTCACTTGGCCGAATGCTTCTTGAACACTTCGATGTATTCCTTCACATCATCAGGCGATCCCAAGGCAATAGGCACTCTCTGGTGGATATTGTCAGGCACAATATCCAGTACTGCCTCCTTCCCGGTGGTGGCCAATCCTCCAGCCTTCTCAATTACAAAAGCCATAGGATTGCATTCGTAGAGGAGCCTCAGCTAGAAAACAGGAAGCAACATTATAGCAATCAGCAAAGCACATGGAATCATTTCAGTCTAAAATTGTATAATGATTTTATTTACTTTTTGCATCAAAATAGTTTAGTTGCCTTGGGAAATCTAAAAACACTCACAATAAGCAGCTGTGACATTTAAAGGAGAGATGACCTTATTCACAATTGCAGCATTTGGAAAAACTACTCCCAGAGTTCTGCCATTTAAGCAGCTACCCTGATTATCAGTGTCCCCATTAGCTACGGCCAACTGTACTGCAAAAAGAGTCAGCAAACTATTTCTCATTTAAATAAATACTTGATTCACATTAGCTTTGAGGTGGTGTAGTGCTCATACTATTTTGTTGCATAGTGAGACTGAGGTTTTGGCCTATTTAGCCCATTTACACATAGTTCATATTTATTTATTTGCCATTCTTCCCGTCAAGGTTCAGGGTAGCTTGCAATCAATAAAAACATCCAAAAGTGCCCTTGCCCACCAACCATTCCCCTAACCCCTCACCCAAGCCCTGTCAGCCTGCCAAATGCCTGACCAAATAAAAACATGCATCTTTTCCAGAACATGAATGGCATTGGGCTTAAATTACCCTCCAAGAGGATGGAGTACCATAATCGTGGGGCAGCCACCAAGAATGCCTCTCTGCATGGCCTAGCTGTAAAAGCTTCATGCACTGATGCCCTGTAAGAGGGTACTCCTGGCTGATCGCAGAAGCTGCAATGGGTGGGACATGAGGGAGGCGGCAGTCTTCCATAGAGGTCTGGCCCAAGCCATTTCATAGGTCAAAACCAGCCCCTTGAATTATGCCAGGAAAGCTATTGGTAACCAGTGCAGATGCTGGAGCACCGGTGTAATGTGCTCCCAGAAACCCACCCTCAACAAAGATGGGCTACCAACTGCAGCTTCCGGACAGTCATCAAGGGCAGCACATTGCAGTAGTCTAGGCTTGAGTTTACAAAGGCATGGATAACGGTGGCAAACTCTGAATCTGATAAGCTATTGTTAGCCAGTCTCAGCTTTCTCACCAGATGCAGTTGGTGAAAAGCACTCCTGGCCACCACCACAACCCGGCAATCCAGGTGCAGTAACAGATCCAAGAGCACCCCAAGGCTGCGAACCCGAGTTTCCTCTCCATAGTTTGCCTGGGTATTGGCTTTGCTTAAGAAACCTGTTTCTTAAGCTATCGGTATCGATGGGCTGGACCCCATCAATAATAGGAGTCCCTATGTCTCCCAGGTCACACAAATGGCCAATCGTCATCACTTCAGTCTTGTCTCGATTCAGCTTCAATCGGCTCACTCACATCCTGTGCCCAGTGGCAGCCAGGCACTGGGCGAGCACCAAGACTGCAGGACCTGGGTCATATAAGAGAGAGAGTTGGGCGACATCAGCATACCGATGACACCTTGCTGACTGAGGCCATCAATTGAACAGCTCCTAGGCATCCGCTTCCTGAACGCCGACAACACAGGTCCCCTTGGTTTACAGAGAACCTACAGTGGATGAAACAGGAGGGACAGCGGTTGGAGCGACGGTGGCGCAATCGATTGCAGCATAGAGTTAGTTTAAGAGCCTATGCTGTGGCTGTGCAGGCAGCAAAGATGTTCTTTGCTAACCTCATAGTGTCCGCGAAGTCGCATCCAGTTGAGCTTTTCCGGGTGGAGCAAAGGCTGATCAGTCCGGCTTCCCTCCACCTGGAATTGAAATCTTCCAGCGCTAGCTGCGACTTGTTTGTTGACTTTTTCCATGGACAAAATCACCCGGTTTCACCACGACTTCAATGCCACACTTGTAGCAATGGGAGAATCAGAGGTAATGGAGGCTCCGCCTTGTCTGGTTTAATGGAATCAGTTTCAATGGGTGTCGTCCACTGATGTAGCAGATGTCCTTGGGGCCATTAGAGCCACCTGTTGAGAATTAGATCCATGCCCGTCCTGGCTGGTTAAGGTCTGCTGTGAGATGTTAGAACCATTGCTGGCCAGGGTTGCCAATGCCTCCTTTAAGGAGGGCAGAGTGCTGGACCATCTTAAAGAGGCGGTAGTGCGTCCGCTGCTCAAAAAAATCTTCTCTTCACATGGACTCCCTTGTCAGCTACTGGCCAGTCTCTAACCTGCCCTTTTCAGGGAAGGTTATTGAACAGATCGTGGCTCGGCAGCTTCAGGGGCATCTGGATCACGTCAGTTTCCTTGATCCTTCTCAGTCCAGCTTTCGCCTTGGGTTTGGCACTGAGACTGCACTTGTGGCATTGGTTGATGACCTGCGTTGTGAATTGGATCAGGGCAGATCTTCTCCTTTGATTTTATTAGATCTGTCAGCAGTGTTTTGATATCACGGACCATGAGATGTTGGTGGCTCGTCTGCGGGACCAGGCAGAATTGTTCTTGACTGGTTCCGCTCTTTCCTGGCCGGGAGAACTCCGTGGGTGGTTCTTGGGGAGTGTTCATCATCTCCCCAGAACCTCACGTGTGCAGTCCCACAGGGTTCTATGCGGTCCCCACTCCTGTTCAACGTGTACATGCAGCCTTTGGGCGAGGTCATGAGAGGGATGATATGTAACTTTACCTCTCTTTTTCTACAGACCCGGCAGTCTTGGTGCTTACCCAGTGTCTGGCGGATGTGGGGGATTGGATGAGGGTGAGCCGCCTGAGGCTGAATCTCGACAAGATGGAGGTGTTGCTGGTGGGTAAGGATGAAGGAGTGGTAGATCCTGTCATTGATGGGGTTTCCCCTCTAGCTACTCAGGTCTGTAGAGGTTCTTCTGGATTCGCAGCTCTGCCTGGATTCCCAGGTGGCAGCTGTGGTGAGGAGCGCCTTTCGCCAGCTACAATTGGTGTGACGGCTGCGCCTGTATGTTTTGGACTCTGACCTGGCCACCATCATCCATGCCTTCATCATGTCCAGACTGGACTATTGCAATGCACTCTATGTGGGGCTACCCCGATGATGGTCCAGAGGTTGCAGCTGGTGCAGAACATGGTGGCCCGTCTCCTTACAGGGACAGGTCATCGCGAGCACATTACACCAGGGCTCCGTTCTCTGCACTGGCTGCCTGTTGTCTTCCAGGCTTGATTCAAGGTGTTGGTGTGGACCTATAAAGCCCTCAACAGTCTGGACCCTGCCTACCTGCGGGACCGCTTCATGACCTGGACCGTGACGCGGTCCCTGCGGTCGGCCGGGGACACCCAACTCGAAGTCCCCCGGGTTTCCCAGGTGGCAATGATGGGAAGGGCGTTCTCGGTGGCCACTCCTGGGCTGTGGAATTCCCTCCCTACTGAGGCCTGCTTAGCCCCGGACATCCCTTCTTTCCAGAGACAGTGTAGCTTTTGGGGAGGGAGATGGGGAGGGTGGCTTGGGAGGAGGGGTGGGATTTTGGTTGTTCTTTTAATGAGTTTTATAGATTTTAAATTTTTGTATTTTATATATTCAGTAGAGAATTGTTTTAGTGTATTTTCTGGGAATTATGATTGGTTGTTTTTTTTATTGTTAAAGTTTATTAAGTTGTTCATCACCTGACAGATATACATTGCCAATTTTTTCCATACATTAATATCACCCACATCCTCCCCAAACAAGCCACCCACAACTTCGCATACTGGCCGGAATGTCTAGTTTCAAATCGCCTTTATCCATCTTTTCATCCAAGAGGCAAGGTGGTAACAACTTTTTTTAGGGAATTTTATTTGTGATCTGGCCTGAGTTGCCGTGTGAGCAGGAGGGTGTGGGCCAGAAGTAATACTGGGAAGGAGGGTGGGGAGTTGGCTCCCTGGTGCTGAAGCCAGGGAATCCTCCCCACCTGTAACCACTCTGCTGTCCCTCCCCTTTCAGGTAACTATCAGCAGCGCCGTCAAAGGGGAGCTGCCCTGAGGGCGGGGCAAAGTGCCATTAGCGGGCCGTTGGCGGCTACCATTGATAGGATCCTTGCTCTGCAGAACGGCCCTGCTCTACTGTAAAGTACTGTAAAGCAGCCTGGACGGTGCCTTCGCCCCCCCCTCCACGCTATGTGGGTGGGAGTAGGAGGCTGAGGATATTGAGTGACAGTGGTGGGGGTCCTATAATATTTTTCAGGGGAATTGAGTGGGGTGGGGTGTAGGGGTACACGGCCTCCCTCTGATGGCAGGAGAGGTAGGTCGAGGGGTGGTGTGGAGGGGAAACCCTGGTGTGAGCAGGGGTGACCCTCCAGGGGGGAGGGGTTGCCAACCTGTGGCAGAGGCAGTACGGGGGGTTGGGGTCCCTCTCGCCGGCCTGTCGGGGCAGCCTATGAAGGGTGGGTGTCTAACAGGGCTCTATGAGGAGGGGAGGGGTTCTGAAGCTATCGGGGTTGTTATGGGTCGGGGGAGATATGGTCCAAAGGGGAGGGGTCTTCCATCAGTGAGGAGGGAACGGTGCCTTGTGCCCGTTCCCCTCTCAACCCCCCACGCGGGTAGGTTGTGGGTCGAGGACCAGGAGACCCTAGGCCTTGGTTTGGTGCTGCCGAACACGAGGTCGGTTGTCAATAAATCATCTACCATCCAGGAGTTAATCCCGGAGTGGAACACCAACCTTGTATGTATTACAGAGACCTGGCTGGACCATGAATCAGGCCCTATCTTTGCCGATCTTGTTCCAGCTGGGTTCTCTGTGCAGCATCAGCCTCGGCTGGAGGGACGGGGGGCGGTGTAGCCATTGTTATCAAGGATGCATTGTTTTTTAGGAGGTATCCGGTGCAGGCTCCACCAGGTGTTGAGTGCCTCCATCTTGTGTTGGTTTTGGCCAGGGACAGATTAGGAGTGCTGCTGGTATAGTGCACCCAATTGCCCAGCGGCATCCCTACATGCTCTTGCTGCTCTAGTGTCAGATGTGATACTCTGAACCCCTAGATTAGTGGTCCTGGGGGATTTTAACATCCACACTGACATCGATCTAGGAGGAGCAAGGCATGAGTTCATGGCCTCCATGACAACCATGGGCCTCTCCCAAATCATCTGTGGCCCCACACATGAGGAGGGACATACACTGGATTTGGTTTTCTGCACTGGCCTTGAGGCAGGAGGGTCAGTTAGTAGAAGTCAGGAGGGTAGAGCCTTTGTCATGGTCTGACCATTACCTCCATAAGGCATGCATCCTGGCGCATGTCAGCCCCCAACAGGGTGCAGGACCTATTAGATCGGTCCGCCCCCAGAAACTTATGGACCCAGATTGGTTCCTGAATGCGAGTTTTCCCTGGACCTTGACACCCACTTGGTCGATGATCTCGTAGCCTTCTGGAACNTATATATATATATATATATATATAAAACCTCAGTGCAACATTAGTTATAGAGTGCAAAATTAGTCCTAGAGTCCAACATTAGTCCTAGAGTGCAAAATGGATACCAAAAAAAAAAAACCCACACAGCTCTTTATATTAAAGAGTTCTGCTGCATGGGGTAACGATACCCAGTGATGAAAACCTGGGTTGTGGTTAGTTAAAATGAATAGAAGGGTGTGTCTCCTTTGGCATTTACATAGCTAAAAACATGTTAACCCTGTATTTCAAGTTCCTGCAAATCAGATTCCTGCGTTTCAGAATTATACACTACAAGCTGAATTTCATGCTTGAAATTTGTCCTCGGGCAAATAACACTACTTACACAAGATGCATGAGAACCAGTTTAATTGAAGAAAGTAATCTCATGTGAAGGAAAGATGTGTTCCATCTTGTTCTAGGAGAATTTCATTCTTATGCACATCACTTAGCACGTGTCATTATTACCCCTCTAATATTTAGATTGCCCTAATTAAATTATTACCCAGGCATCCAAAACGTTGGCTTCCTTTTATCCAAGCACTGTATCATTGGGTGTTAACATACGCAGCAGCTATGCATCCAGGGCCAAGATGTCCACCCCCACAACCCTTGGCCGGGTCAGGTCAAGGGACGGAAACTAATGTTCCTCCGGACTGATATGGCAGCAGAGGGGAATGACGCACAGTTTGCTGTCTCCAGCCCCGCGCTGCAGGCAGCCAAAACAAACACGCCCGCCCAGTTCACCCTACTCTGGCCCACCTGAGTAGCTCGTGGAACCAGACCGTGGGCCCAGTTCATTCCAGGACCACATTTCTGACCACCGATCCCACTGGGGCTTGAACCGGGTCCACATCTGGCAGGGCCAGAACATATGCGCGGGGTTATACACTAGCCCAGGCAGACCAGAGCAGGGAAACCAGGCCAGCATTGTGTGTTAACTCCCATTAACATAGGTACTTTTGTAGTTGGATATTTGTGGTTAATTTTATTTTAGAAAAGTAACATATTAGTCTTTACATGTACATTATTTACTTAATGATAAGTAATAAGTCAGTGTTTCCCTACCTTTCTGTAGATAGCAAAAATAGTTCCGATGGAAACAAGGCAGTCAATGTTAGAAGAGCCATCAAGTGGATCCATGCAGACTATGTATTTACCCTGAAGAACAACAAGTTGACCATAGTAATTTACATCTCTATTAAAACTAAAACATACTTCAATGACTAAGTTCCTTAGTGAAAAGCCTTTTCATTTAATTGTTATGCAGCCATATTGTCAAGAAGTGCAGTGGTGGCTCCCCCACCCCGCCCCAGGGCGTTTGGGGCACTGCCCCCGGGAAATTTGGGGCACTGCCCCCCTAGCCATGAGGGACCCCCCGCTGCTGCTCAAGTTATAAAAAACAAAAAAAACCACGCCACCGCTTCTGACAGCAGCAGCCTCTGACTTCTGCTTCAGAGGCTGCTGCTGCGGCTGTCAGTAATCTCCCTTCTGGAACCCACTCTCGTATAGGATGTGCTGTGGAGAGAGGGGCTAGCCTTTTCCATTGCGCCTAATGAGCACAATGGAACCTCTCGCCTGGGCGCTTGATGCAAACACCCAGGCGAGAAGCTTTGAGCCAGGTGGCTGAGGCAGGGACCAGCGTGCATGCGCGCTGGTCCCTGCTACACATCTAGATGTGTATAAGAGACAGTCCAACCAGTGCTCCAGGCATTGCACTGGCTGCCTCTTGTCTTCTAGGCCTGATTCAAGGTGCTGGTTTTAAACCTTTAAAGCCCTTCATGACCTGGGCCCTACCTATCTGCAGGACCGCCTCACTCCCCATCTGCCCGTGTGACCCTTGAGATCGTCCATAGGAGCCTTTTTGGAGGTTCCCCGGGTGAGGTGGGTGGCCACCGATGTTAGATCTTTTTCGGTGGCTGCCCCAGTGCTGTGGAACTCACTCCCGGAGGAGGCTTGGCTAGCTCCCTCTCTCCTGTCATTTCGGCACTTATGTAAGACCTGGCTGTTCTGCCAGGCTTTTGGCGAGGGGGTGTGTGTCTTTTCCCCCCGTATTGTATATTTTTAACGGTTTTTAATTGTTTTTTATACTGTTGTTCGCCACCCTGGGCTGCCCTGTGGGCAGAAGGGGCGGGATATAAGTTTTATATAAATAAATAAATAAATTTTTAAAAATACAAAATAAAATAAAAAATAAATCATCATCAATTTGTTTGATGCTGGCAAGAGTTCCATTCACGGCAGCCTAAAAGGTACTGCTGTTGTTAAACAGTCAAAGGACTGGGCTGCAAGGTGCCTTCTGCTTTCTTTAGCAAGACTGGTTAATAGGATGGTAAACACAGGGTAGGGTTGAGTGAACTACATGAAGCTGAGTACTGTGTATTAGAATGACTGAAGTATAACTTTTCACCATTCATTTAAAAACAACAAAAAACCATGCAGTGATTGTGCGTGGAGGGGTAGAATGTGCCATTTTGTGTGGATAATGAATAACTGCATCTTATCTCCAAGCTGAAGCAATGATTCACCAATACGTTTCAAAACAGATTAAAGTTCTTTGCTGAATAAACACTTCTCCTCCCTCTGTCTGGACTAGAAGGTGGTGGTCTTTCTTCTCTGACTGAGACCTTGTTTTAGCTATCTACGCCTGTTACTCATGATAGAATTACTGCAGTGCAAAAGACTACATTTCAATGCCCCGCTGAAAACTTTAGCAAGGAAAGGATTAGCTGTTTACCTACTAGTGGTGCTTCAGAGTCTGTACTGGTTTCCAATAGCTTTCCAGACACAATTCAAAGGCACTGGCTTTGATTTATGAAGCACTAAGTGGCCTGGGCCACATATATCTGAAAGAACCGCTCCTCCCTTATGTCCCACTGCGGCCCCTTGCGTTACCCAGGAGTGACCCCTTGCATGATCCATCAACACGTCAAGTTCATACAGCAAAGGTGCACAGAGAGATGTTCTCGGTGGACACACCTCAGTTATGGAACTCCCTTCCCTAGAGGTTCACCAAAGCCAGCTTCTGAGTATTTTTCAGAGGCAATGCAAGACCTTTTTATTCAGTCAAGCATTTAGTAGGTGGGGATAGGGTATGGCAAAGCTGGGGGTGGGGGATTTTTAATTGGTCTTATATAAATATATTTTACATGGTTTTTATAAATTGTAACTCAGGGAAAGGGCAGGATATAGATTTAAATAAACATATGGAGCACATTATAGGCCTTTAATAAAGTCCGCTAGCTACCAGTCAGCAACTCAACAGAAAACAGTTGTTTTGATCAACTTTGTATGGATGCTGGTTCATTGTTTTATGGTTTTAGAAAGATGCTCCTAATTCACAACTGATAAACTGGAAGAAACAGACAAAATAATTCAGATTATTTTTTTAATTCGTCCAATTTCTGTTACAAGCTTTCATGGATGTGCCTGAGGAAGGGCTCTGTGTGGCCTGAAATCTTACACATAGTCACCAAAAGCAGTTGGTCCAGTAATGGAGATCATCTGAATTACTTTGTCTCCATCTCTTACGTTTGGGACTAGAGGTGAAAGGAATATCCAGCGTGAACGTGTTATCTGTTGGATTTAGACACTCCAATCTGAATCTGCTTGGTCAGATAAGAGGCATGCTTTGCTGTCAGATTGGTTTGGTATGGTCCTCAGTTCCATTCTTTCATTGTTCAGTTAAGTTCAGGACTGAACAACAATGACGAACTAACTGAAACAGACAGCCGTTCTGATGTGGATATTTGGCTGCCTATCTGAACAAGAGAATCCCCAAACGTAATAGAACTGTTATTCATTTCATTGTTAATCAGAACCAATGTGGCAACCACACACTTTCTAGGGATAAACTTAAAGGCTTTTGTTCACCATCTTTATGGAAAGGAAAGTGTAGGCAGGGGCAGTCTGAGCTTACTCTCATGGGACATATAAAAATAGTATTCTATTGACCATAAGGGCTGGCCACAAGGCTGTCCATGCAGATAAGGGAAGGAGGTTAGTTAATATGCGCATCCTAAGTTTGATTCAGTTTTCTTAGTAGGTGTTTGCAAATTTATGTGCATTCACTTCGGCATTAAAGTGTGTTCACTTTAATTTGGCTTTAGAACTAGTCATTGAAAGACATTTAAAAACCGCAATGTCAAATACTGTGGCACCAGCTATAGTAGCAAGTGGCACACTGTATCACAACTTTGTAAAACCTTTAGGAACTAGCTGTTAAGTTGTAAAATTCCCCTGGTGTATAGATAGATTTCTTCATTCTGTTACCTTTCCGTTGGGGCTCTTGGAGTTAGCCGGATACAAAAAGATTCCTCCATACATCAGAGTACGGTGCACATCAGCCACCATAGACCCTATATACCTGCTGCCATAGGGAGAGCTGCCATCCTGAAAAGAACATTTGAGACAAATAAACATCGGATACATTTTGGTCTGCTTATTCTGATCCTTCACACGAGGTGAGGCTATCGACAGGCCTTCCTCACGTTCCACCATAGGGATATATGCCGCCTTCAGTATGCTCATCCGATACCAGGCATGCTATGCCAACAGAGCGTGAGGCATAGAGTAAGTGGTGCCCCCAATCGCTATCCCAACACTACCCTTGGATTGTCACAGCAATGTCTGCCAAAAGATGGCTAAATCTCTACAACAGCCCTACCTGAGCTCTGTGTACTCATATCACCACATGGACCAGCCAGCCATCATTCTTGATGTAACCAAGCCAAGCGCGTGCACCTGGGACCTCACATCCTTGTGAATGTTACACTCCTTGTCTCTCCCGCTGTTCCCCTTCCTTCGTCCGCCCACCTCCCCCCCACCCCCCTCAGATTGTAAGCCCTAGGGCAGGGACCGTGTCTATTCAATTACTTTGTAAAGCGCCAGGTACATTGCTGGCACTATATAAATGCTTGCTAATAAAATAAAATAAATAAATAATAATAATACATGGTCCATTGCGCTGAATTTTAAAGCCCTGGTGGTCCCATGATAACATGCAAGCTTGCCAGAGCACACTTCCAGTTCACCAGCAAAAGGAGACAGAGTCACAGAGGACACAGCATCCCTTCATCCCAGTCCTGGGCACACGTGGCCTTTCCCGCTGTGTCTACCCATGCCTGTGGCCAACCAGCCCAACCTGGATCACATTGCCATGTCAGGCAATGTCCCTCTGTGAGGCCATCCCCATGAGCAGAAGTGTGCACCCCCACCTCCCACTAAAAAAAGAGCCACATTTTGTCGGGGCAGAATCTTTTCTTTTCCTGTCCCTAACTCGTTTACATTAATGCAAGCCCACCAAATCTCACTACTTCCCAGCTGCTAGTCAAAATAGACCTACGCTACACAGGTAAGCACAGATGTGAAGTTGTGAGGCACAGCAAAAGACTCTCTCTGCCTGCTTATCATAAAAAAGTTGCTTTCTAAAACATGAAATCTTACCTCAGGAAACTTCTTCTTTTTGAGATACTCTGTGACTGCAGGATCAAAGTATTTAGCATATCCCTCATTGAGACTGTAGATATTTCCTTTATTTTTGATTTTCACATTTTCTTCAACCAAAATGAATTCCCCGATTGCCTAACAATAGGAAAAAGAAAGCAAAGTCTACTGCTACTTATTTCTATAGTGCTACCAGTCATACACAGCACTGTACAGATACACATAACATCATGGATGGCCCCTGCTCCAAGGAGCTTACAATCTAGTTAAGACAAACAGTTAAAAACAAGGGGCATTGTATGAATCATGGACTACAGGATGCAGTTTATTCAGTAACTCATTTATTGCAAGGAAGATATTTTACTTAAAATCTAGAAGGCTATGGTATGTATATAGCCTGGGTTCACGAATGAAAGGCAACCTCAAAGAGGTCTCCTTTAGGCAGGCTTTGAACATGGACAAGAAAGGTGCCTGATGGGCCTCAGGAAGATTGCTCTGGGCATACGGTGCAATGAGGTGAAAAGCATGGAGTTGGGAGCTGGTGATGGAGGAGAAGGATGCAGATAAGAGCATCTTGCCCGTTGAATCGAGGTAACAAGGTGTAGGGGGGATAAGGGAGGCAAGATAGTGAGGGGCTGCAGAGTGAAAACATTTATAGAGGAGTAGAAGAAGTTTGAACTGTATGCAGAAGTGGAAGGGGAGCCAGCGTAGTGACTTGAGGAGAGGGGTTACATGGTCGCAGCGGCATGAGTCTCGCAGCTGGATTTTGAATTGTCTATAGTGGAGATAGACAGTTCAGCAGGAGGCCTGCAAGAAGCAGGTGTCAGGCTCCAGCCTCAAGGACACGGCAGGTGCACCCCCAGAGTCCAGGATCCTTTACGGGGCTCAGGGACCCCCTCAACGCCACAATTACTGACTCCAGGAAGTGCGGAACAGAACCGCACTGACAGCGCGCCCGGCACGTCGGACACGCCTCCTGCGGCAGATGATGCCCCTGGAAGCGGGCTTTCCAATGCGCCCGTAGCGGCGGCACAGGGCATGCCCTCTACAACAGGGCCATGGCGTTCTGAGTGTCTGCTGTAGTTCTCCCCCCCCCCAAGGTACTTAAGCAGGGCACAGGGGAGCTCGCATTGCTGGTGAACAGTGCTCTGCCTGGGAGACCGGCCCCCTTCTCGTTTGAACTTGTATTTTGTGCCTTGTGTGCATTCCCTACTTCGTATAGTGAGATAGCGTGTGAGTGATTGGTTGGGTGACAGGTGTAAAAGTGCGTTGTGTGGCTGGACTGTTTCAGGTAAGTAAGTTTCCTCTGTTGTTCCACTGTAGGTTTCCCTGGGCCCGTGGTGTGAGAGCCCTTCCCCTTCCTTCTACCCTTTCCCTGGGCTTCCCATCTCCTGTGCCTCACGTTGTCCCTACCAGACTCCTCCCCCTCCTGGGACCCCGGGGTGGCTGTAAGAAAGGGAACAGTTCAAGGCTTGCGCTATCCCAGATACCCCGTGATGATCTAGGCTGGGGATCTGTAAGATTCCAAAGGCCCTATAAGATCCTGAGGGTTGTTTTCAAGGCACTGCCTTGTGACATAAGCCTCCGAGTGTGTGGTTTCCGGTATTTCCCTTTTCCTTGCCCTCCCTTCTCCCCTTGTGAGGTACCCTCGACCACACAGTAGGTTACAATAGTCTAAGCAGTTGGTGATAGGAGAATACATAAGGGTTGTGTTAGTGTGTTCAGAAAGGAAGGGATGGATTTTGGCAACGTTATGAAGAAATGACAAGTTTTGAAAGTTTTCTTAGAAACCAAGGTTTCTGAAGGAAAGCCAATAGCCAGGCGAACTATGGCTTCTCCTCCACACACAATACATCGGGGGCCCTCAACAGAAGCAACAGGGCTTACAGTAGACATTGTTTGATGCTCTTGTGAATGTAACCCTATGTTCACATTAATTCCCCTGAAAGGGATGAGTGGCCAAAGGGATCACAGGACCTCATGCTCCTCAAAGAGCTCCCCTCAATTCCAAGCCCTTCTCCCCATAAGTAGCCAGGGGTTTCTCCCTCTAGATGTGTCAGTTCCTGCTCCCACAAGGCATGGAAGAATCTCCAGATAGGACCAGGACCTCCTTCCCATACACCCCAAAAGGAAAGAGCTTATAAACTCTGCTTGGTTCCTGCTCCCTCAGGAATAGGACTTCTCTGGGGAGTAGTCCCTGCTCCCCCAGAAGGGGGAACTGCCAAATGGGGCCAGGACCTGCTTCTCATACACCCCCAAAAGAGAAGCCCCCAATTTCCAAGGACCCCTCTGGAGAGTGCCAAGTGTCTGCTCCCTCATGAAAGATGGGGACCCCTCTGAGAATGTGGGAACCCCTTATAGAGCACCAAAAGCCTGCTCACCCCCCCCCCAAAGCAGGATCCCCATACAGCCTGATCTCTAGGTCCTTCCAGCTGCAAGCAACACCGGCACTGTATGCCCCACCCCCCTCGGGGATGGAGGCTCGAAGGGGGTGGGGGCAGCCATTGGAAATATAAAGAAGCACACTCCCCTGACCTGTGGCCCCTTCATTCCAATTATTGCTTTTTTAAGGAATACATTTTATCCATGACACAAAGACAAATGAAAACTATACATGATTCAGAGGAATCCTACTGCATTTTCTTTTAACAAGTTAGTACTTGCAAAAAAGTGCAGGTCTCTAGCCTCGTACCAAGAGTCCTCGTTGAGCCATAGAATAGGTTCTGTAAGAGCTCTGGGCCATCTCTCCAAACCCACTTCTAGTATTTCTTCAGTGCCAAAAAATTAGTTCAGTCTAAATCTATTCACTTCTTTGCTTCCCTTTTGGGATTACCGACAAGAGAGCAGTTGTGAGCAGTTGTCCACCAGAATATGAACTAAGCTTACCAACTCTGGCTGCAAGCCACAAGGATCCTGGCCTCTGCTTTACAGATGAGAGAGGAACCAGTTTCCGGCACTATTTATGTGGTTCACCAGTAGCCTTGGCACAAGAAGAGCTACTACAAGGCTCTTTTCACACAGCCACTCGAACACTGATAAAATGGATGTTACATTTTATTATACATGTTGCAGGGCTGCAGGTGTGCTCTATGGATGCCCTGAAACATGTATAATAAAACGTAACCACCATTTTATCAGTGTTCGAGTGTCTGTGTGAAAAGGGCCCACATTGTCCGAGCCATCTATTTCTTCATTGCAGTAAGTTTTCCAACTCTAAAAGCTAAACACACTGCCACAGACATAAAACAAAATGGTCTAAGTCTAAAAGTGATAATGCATGCAACTATTTAATCCATTAGTAATAGGAAACATCAAACTAATTCCTTGAAGCTATAGAACCATGGCAAATTCCAAAGAGAATGAGATCTCCTTCAGAGAGAAGTAGGCTGTGAAATTGGACTAGTGACACTGAATCAAAGCAGTCAGCCACACAATTCATCTTGTTAGAAGATACACATTTTACGGTACAGCTCCAATGGTCCATAGATTCTAGGAAGCATCTCACACACACACACACACACCTCACTTACTCTTTTAGACATCAGGATGCAATCTGTAAGTGTACAAGAATACCTGTTAAAAATACTTCTACATCTTAATCCACTGTAGAATTTATATTAAAATGAAGTTGCTCCAATACTGGACACTCTATAGAATGAACAGAAGATGCTAACGACTATGGGGCGAATTCTAAACCCCCTTACATGCAGCTTACACACACGCACACATAAGCACACGCAATTTACATGTGGTTTGTGCACACTCCATTGTCCCTATAGCATGGGTGTGCACTCACACTCATGTCCCTCGAGTATGCTGCACAAGGCTTAGGATCAGCCCCATGTCTACAGTAATTCTGAGAATGAAGGTATTTAGCATATTTTACACTTTCATCACATCAATTGACATTGGGGTGTGCACTTCTTTTTTGTTATATTGATAACAGCATCCTCGTTTTTCATTATAGTTATTGCAATAACGATAAAGAAACAAAATCAACAACAACAACAACAGTCATTATTGATTTCATTATTGCCTGGCAGCTGTTTTTGGACGGAAATGTGAAGAGGGGAGGAGGGAGCAGACATCTTGAGAGTCAGAAACAGCGTTAAACTTTTGAACTGGGCTTGTGATGGGAGGGGAAGGACTGGATGGATGTAATTGCTGGCCAATGAGCAGTGCAAGCAGGTCCCAGGCGGTTGCATGGCACCCTGCAATTGCTCAATGCCTCCTGCTCCCCAGAACCAATCATGGGGGCTCTGGGGAGGGCACTGCAACCCTTTATGTTGCAGGACCAGGCTGTTTGACTCTTGTTCTATGTTAGCTCTTGCTGTGAGAGGTTGCATTTACAAAACTCTGGTGCTTGCACTAAAAATCTTCCCCAGCCCTCAGTGTTATACCTTACCTTTCCTTATACCCTTTATTTTACCTTCCCCTGTACATATAGATAGATATAGGTATATGGATTACAGATATAGTGATTAGATAGATATACCCTATAGTTTTTTCCTTTCCCCTTCCTGTCCGTGTCCCACTATAGATAGATAGAGCTTTTTTATTATATAGATTAGCATTATAGAATAGGTATAGGATAGATACTTAGATAGAACACAGCAGATAGAAGTTTATTGATATAGATACTTAGGAATGTATTGCATGCATGTAGCATAGGTTATTAGGTGTAGGTTTAGGTTAGACATACATATTAGTAATTTTTCATATTATAATAGTGCACTTACTACTGCATTATAATAAGAAAGGGAGGAAGGAGTTCAACTTCTGAGAAGTCTGGGGCAGGT
Source organism: Sphenodon punctatus (assembly GCA_003113815.1). Taxonomy (NCBI): domain Eukaryota; kingdom Metazoa; phylum Chordata; class Lepidosauria; order Sphenodontia; family Sphenodontidae; genus Sphenodon; species Sphenodon punctatus. Next base: position 6,214,611 of record QEPC01008874.1, read on the forward strand.
GTCTACTGGAACTTCTGCCCACAACAGAAACTATACCAAACACAAAATCTTCTTTATCGCTCAAAATCGATACTGAAATCAATACCGATACCAATCAATACCAAAATTGATACCGATAACACCAGCAAATAATGACAATTCATTAACTAGAACGAAGACGAGAGTTTTTAATAACAAGACATGGGTCCCTCGTGCACACCCCTAATTGACATGTGATGCATACTTGCTTCTGTGATGACTCAGCCGTCTCCAACATCCCCATGTCAGAGAGCCAATGGCTACTTTGACGATAGGAATAGGGGAAAGGACCATTTCCGGCTCTATTTTGGATATGCACATGTATCTCCCTGTGCACCCCTTAACAGGACTGCATCACTAGAAATTAGATCTAGTGGGGAAATAGCTCTCTCCTTTTCTTTGCGATTATTTTTTTTTACAAGTTAAATTATTTTGTTATTCCTTAAACAAGCAAACCTTTCATGCCAATTTGTACATTTTTCCTTACCGGATCAAGCATAAAACAGTTGACGCCAGATTCCAAGGCAAGCACCAGCATTGTGGCGCTACCATAGACAGCGTAGCCAGCTGCTACAAGGTTACGTCCAGGCTGCAAAGCATCCTTCTCAGTCGGTTCGTCAGGGGAAACCTGGGTTAGGGCAGACGCATACCATTTGTTATTGGTATTATTAAAACAATTGCATGAGAGCACTCTGATGAGGCATCTGATCTATGAAGCCATGGTAATAAGGTCACAAAGGATGTGCACAATTAAGCTATCAGTGCATGCTTTCAGTGTGCCTAGGGAAGTATGCTGCATTCACCAACAGCACACTTTTAGCATATTCCCTAAATGTCTGTTGTGACTTACTTGATTGCTTTGAAAAAAATCTTTAAACCATAAAGGAGACAGATTCTCAGACAGGGGGAAAGCTCTTACAGACACATTAACTTTAAAGCCAATGGAATTATTCAGCTGCTTAAAACAGACATGTAAAAAAAGAGTGTTGCTGGATCAGGGCCAAATGGAAAAGCTAAGATACAAGTGTAGGTGAGTTGTAGGAAAATGCAAAGGGGGTAGGAGACAGGGGGTGCAGCCATATGAGCTGCAGGGGCCTGATCCCTGTGTGGCCCCATGGCAGGAAATCACTGCCACCACACTTTGGGCCCATGGGGAGAGCTTGCCACATGTTCTGCTCCAATGCAGCCATCAGCAGCTGTTGCACACCCCGGGGGGGGGGGGGGGGGGGGGGGGGGGGGGGGGGGGGAGAGAGAGGGACAAGGAGCTGGTCACGCAGGGCTGGTGGCTCCGGCTCCTGCCACGGTGCCGGATCAGGCCTGCTGCAGCTAAGCAACTATTGGGGGGCAGAGGAATGCACATGCTCCTTCCCCCACCTAAGATCAGGGGAGTGGGGGCCCAGAGGGGCATGTGCCCCTCTCCCCACCCTGACAAGCAGCTGATAAGGGTCCAGAGGGGTGGCACATGCGCCCCTCTGGGCTCCCACTCCCCCCAGATCAGCTACTTGTCGGGTGAATCGGGGGAGGGGAGCCTGGGAAGAGCGTGCACCCTCTTCCTAAGCCCCGTTCTCTCCCCCTCCCCCATCAGCTACTCATCGGGTAAAGCGGGAGAAGCAGAACCTAGGAAGAGTGCACACCCTCTTTCTAGACTCCACTTCCGAGATCCACCTGACAAACAGCTGAGCGGGGGAGGGGAGCCTGGGAATAGGGTGCACAGTCTTCCCAGGCTCCGCTGCCCACGATCAGCTGTTAGGCAGGAGGAAGCGTGCAGGCCCAGTCCATGGACCCCACCTGGGGTAGAGCTGCACTGCCCAGCCAAATGAAGGATTTGCCCTACCTTAGGTAGCCGTACGCCAATTGGAGCGGGGGGGGGGGGGGTTGTCCTGCCCTGGTCAGCCTTACCCCAGTTGGGAGTAAAGCTGTTCAACAACGCCTGCTCAGAAATGTTTTGAGGATGTGTCACGGAGCAGCCAGCATCAATGTCTGGGGGGCCCTGGGCACACGAACCACTGCATCGCGTGGCTCAGGAGGGGTAAGGCTACCTAAAGCTTGGCAGCCTCCCCAGCCTGTATCGTGCGGCTGCACCCAGAGTTGTGCAGTGACTTGAAAGCAAGGATGCATGCCTCAAACTTGATGCAAATGTACAAGACATTATATATATATATATATATATATATAAAACCTCAGTGCAACATTAGTTATAGAGTGCAAAATTAGTCCTAGAGTCCAACATTAGTCCTAGAGTGCAAAATGGATACCAAAAAAAAAAACCCACACAGCTCTTTATATTAAAGAGTTCTGCTGCATGGGGTAACGATACCCAGTGATGAAAACCTGGGTTGTGGTTAGTTAAAATGAATAGAAGGGTGTGTCTCCTTTGGCATTTACATAGCTAAAAACATGTTAACCCTGTATTTCAAGTTCCTGCAAATCAGATTCCTGCGTTTCAGAATTATACACTACAAGCTGAATTTCATGCTTGAAATTTGTCCTCGGGCAAATAACACTACTTACACAAGATGCATGAGAACCAGTTTAATTGAAGAAAGTAATCTCATGTGAAGGAAAGATGTGTTCCATCTTGTTCTAGGAGAATTTCATTCTTATGCACATCACTTAGCACGTGTCATTATTACCCCTCTAATATTTAGATTGCCCTAATTAAATTATTACCCAGGCATCCAAAACGTTGGCTTCCTTTTATCCAAGCACTGTATCATTGGGTGTTAACATACGCAGCAGCTATGCATCCAGGGCCAAGATGTCCACCCCCACAACCCTTGGCCGGGTCAGGTCAAGGGACGGAAACTAATGTTCCTCCGGACTGATATGGCAGCAGAGGGGAATGACGCACAGTTTGCTGTCTCCAGCCCCGCGCTGCAGGCAGCCAAAACAAACACGCCCGCCCAGTTCACCCTACTCTGGCCCACCTGAGTAGCTCGTGGAACCAGACCGTGGGCCCAGTTCATTCCAGGACCACATTTCTGACCACCGATCCCACTGGGGCTTGAACCGGGTCCACATCTGGCAGGGCCAGAACATATGCGCGGGGTTATACACTAGCCCAGGCAGACCAGAGCAGGGAAACCAGGCCAGCATTGTGTGTTAACTCCCATTAACATAGGTACTTTTGTAGTTGGATATTTGTGGTTAATTTTATTTTAGAAAAGTAACATATTAGTCTTTACATGTACATTATTTACTTAATGATAAGTAATAAGTCAGTGTTTCCCTACCTTTCTGTAGATAGCAAAAATAGTTCCGATGGAAACAAGGCAGTCAATGTTAGAAGAGCCATCAAGTGGATCCATGCAGACTATGTATTTACCCTGAAGAACAACAAGTTGACCATAGTAATTTACATCTCTATTAAAACTAAAACATACTTCAATGACTAAGTTCCTTAGTGAAAAGCCTTTTCATTTAATTGTTATGCAGCCATATTGTCAAGAAGTGCAGTGGTGGCTCCCCCACCCCGCCCCAGGGCGTTTGGGGCACTGCCCCCGGGAAATTTGGGGCACTGCCCCCCTAGCCATGAGGGACCCCCCGCTGCTGCTCAAGTTATAAAAAACAAAAAAAACCACGCCACCGCTTCTGACAGCAGCAGCCTCTGACTTCTGCTTCAGAGGCTGCTGCTGCGGCTGTCAGTAATCTCCCTTCTGGAACCCACTCTCGTATAGGATGTGCTGTGGAGAGAGGGGCTAGCCTTTTCCATTGCGCCTAATGAGCACAATGGAACCTCTCGCCTGGGCGCTTGATGCAAACACCCAGGCGAGAAGCTTTGAGCCAGGTGGCTGAGGCAGGGACCAGCGTGCATGCGCGCTGGTCCCTGCTACACATCTAGATGTGTATAAGAGACAGTCCAACCAGTGCTCCAGGCATTGCACTGGCTGCCTCTTGTCTTCTAGGCCTGATTCAAGGTGCTGGTTTTAAACCTTTAAAGCCCTTCATGACCTGGGCCCTACCTATCTGCAGGACCGCCTCACTCCCCATCTGCCCGTGTGACCCTTGAGATCGTCCATAGGAGCCTTTTTGGAGGTTCCCCGGGTGAGGTGGGTGGCCACCGATGTTAGATCTTTTTCGGTGGCTGCCCCAGTGCTGT
>QEPC01008874.1:6219014-6266203 GCA_003113815.1 Sphenodon punctatus
TGTCTGCCTGCTTTTAAACCTGGCAGAGGAGGTGATTATAACCTGCCTAACCTAACTGAAATTGCTTGATTAAGTAATGTAATGTCCATCCAACATTAACCCTTGGAACTCCTTGCTCCTGGGTTATGCTGCCCACCATTGCCCTGGCTCTGCCCACCGTTGCCTGCCGACCTTACTGCCCCTCCAACCTCAAAACCCACCAGCCGCCCCTGAAGAAGTGGAACACAGTTTCTTTCATTCTCAATGTTTAAGCAAAATTTCATCACTAGCATTTGAATTTTTCTATGGACAGAAGTTGAGAAATCTGCAACTGAACTAATGGTTAATGCACCATGGAGGCAGAGGCAGTGTAGTAACAGTGGGTGTTTTTAGATGAGCAAGGCTGGAGGGGGTCACTGCGGCCCTGCAGGCAGCACCCATGCACTCCCATGGACTGGCCCTGCAAACAACTCATATGGGCAACCATTCCCTCTCACCCCCACCTGACAACAACCCCCACCCTCTGCCATGACCCGCAGTCATGGACACCATGGAAACATGAAGCCGCAGCAGCCTGAAAACCCTTCCTGCCCATTACCCCAGGGAGCCGTTGCTGACAGTCCTGGGCAATGACAGAGGCGCATACTGGGTGGGACATGCAGGAAGCTTCTGTCCTCCATGGTGTTGGCTCTTCTCTCATGCATCACGAGGTTGGTTTTTTTGGTGCTAGGAGCTAACATAGTATTGTATTTTACGCCCGTTCTTTAAAAGCTCCCGGCAAGGCTGTGGGCAGGACCAGGGGGGTAGCCGGGCCGCAGACCTGTCTGCTGGCGTGGGTGGCTGACCCAGTTCATACAGATTGGGAATGCACGGGTGCCCATTGCCACACACATTTGTTCGGCTTGCCCTGCACCAGGCACTCTGGATTTGTCAGCAGGGGCCCTTGGGTGACCATGAGCGGGTGCTGCGAGGTACAGGGGAGTGCGCATCCCCCCACACCACCTTCAAATGTGTAGTCAGATGAGTGGTTACCCATGCATGGTAAAAATCCTATTTTAAAAAACACCCAGTCTTGCCGCAACCATGGACAATGTCTGAAGAAAACGTCAGCTGAAATGTAAGCTGAGCCCATCCATTCATGCCTGCATGAATACAGAGCAAAATTGATTTGGAGATCCTTCTAATGTCTTTTACTCTTGCTGATGCTTGCCTTGTCTTTCATCAGTCATACAGATCACGAAATAAAGACAAAAAAGACAACTTCTTAATGAAGTTGCTCTAGGTGTGCAAAAACAGGAGGAAAATATCAGTTAAAGTTTACTTTACATATTCTGCGAGATTGAAATGCTACAAAAAGAGCCTAACTGATGTAGTACAGTTCAGAAAAGGCAATGTACACACATTTTCAGAGATCAAGAATAGAGAGGATAGAATACAAGGCCCAAAGGAGAAGTGCAAAGAAATTGGAGTGGGATTAGAGAGAAGACAATATCAAGTTAACAGGCAGGAAATAATGAGAACATCAGCCCAAATAAAAAAAGAGAGAGGATTAAGCAACTGAAAAAAGAATCAAAATATGGCCACTCAATAGACTTCTCCCTTATTTATTTTTAAATTTATTTATAAAATCATTTAATACTCCATCCCTCCTGCTCCAAGCAGCCCAGGGTGGCTTACAGTGTTAACACACATAAAATCAATAAAACCATGAAATACAGTAAAAAGGGATGGCACAAAACCAAACTGCCCCCTCCTTCCATCCCACCCTACACCCCATCTCCCTCACCAAAAGCCAGGCGGAACAGCTAGGTTTTACACATATGACGGAAGGAGGGGAGATCCAGGGCCACCCGGGCCTCCACCGAGAGGGAGTTCCACAGCTTAGGTGCAGCCACCGAGAATGCCCTCTCCATAGTGGCCCCCCCAGGCCACACAAGGGACCTCGAGAAGGGTGCCCCCAGCGGACCACAGAGGCCGCTCGTGAGGCAGTTGCGCAGGTCGAGCCAAGGCCGTGTAGGGCTTTACAGGTCAAACAATACCTTGAATCAGGCCCAGAAGACTATAGGCAGCCAGTGCAGAGCCTGGAGCACCGGCATAATGTACCCAGAAGGAGACGAGCCGCAGCATTCTGCACTAGCTGTCACCATAGATAGCCCCATGTAGAGTGCGTTGCAATAGTCTAATCTCAAGGTAAGGAAAGCATGGATGATGGTGGTCAGGTCACTATCTGAAACATACGTCCGAAGCCATCGCACCAGATGTAATTGGTGAAACGCATTCCTCACCACAGCCCCCTCCTGGAAATCCAGGCGGAGCTGCAGATCGAGGAGCACGCCCAGACTACAGACCTGGGATACCAGCGGAAGGCGGATCCCATTCATTATAGGAACCACCACATCCACTGCCCTTCCCACCACCATTACCTTCATATTGTCAGGATTCAGCCTCTGTCGGCTCACCCTCATCCAATCCCCAATAGCCGCCAGACACTGGGTAACCACAGAGACTGCTGAATCTGGGTCAGATGAAAATGAAAGGTAGAGTTGGGTGTCATCAGCATATTGATGACACCGCACCCCATGCCATCTCACGACCTCGCCAAGTGGCTGCATATACACGTTGAACAAGAGCGGGGACAGGATAGAACCTTGTGGGACACCACACATGAGGTCCTGTGGAGTTGAAAAACAATCCCCAAGCACCACACGCTGAGTTCTCCCAGCCAGGAAGGAGCAGAACCAGTCAAGGACAATCCCACCCACTCCGGCTCGATCCCACAAGCGAGTCACCAACTTCTCATGGTCAACGGTGTCAAAGGCAGCTGACAGATGTAACAAAATTAGCAGGGGCAAACGACCCTGATCTAATTCACAGCGAAGGTCATCGACCAAGGCCACAAGCGCAGTCTCCATGCCATAACCCAGACAAAAAGGGATCCAGATAACCAGTGCAGTCTAGATGCCCCTGCAGCTGCTGGGACACCATCTGCTCAATAACCTTCCCTATAAAGGGAAGCTTCGAGACCAGCCGATAACTGGCGAGGGCTATTATTCCCATAGCCACAAAAATACAGGTCTTTGGTTAGCCTCCTTGAAGTCTTGAATTTGCACTTGATTTGTACATGTCTAAAGAAAAGTATTCATAAAAGTTAACTAGACACAGAATCAGAAAGATTGGTATAGTACTAACCCTTCTATCAGCTTCCACTATTAAGGCATCCTTGTTTTCTTCTGACACAATAATACAGGTAGTGAATGATGACTTGAGCATGTTAATCACCAGGTCATTGGAAAGGACATCCAGCTTCTTTACTTGGTCTCCTGTCACATTGGTAGAACCAGCAATTCCATAGCTAAAGCAATGGAAACAGACCATCAGCTAATGAAAAACAAAAGATGGGTTTTCCTAAGCAGTAGGGCACTGCATTTTTCTCTTCCAAATATGAGAAATGATCCCATGTATTATTGCAAACTTGAATAATCTCATAATTAACATAAGAACAAAAGTAGTGCCATCCTGAGTCAGACCAATGGCCCATCAAGCCCAGCATCCTGTCCTCCGACAGTGGCTAATCCCAATCACATGGAATGGGCAATCCATTCCGCATTGGTCACTCCTAACTTCTTCTGACAGTAAGAAGTTCATCCTGCAAGCTACTTGGTTAACAGCCATTAATGGACCTACTCTCCAAGAATTTATCCAGTCCTTTTTTAAACCCAGCTATACTACTGGTCTTGACAACGTCCTCTGGTAACAAATTCCATAAGTTAATTCTGCATTGAGTGAAAAAGTACTTCCTTTTATTTGTTTTAAATCTGCCGGCAGTTAGTTTCATGAAGTGCCCCCTAGTTCTAGCACTATTTAATTCATTTGGAGGCAAATCCTGCCCAAGACTTATTTTAATAATTGAAGGACCAATTAACTTCTCCCGTCCCTCTGCCTTCCCTAGCAAAATTCTCCTGAACTTTAGGCAGCAACTGTGGGTGTTAACAAATAAGATGTTGCTCCACATTTGCCCTGGATTCACCTGCTCATCTATCCTGTGGCTTCCAGATGTTCACCCTGGGGCTGATTCGCACGGCGTCACCCCAGGAAACATAGAGCCCACCGCGTAAGCATATTTGGACAAAACTGGGGCAACAAGTGCTTACAGGGCCACTGCCTGTCTGTTGGGGCCGCACCATAGAGCAGCCTTGCATCGCTACAGAGACCGCAGCTTGGGGGAGGGCACCATGTGGGCAGACCACAGCGGAGAGGAACACCTGCCTGTTTTTTGTACTCCCCACGTGGGACCTGCAAGAGGTGGCTGCATGGGTGCTGCGTGGAGTCACTATGGGCTCCAACAGGCTTCCAACCCATGGATTGCCAAATCCAGGTTTAGGGATGAGCTAAGCAGAAGGTGGCATCTACGCTTTCCAAATCTATGATCTTATTAGACAAAACACATTTAAATCCATTATAGTCTAGATAAACTGTGACAAAGCATCCTACAGTAAGTTCTAGGATTAATTTGTAAAGGTTGAAAGTTGGTTGCCATATTTCAGTATCTAGATTCTCAAGAACCATCATGTGTTAGCCTTCAAAATACGTCATAATTTGTTTTCCTGCCACAGCATACCTGAATAAGTTTCTAGTCTCTTAAGTCTAATTAGTGTCACTGAATAGTCTCTGAAAGTCAATCTGTAAGTGTACTTTGTGCTGCAAGGTAATTGAACCAAGACAAACAAAAACTATCCAGCAGACATGAGACCGTAGAATGTTAGAATGCTAGGGTTCTCTGGCTGGGGTTTTGTGGATGCTTTTGAAGGACACCGAGTGGGGGTTTGAGGGTTACAAGTTGAATCATTTAAGGAATACGTTGACAAAGAGAAAATATATTTAAGTTTAAAACATTTACAATTGTTTCTGTTTTGCTGCAATTTATTTTTTCATAAGGTAGCCTAATATTTGCAAATATAATTCTTTAATAAAGATGGCCAGTCTGCTTTGCTGGAAGCTTTTTGGTCAACATGTTTTCTGGCACTTGCAAGATGCTCAAACATTAGGTTGGTTTCTCATAAGTTTTCTTATTAAGTAAAGAATCAGCTCATTTCTGTATTGCTCACTGGCACAGTATCTGGACATAAATCAGTATACAAAATAATTAGATGACTTAATATTACATGAAAGCAGCTTGAGTTTTTATTTCTCAACATTACCAAAAGAAATAAGACCTTGACTTCCCTCTGATGTTAATACAACTTCAGTATAATGAATTCCCAGGAGGTCAGAGGAAAAGCTCATTATATCCGTGTTCACTATATAAGGTTTGGCAATATGTAATCGATAGAAATGGTTCCTGAAGTTGGGATTGTTATAAAGGGGCTCATTATAATCAGGATTTCTTAGAGAGGCTTGGCTGTAGATCACTGCAGCAGAGGCTCCAATTGGATGGTTACTGACCATTCACTGTTCCTCACAAAGACTGAATCTAAATTCTTATTCCTCCAAGACTCTATACATAATACATAATTTTTCAGTGCAGTCAATTAAAATGAGCTTAAACCAATAATAGCCTGAAAGGATGATGAAATATTAACCCTCAGGCTGGCTGGTCGATAATTTAATGAGAGAATTAAGCCTTCCAACCTATTCATCTGTCATCCTGTTCAAAGATAAATCAAATGAAGAGAGTTTCATTCTAAGAATATTACTTCTAAGCAACGTCTTCGAAGAAGTTTTCATTTGCTAACTCTGTTTGCCATATTAACCTGTGTAATGTAATTCATGCTGTGTACGTTAAAAGAAATTTTAAAGAGTATAAGAGTCAAGTCCCTGTTAAGCTACCATCATTGAATACTAAACCACAGGAAGAAGAACCAGAGAGAGGTTTTTCATAAACACAGAGAAGAGAAGAAATTATTTCAACTCTGTAAGAAACCAAAAATTTTACCAAGACGTTCCAAAGTCTGATTTTGTGTTATTCATTATTAAAGCAACAAGGTTACATAAGGTGATATTTACAATGCACTTGCTGCAAGATTTCTGCAATTGATCTTTTGTGAATGGCTACTTTTTTTATTCATAACAAATACTCATTTGGTTATTATACCCTTGGGAGTATTTAAGTATCAAAAAACAAAAGAACCCATTATGGAGAGAGTTTCATCTCTTTAGTAGGTAATTCTAATCTAGAGCATATCTGCATTTACTAAAACAAATCTTGCTGTAGTAATCACCAGCTGTAAAACTAGTTAGAGCACAGTCAATAGATTTGTGTGCATGTGTAGCTTTACTAATAACTAATGGGAGTTTTGTATGGAGATGGAGGACAGGCTATTCAAGACTGTACATAGGCCCCTCCTATTTCTCCAGCATTCATGTTAATGTGTCTTGCAGCAAAACACATAATTGTGGCACAATTTCTTTGTTCCTTCTTTTATTTTTAATAACCTACAAGTAGAGAGAGCCTGGGTTTTCTCTCTTTATTAAAAATGTTAGTACTTCTTTAGACAAAAGCGAAACACTACTTAAAACTGAAGCCACGCCAATGTAAACAAAAGAACTGGTTTCAAGTTCATTCAGCTGTAAACATTACTTCGACAATTTCAGTTAGCTTTAAAGGGCACTTATTGGCATTTATTCACGGAGAAGTGCATACTGAAAACTTCTCCATCTTCCTTCTGCTGAATGCACTGGTGTGTTGTTGTAGGATTAGCCATGTAGATGTTTTAAATAATAACACAAGCTTCTGTGTATTACCCTACACCATGCATTTGGATTTTATAAACAAGGGGAATGGGCAAATGTTTGAACTTTCCTTAAGGCCTTTTTTCAAATGAGACGGGCCCACGCACGTCCACACAGTGGACGTGATTGGGTGCCTCCTGTTTGAATGCCACAGCAGGTGGGTGGGTGTGCGTGCGCAAATCTTCAAACTTAATTTGGATTTTTCATTCCAAATATTTGTCCCAGTTCCTCCCTCCTCACCTCCAAAAAGCATCTGCAGATTTTTTTTTTATTCTCCAGGTGCTTTTAGAGAATCCACTGCGGGTTCCCCTTAATGTGTTTTCCCTTCCCCTTTGCTTTCCCATTTTTAAATAGTTTTAAATGGATTTGTATGGATTTTAAGTTGTTTTAGGTTGCTTTACTGTATTTTATTGTATTCATATTGTGACGCGTCCAAGTGCTATTTGGCAGGGTGGGAGCACGGCAAGTAACATTTATTATTATTTATTGTTCTTTTCAGAATTTTCTTTTCACACAGTTAGTATTTACATAAATTAGTAAGATCAGAAAAACTGCCATATGGGGTCAGGCCAATAGGTCATGTAGGCAAGTATTCTATTTCTGATGGTGGCCAATACTTCACACGAAGTGTACAAGAGACCACAGGACAATTACAGAATGATCCATCCCTGCTGTTCATGAGTTCAGGGATGAGATAAACATGAGGTTGCATCCCTGACCAGCCAATCCAGCATAGCCTAGTAGATACTGTATTGGCCTATGACCTGGGAGACCAGTATTCAAATTTTGTTTTAGCCAGGAACTCAATGGGTGGATTTGGGCAAGTCACTATCTTTTAGTCTCAGTTTCCCATCTGTAAAATGGGAATTATAATGGCTACCTCACCAGGTTCTTGTGAAGATGAACTAGATAAGAATTAAAAAGCACTTTGAACACTGAATGTGCTATAGAAAGCATAAATAATAATCTTGACAAACAATTAAACGGTCTTCTTGAAATATTTAGTAGTATCTAAATATTAATGTAATGCTTTTCTACTGCCTGAAAACATACCAACATACTGAATTACACTGAATTGGCAATAAGCTTAAGTGACCAGTAATCAATGGTAAGAAAACTCAACTAAGGCCCCAATCCATGTGCATGCACTGCAGGTTTGCAATGAGAATACACCAAGCATGCACAGTGTGTATATTACACACAGCAGTGTGCACACTGGGACAGATGCAGCATGTTGTGCATGTGTTATGCGCGTGCACTCGGTGCGTTTACTTTGGATCAGGGCCATTGGCTGAATCCTCCCCCAGTGAAGTCAATGGCCCAGCTCCAATTGACTTTAATGGTGAGGATTGCAGCCTAGGTTGAGTGGTGACTGATTAACAGATAAATTAGGATATTAAGCATTATGTTCAGCAATGCTGGCTACTTAAATTAACTAACTTGCCACAGTGTTTTTTAAACCAATTTAATCCTAACTGCTAATATATATTTTTTAAATTATTTGCAGCGAGCCAGCGTCGTGTAGCGGATGGAAGACTTGGACCTGGGAGTCAAGTTCGAATCCTGCCCTAGCCATGAACCCACTGGGTGGCCTTGGGCAAGTCACAACCTCTCAGTCTCAGTTCCCCATCTGTACTTTTTAAATTTATTTTATTTTATTTTATTTCTATCCTGCCCATCCTGCCACTGGCAGGGAGTGTGTATGCGCATCTCTCTCTCCCTGTGTTCCCCTCACCCTTGTCCATCTTTGATTGTAAGCCCACTGGGCAGGAACTTGTCTCTAAGAGCAACAACTGTAAAGCACCAAGTACACTGCTAGCGCTATATAAATACTTAAGAATAATAAAAAATTAATAATTTCCTCTGGTAACTGAAACTATATTTTTAGTACAGATACAGTCCAGGCAGCCGTAATGCAAGCTTCCCCCAGTAGGGAGCACTCACGAGGTGAGATTGATTTTATCTGCCTAACCACATTCTTGCAACACATTTTGAAAGAAAGCAAATCTTGCTTAATTTCTTATCTGGCTGTTAACTTCTTTTGGTTTGAGGCTGCTATATCAAAAGGAGAACATACACATACATATAAGATATAGTCCCCACCCTGAAGAACTGTCAGTCAAAGGTCCTGGTTCCATACATTTATTCATTTTCAACCAGTTTAAATGGTGACTAGCCTGTGCAGACTGACCTGCATAGTCTGGGCAAAGGACAAGGAGAATGACAGATTACAGAAGTCTAGAAAGAGCGTAGTTGCCCTCTTGGTTCCAAATGTAAGAAATGGAGACAAATAGAGTAGTCCAGTCGGTCTTTTACTTGCCTGAGGAAGGCTCTATGTGGCCCAGATGCTTGCACAGTCTAACATGTTGGTCTAATAAAGTTATCCTCTGAACGGTTTGGTCTCCAAGTCATTAGAAGATACTAGAAGAGAGGCCAAGCGTTCTGCTTCAAAGGAGGCAGGGTTAAACTTCAGAGACAAGTTTAGCCTCAAGCCTGATGTTTGAAACAGGAAAGGCACATTTTTAAAACAGGTTATAAAGCATTGTGTGGAGATCACTTGCTTTTCTTTGATGCGCCCTTTCCAACTCTTAAATGAGCACGGGAAGAGGAGCACTCACTTAGGGAGAAGAATATAAGGGGCGGGGATTTGGTTTTGTGTCCAAAAAGCTGGAAGTAAGGGGGGGGGGGGAAGAGAATCCATCGCCGCTACCACGACGTGTAGCTCAAGATCTGGGCGAGGGGAGGAGAAAAGCACGCATTCATCCTCTGCTGCTCTGGAAAGCAAGAGCGGAGAAAGCAAGCAAGCTAAGTTGGGCAGCGGAAGGTTACGGGTCCAGGAGATCATGGCTCTGGGGGAGGAGAATGAAGCTAGCCCAAGAGCTGCCCCTGGGGTGGGGCTGCCCCTGCCGCTGCTCGGGGGCGTGTGGGCACAGCCGGAGATGCGGAGCTCGGGCAGGGGCCCAGGAGGCGGGTCACTCACAGGTTGGCGATGCCCGCCTTGCGCACGGCGGTGGAGATGGCTTTGACGGCGGTGCAGAGGGAGTTGAGGAGCTGGGTGAGCTCCCCGGTGCCGCGCGCTCTCCTCCCCTCCTCCATCACGAAGCGGGTCATGGTGATCACATTGGTGTCGAAGGCGCACCGGTCCGTCATGGTGGCGGGGAAGGATGCGGCTGGGCACGGCAGAGACGGGCTCAACAACAGCGGGAGCAGACCGGCTAGGAGGGAGCAGCTACCTCATTCAGCTCCGAGACCGGAACTACCGGAGGGCCTATCCAGAGGGGAGGCGGGGAGCAGCCTCCCCCTAAAGCTCCAATCACGGCCGAGGGGTGGAGAAACGCTTGCCCTACAAACCTCCACACTCTCTAGCTCTCTCCTTCCCCCATCACGATCCCTTCCTTCCCCTTTCTGGGGCTCAGCCCCTCTCTACAGCTCTAACAGCTTCTCCTCTCTCCATTGCCCCATTCACTCTCCCCTCTTCTTCCTTTGTAACCAAGTCCCTGCTCCAACTTTCCCCCTTAGCCCCCTGTCACTGATGAGAGATTCAAGAGAGCAAAGGAGGAGATAGCAAAGTCTTTGGGCTGGAACTCTTTAAGCAACAAGGCTGAGCTAGTTTGAGGAGCTGTGGATGCAGCTAAATAGTCCCTAAATCTCTAGCTACCCCTTTCCCCCTTCCTAGCTGCATCCACAGCTCCTCAAACTAGCTCAGCCTTGTTGCTTAGAGTTCCAGCCCAAAGACTTTGCTATCTCCTCCTTTGTTCTCTTGAATCTCTCATCAGAGAGATGACAGTGAATCTGTCATCCATTCACTGAGAAGTTTCCATATTTGTTTTTCTCCAGTAAATACTAATTACCCCCCTCCCCGCCCCTTCTTAACCAGAGAGAGGGAGAGAGAATCTAGGTGGACCTCAAAGCACTTGATAATCGGATTGGATTTTAGAACACTAATTGAAGTGTGAGTGATAAGATTCTTTCTTCAGAAGCCTGCAGAAAATGAATAGTAAAGCATTATTGTCAACATCGGAGGACAGTTCAAACAGCTTTGGCTGAGTTTACAGCACTATTAGGAAGTTAACACCTTCTATTAAGAGGGTGAAAAAAATAAAAGCTGGATCTACTGCCATCCTGCCCTTACCCATCCCACTCTTACCCTCCAAATTGTACCATCTTTCACAAAAGAAGCCTAGCTGATTTTATTGCATCACAGACTTCACACCCCGACATGTCCTAGAGCGGCCGAGCAGATCATGATCCACTTGGTGGATCACAAGCTCCAGTAGATTGTGGTGTTGGGAGGGGAACAAACCCCCTAGAATCAGGGAGGAGGGAACAGGATCAACACTCCAGGGAAGAGAGGAAGGAGTGCTCCTCCAGTGCAGCTGGGAAGGCTCTTGCTCCTCTGACTGGTTGCTGAAGTGCCATAGAGCTGGGAGGCAGCAGAAGGGGTGCTGGCCTGGAGCACGAGAGCTGGCAGGAGAAGTCCTGGTAGAAAGATCACCCGAGGATGACACCCAAGCCAAGTGCTCACATGCCCCATAAACCTGTCCACACCTGTCCTGGAGGGTTGGTGCGCAGCAGTTTAGATGACACTAACCAAATTCAGAACAATCCACCAAATTCTAATTCTTATGTAGCAAATAGTATAATTGCTTCCATTACACCAACAATCTGGATCCTGATATATTCCGAGTACCTCAAAAATGTACCCGAACCTGACTACCATGTCCAATTGGATCTTGCCATCTGGTTTTACCTAGGATCAGCAGTGCTTTTTTAAAAAAAAAAAAAAAATCTTAAAGGCTAAAACTCTATCAGGTAAACAGAGACGTGCAGCAGCTCCAACGCCATTGAAAAAATCTAAATCTTGATGCATCCATGCTAAATAAATAGCACTACAAAGGTGATAGATTTCCACCATTTTGTCAGGCCCCAGCCTTAGAACCCGCCCCACTCCCTGAGTTCTTGGAGTGGTGGCCAGTTTGCCAGCACCACTGCCTTAACAAGTCTCTGGTCCTGCAACTCAACTCCCCCCCCCCCCCATGAGTTCTCCGAAGCCTGTCCAGGCCCTGCCATATCTCCAGTCTATCCCAATCCTTGTCCCACCTCCTAACTTCCTGTTTGGCTGCCAGCCAGCATGTTAGGCTTGTTAACCATGTGCCAGGTTAGCACCAGGAAACTGGATGGAACCTCTCTTGTTCCCAGTACTTGTTTCTCCTGCCCTGTTGCCCACTTTTTCTGCACACACCCTCTTGTTCTTAGTCCTAGAACAGTTCTCACAGTCCTGAGGTGAAAACAAATGAGACAGTAGCCCACATTAGCCCATGACCTGGCTGGATCTTGAGTTGGGGCCTACTCTGGCTGACCTTGTTCTAGTCGGGTATTCCGTGCAGCATCAGCCACGGTCAGAGGGACCGGGGGGGCGGGCGGTGTAGCTATGATTTTTAGAGAGAGGTGGTCAGTTAGGAGACATCCGGTGCAAACCATGGTAGGGATTGAGGCTCTGCACCTGGTGTTCGATTTGGCAGGGGACAGTCTGAGGGTGCTGCTCGTATACCGTGCACCTACCTGTACAACAGCCTTTCTACATGCTCTGGCAGAGGTGTTGTGGTCCTCAAAGGCATTAGTCTGGGGGGACTTCAACATCCACATTGACCTCGGGGGGGCGGAGCATGAGTTCATGGCAACCATGGGCCTGTCCCAAATGATCGGCTGCCCAACACATCAGGGGGGACATATTCTCAATCTCATGTTTTGCACCAGCCTTGAGGCGGGGGGTCCGCTATCGGGGGAGATATCAGCAGTGCCCTTGTCATGGTCAGATCATTATCTCCTACAGACCTCTATCTTAGCACGTCTGCCCCCGGAAGGGTGTGGAGTCAATTCAAATGGTTTGCCCCCAGAGGCTAGTGGAACCGGAACGGTTCCGGTTGGCTCTCGGGGAGGTAACCTCTGACCTCGACAACCATCTCATCGATGACCTCGTCGCACTATGGAACACTCTGCTGACTGAGGCCATTGATCCGACAGCTCCTAGACGTCCGCTGCCTAGGCGACAGCACCGCAGGCCCCCGTGGTTTTCAGAGGAGCTGCGAGTGCTGAAGCGAGAAGGGCGGCAGTTGAAGCGATGGTGGCGTCGTTATCGTACTGAAGCCGACAGATTACAGCATAGTTTACGAGCATATGCCGAGGCGATGAGGGCAGCGAAAAAAGCTTTTCTCACTGCTCTCACAGTATCTGCAAAATCTCACCCAGCGGAGCTTCTCCGGGTGGTGCGGGGGCTGGTCAGTTCATCCTCCCTCCACCCTGGAGTGGAGTCCTCTATAGCACGCTGTGATAGGTTTGTGAATTATTTTGTGGATAAAATCATTCGTATTCACCGCGATTTCGATGCTGCACTTATTACACACGGGGAACCTGAGGTTATGGAAGTCACGCCTTGTCCGATTTTATGGGATTAATTTCAGCTGGTGACACCCGCTGATGCGATCGGAACCGTTGAGACTGTTAGGGCCACCTCTTGTGAATTAGATCTGTGCCCATCTTGGCTAATTAAATCTTGCAAGGAGACAATGGGGCCGTTGCTGGCGGGGGTGATCAGTGCCTCCCTTTGAGAGGGCAGAGTGCCGGGCTGTCTCAAGGAGGCGGTGGTGCAGCCTCTGCTTAAGAAACCATTGCTTGACGTTGACTCCCTTGCCAGCTATCGACCTGTCTCTAACCTTCCCTTTTTAGGGAAGGTTATTGAGCGGGTGGTGGCTCAGTAGTTGTGGGGGCATCTTGACCGTGTCAGTTTTCTTGATCCCTCTCAGTCAGGATTTCATCTGGGTTATGGCATGGAGACTGTGCTTGTGGCCTTGGTGGATGATCTGTCCCAGGAGATGGACCGGGGTTGTTCGACTCTATTGGTTCTATTAGATCTGTCAGCTGCTTTTGATACGGTTGATCACGAGATGTTGGTGGCGCACCTGCAGGACTGTGCGGAGGTGGGCAGGACTGTTCTTGAATGATTCCACTCATTCCTGACCGGGAGAACTCAGTGAGTGGTACTTGGGGAGTGTTTTTCATCATACCGAGACCTCGCATGTGGTGTCCCACAGGGTTCAGTGTGTCCCCCCTCCTATTCAATGTATATATGCAGCCTCTCAGCGAGGTGATCAGGAGGTATGGCGTACGGTGCCACCAATATGCTGATGACACCCAGCTATACCTCTCTTTTTCAACAAATCCAGACCCTGCAGTCTCCTTACTTACTCGGTGTCTGATAGCTGTGGGGGATTGGATGAGGGCTAATCGACTGAAGCTGAATCCCGACAAGACGGAGGTGATGCTGGTGGGTAAGGCAATGGAGTTAACGGCCCCCATCATTGATGGGGGTCTGTCCTCCATTGGTTCCCCAGGTGCGGAGTCTGGGGGTACTCCTCGATGCGCAGCTCCGCCTGGATGCGCAGGTGGAGGCTGTAGCGAGGGGTGCCTTTCGTCAACTAAATCTGGTACGTCGGCTTAGACCATATGTTTCGGACTTTGACCTGGCCACCATCATCCATGCTTTCATCACCTCGAGACTAGACTCTACGTGGGGCTACCCATGGTGACGGCCAGGAAGCTGCAGCTAGTGCAGAATACGGCAGCCTGTCTTTTGGTGGAACTGGGCTGCCGGGAGCACATTACACCAGTGCTCCGTTCTCTGCATTGACTGCTGATAGTCTTCCGAGGCCAATTCAAGGTGTTGGTTTTAACCTATAAAGCCCTAAATGGTCTGGGCCCTGTCTATCTCTGGAGTCGCCTCACCCCCCCGCCCCCCGGGTACTGAACCGGCCCCTGCAGTCATTGGGGGATGCCCTTCTTGTGGTCCCCTGAGTCTTCTGGGGGGCCACGCAGGGGAGGGCATTCTCGGTGGCCGCACCGAGGCTGTGGAACTCCCTTCTGGTGGGGATGCGTCTGGCCCCGGACCGTCCCTCCTTTCGAAAAAGCTGTAAGACTTGGCTGTTCAGTCAGGCGTTTGGCGGAGGAGATGGGTAGAGGGTGGGGTAGGAGAGGGATGCGGGGGAGTGATATGTTTTTATAATTTTCTGGTTTTATATTTATTGATCTTTGTTGTAAACTGCCCCTAGCTGCCTGTGGCAGGAGGGGCCGGATATTAAATCTTTTAATAACTAAATAAAATAAAATGATTCACCTGTCCGTCTGTTAGATGGCTGGAGCATGTATTCTGCTCTCCACACCAGCCTCATGGGTGGTGGCTGCATTGCTGCTCCATGGGTTGGGCAGGGGATCTGGCTGGCTGCTGTCTCATATGTGAAAACATATGTTTTCACCCCTTGTTTCTCCTGTCTTGTCCCCTACCCCTGCTCTTGTTCTCCTCTGCCTTAGCCCCCCTCTGGTCCTGTGCCCCTATGCCTTGGTCCCTGGTTTTCCTTTCTGCTTTGTTTCCTATGCCCTGCCTTGTGCTCTGTGGCCTTCCTTGTTCCCAGTCTTGCTTTTCTAGCCCTTGCCTCCTATTTCCCCTTCCTATCTTGTCTCCCAGCCCTGATCCTGACCCCGCATCCTGCAGTCCATGTCCCAGATGCCTGTACCCCACATCCACCTATGTCCCAGATGCCTCCTCTGACCCTTACATGTTTTTTGACATTTTAGATAATATGTAAGGTAGTATGAATTCACCAACTGATACAATCTCGGTTTGGTATTGGCATGGATGGAAATCCAACAGTCGATATCCTTAAGCAAAAAAGCAACAGTCTGGGGAAAGATATAGAAACCTTTTCTTTTCTTCTTAGCTTGATTATTTGTAATTCAAGAGACACGCTCCACAGTGTTTTCCCACTCTGTAGTACATGCTGGTGGTCTCAGCGATGGTCAACAGCATTTGAAAATAGAGTAGTATAACATTTATTGTGCTAATATGAATGTATATAATGTGGTAATAGAAGGCAATGTTGCTAATAGAAGATAAATAATGAAAATAGCAATTCAGCCATTTTTTATTCTATCATAAAGAAGAACACTTGATTATACAAAGGTCTTCTCAGCATGTGTTTGCTCATGACTTTTGATTTGTGAATTGTGCACAACATTGAGTGCCTTTAGATGGACACCTGCTCCACCCCACCCCTGTGTAGAGGCAGGCCACCCTAGGATGAGGCAGAGCAGAAGCAGAGCAGGTACCACTTGCTCTGGGCCAGCTCCGTTTGTAGTGCTCCAGAATATCCTGGAGCACTGCAAGCAGAGCCGGGTTTCTGAACCTGGAGTAGCGATCTGTCTAAAGGACGGTCAGGTACTGCAGCTCCGTTCCTAGCTGTGGGTTGCCCTGGCACTGGGTGGGGCAGGGGGATTCTGAGGTGGGAAGGGGGCACTGGGTGGGGCAGGGGGATCCCAGGGTGGCCAGGGGCAATGGAGTCGGGGGGGAGGCAGGACAAGGGGGCACTGGGTGGGGCAGGAGGCAATTGGGTAGGGAAGGGGGAGGGGGAAAGGGGGCACTGGAGAGGTAGGGGGATCCCAGGCTCGGCGGTAGCTCAGCTGCCCCAGGTGGCGCTTACTGTGGGTCTGGTGTCTGGTCTGGCTGAGGCAGGCAGGGCACCAGCACCATCAGGACGCCTCTGAGGGCAGCCGGGGCCCCCAGGACCGAGGGGCTGAGCCAGGAGCAGCTGGGCCCCGCCAATCCATCCCCGCACCGGTGACTTCAGGCTGAAGGCTTCCTATTCCCTGGCTTTGGCGGGGTGCGGGAAGAGATCCTGGGCGCATGTGGNGGGGTAGGGGGATCCTGGGCAATGGAGTCAGGGGGGGAGACAAGACAAGGGGGCACTGGGTGGGGTAGGGGCGGTGGTTCCTGGAGTGGGCAGGGGGAAGGGGGCACTGGGTGGGGCAAGACAAGGGGGATCCCGGGTGGGCAGCGGGCAATGGAGTTGGCAAGGGGAAAGGGGGCACTGGAGAGGTAGGGGGATCCCAGGCTTGGCGGTAGCTTAGCTGCCCCAGGCGGCGCTTACCGTGGGTCTGGCATCTGGTCTGGTTGAGGCAGGCAGGGCACCAGCAGGACGGCTCCGAGGGCAGCCGGGGCCCTCAGGACCGAGGGGCTGAGCCAGGAACGTCCAGGCCCCACCAATCCATCCCCACGCCAGTGACTTCAGGATGAAGGCTTCCCATTCCCTGGCCTCGGCGGGGCGCGGGGAGAGATCCCGGGCGCACATGGCGGTGGTGAGCTCAGAGCGCCGCCGCCCGATGGGAGGTCAGGTCAGGTGGTCTCTGCGACGGGCGGGGAGGGGTCACAGGCGGGGGCCGAGCTAGTGTGTGTCAGTGAGCTGACTCACTGATTTGCTGCCACCACTGCCGGAGGCGGGGCTGGTCCCTGTGGTGGCCAGGACCCTAACCCCCTCCCCCAACCCGACCGGGACAGTCGCAGAGCTGACCATTTTTTATTATTATTATTATTATTATTTTTAAAGTACAACCACCACTGCCCCAAACCAAGTCCGTGACCACGGGGCCCTCCAACCACGGGGCCCTAGGCGTCCGCCCCGCGGTAAGGCTGGCCCTGGTTGTGCCACCTGGGAAACCTTAACTCGCTTTTTCCTGGCCATAATATCTATATTGCTAAGACTTTGATCAACCTTTTTTGATCATTTTCTTTTCTTTACTAAACTGTCGATCACTTTGATTTGGTACATAAACTTTAGACACATAAATTGCATTCCTACTCAAAACAGATTCATTTTCCAGAACCAATTGCGCCTGAGCAGATGATTTTAAATGATCAGCTGCCGCTGCCTGAAAATCATTACTGAGCAACGACCCCTTCTATTAGCAACTTGAGCCACAGACCTTATATCTTTCCTTGTAAAAGGATTTTTTAGGAGAAACCTAATGTGCTCATCTGCATCTAATACTGTATCCCATACTGGGAGATGACCACCAGGAAGAGGCAGGGTGGTTAGTGCAATTCTATCATGAACCAATTTTAAATCCTCACCCCTCTTTCCCTCAGATGCATACATAGGTACCTCATCAGCATGTAACATAGGTGGCCACTCCATTTTTTCAAAGTTTTGAGTCAACAGAGCCTCATGAGCCCCCCCTTCTTTAAGGCAAGGGACTTTTTGAACGTTTGAAGTTGCACAAGCCTCACCCACTCCTGTCAGCCTTGGCCAATAACACATTTATTTGTTGGAATAAAAATCTCACTGTGTAAGTTGTACATGTTCTGCTAATAAAAGTTCAGAAGAATAATCCACAAATGCACTTTGAGCATCAACCATCCCATAGTTACCAGACAGCTCATAGTCACCCAACAATGGGGGGTTGCTGCCAATGGTTTTAGAGCAATTAGTCCCAGTACCTGATTCCTTGAGAGATCCCCTTGAATATACTAGTGCTATCTGTTCAGCAGAAGCCCCCTCCTGGAGTAAGGGAAGAAAGCGGTTCGAGATAGCAATACCAGGCACATTTGCGGGGTAGTAGGAAAAGTATCAATCCGGTGTTGTTTCTCTGGCTGGTGGAGGGCGGGTTTTTTATTTATTTATTTATTTATTTTTATTTTATTTTATTTTTTATTTTATTTTTTATTTTTTGAACCCTTAGATTCCATAGTCTCCAACTCCGACTCCTCCGGGCTCAGGTGAGGGTGAGAGATCATGGGGGGATGGAAAGGCAGGTGCACTTCTCCTTCTCCGCTTCAAGTGCAGCATCCATCACCCCCACCCCCTCATAAAACCTGAAACCCCTAACCCTTCTAACCATCAACGCCTGCAGCCCTGAGCCCTCGTACCAACTTCAGGTTCTTCTCCACCCAACAGCTGTAGCTCCCACTGCTGCTGCTGCTGCTGCTGCTGCAGGCTTCTCCTCCTCGCCACCATGTCTACCCCCTACAGTCTCCCTCCGGAGTCCTTGGGGGGGGGGGTGTCACAGAGGAACATAGGGTCACACACGTGTAACACGGGCCTACATGTAGACTACAAGTCTGGTAAATATGTAAAACAAAAGGTTCCACATGTATGTAATGTTACAATTGAGAACTGTAAAACCCAAATCACAGCTGTGACACGTGACCAACCTCCAAGAAATGGAAAGACAGTTTTGTTGATTACCCAAACAGGGGGGCCAGATAAGGTGGCCAGAGACATTTATATGCTAATGCAGGCAGCCATTGCCTACGTGCAAGACACAGAGAAAACTGATAACGATAACAAAGGGAATTCTAGAAGCCTCGAGGGATACGAGGAGTTTCCTCCTGGGGGATATAAGGAGTTGTACCCCAGAGGGGGCAGAAACTATCAAGAACTCACTCACCATCTTGCAGCCAGTCAGACTGGAGACCATGAACTGAAGGAGATGATTTTGCTCTTCTACCAACTAAGACTGGAGACCCAGTCGCTTACACCAAAGGACTGAGAGAAACTAATTGACCTTTATATGCTGATTTAGGAACTCAACCAGTATAGATCAGGAATGCATTATATTTACCTTTGATTTCTAGTAACCACTCTGTATCAACTATCTTGCTTATGTAATCAATAAACTTACTTCTTATCTTTATGAAGAAGTGTCTGTGTCTAACATTGGAACACAAGTGAGCAACAAGAGCCCTCAAGCTCTTGCGAAGTCAGAGAGTAAAGAGTCTGTAAATGGGAAGGATCGGGCCCTTGAGTGACAAAGGAGTTGTCCTGGCGGCAGACTTGAATTAGCCAAAGAGAGAAACTAATTCAAGCGGGCTGTGCACGAGGGAAACTGAGTCACTCAAACCTGGTAAAGTGGGGGTGTGGACCTGCCAACCCGTGACAGGAGGAGTTTCCCCTCCCGTGCCTCTCTGCACCTCACTGCTCTGTACCACTGTGGAGAGGGTGGGTGGGTACTCCTTCCCTGTTTCTTCAGATTACCTGGAGCACCTGAGTGCAGCAGTTCGGTCTTCCAATTGAGATGAGGCCTACTTGCCTTCAATCAGCCTGGGTCTCAAGTAGTTCCAGTTGGGACCTTGGTCAGGCCTGGGTTGGGTTTCCAAGCCCTGGCAGTCTGGAGCCTAAAGAGCTCTGTCTCCTTTGCTTCCCCAGGCCCAAAGGACTTTCACTCTCAAGTGTGTACTCAATCCCCCTGCTCAGGGCAGGATGTCTTGGACTCCTCAAGTGATGTTCAAGCCCTTTCATATGTAATAGTGGAACAATAAGAAACCTCTACAAAGACCCACCTCCCATTTGTTTTTGTAACTAAGGTAATGAAAATGAATAAACAAACAACTTTTGTTTTATTTCAGTTGGGGTTTTTTGGGGGGGTGTCAGTTTTTCTATTTAAAACACTTTTTTTTTAAATTGAAAAATTACTGCACAGGCGCAAAATGGCCATTGGGGCCTGCATGCATCACACCCTTTTCCAAAATGGCAATGATGCTGCTGACTCCATTTTGGAAAAGTGCCACGCATATACAGAAAATGAAAAAGGCAGAGTCCTTTACAAACCCCTTCTCCCCATCTCCTGAAAATGAACAGTTTTTTGGAAATGAAAACAGAAACTAAAACAAAATGAATGATGGGCCTTCTGTATCCATGCATCTCTTCCAATTGTGGAAAGTGGCCGTCATGTATTGGGAGAGGCAAGGACTTAAGAAACATACACTTTAGGTGCAATCCTGTCCTCAGTAATGTCAATAGCTCAGCTCCTATTGACTTTAGTGGGGAAGACTGCACCCTCTAATTCTCCAGGGAATTATATGCTCACTGATAATCTGGATTTATAGAATTTTTCAACTGGATGTCATTAAAGTGACAAATGAAGGGTACAACCAAAGTATTCCTATATTAGGCCAGCATCAAATTTAGCTTTCTTTTTATTTATTTGTTATATTTATATGCCGCCCCCTCATGCCAACGGCATCTCGGGGCGGCTTCCAATATACACTAAAAACTCTTTAAAATAACCTTTTAAAATTACAATAATTCAACCATTTTTTAAAAAACCCTTTACCCTTATTTAACTCACCCACCCCCTCCCCACCCCCAAAGGCCTGGGAGACCAGCCACATCTTGCAGGCCCGCCGAAAGGCCAGCAGACTTGGAGCCAGGCGGGTTTCCTCTGGGACGGAGTTCCACAACCAAGGCCCTGCAACCAAGAACACCCTCTCCATTGTGGCCCCCCGCCTTACGTGGGGGACCTCCAAGAGAGCGCTCCCGGTGGACCAAAGGGATCGCCCTGAATCGCGGAAGTCGAGGTAGTCCCTGAGATATCCGGGGCCAAGACCATACAGGGCTTTATAGCGTAGTCCAGCCTCGGGGTGATGAAGGCATGGATCAAAGCGGCCAGGACAGATCTGGAGATGTATGGGTGCAGCCTCCATACCAGATACAGCTGGCAGAAAGCCACCTTTGCCACCACCTGATGATCCAGGGGGAGACCCAAATCCAATAACATCCCCAGACTCCGCACCTGTTGGGCCACTGCGGGGCGCACCCCCTCCACAAGGGGGGCCAACACCTCCCGTGCTCTACCCACTACCATCACCTCCGTCTTATCAGGATTGAGCCTCAGTCTGCTCTGCCATAACCACTTCGCAACGGCCTCCAAACACTGGGACAGCACAGGGACGACAAGACCTGGGTCATTTGAAAAGGCGAGGTAAAGCTGGGTGTCATCAGCATATTGGTGGCAACGCACACCAAACCCTCTCACGATCTCCCCCAGGGGCTGCATATACACATTAAATAATAACGGAGACAGGATTGAACCTTGCGGAATGCCACAGTCCAGGGCCCAGGGGCTAGAAGTCTCTGCCCCCAGGACAACCCACTGGGTCCTTCCGGAGAGGAATGACTGGAACCATCCAAGGACAGTCCCATCCAGACCCCCCCAAGTCATGCAACCATCTCACCAGCAGCCCATGGTCCACTGTGTAAAACGCGGCCAAGAGATCTAGCAGTGAAATGAATAAATGAGGTGGCGTGCCTCAATTTACCCAAACGGGATCGAAGGTTGCAATTAACAAGCCAAAGTATAGAGGTACAACTCAGTTTTATTGAATAGACACTTAACATCTGGACATGGCAGTGTTCTCAGTTACAAACCCCAGTAACCCATGATATCTTACGTGTCAGAGGCACAGTCCGAGACGCAGGCTGGTTCAGAGGAGAAGGGGAGAGGGCCCAGCAGATGGCTGGCCCGGGGGTCTCTGGATCTTTTGAGAGCGACGGTAAGGATCAAAGACCCACGCGGCTCACTGCAATGCTAGTGGCCGTTAGCGTCAATGACAAGGGGCAAGGGGCTGAACTTTCCCTTTTATAGCTTCATTTATTAGGGATACATGTTGCAGGGTCCCCTTTGCCAGGTGCAGAGAATAAGCTGGCTATTCATAATGCTATCACTTGGAGCACGGCCACCAAGCTATTTTGGAGTTCTCAGGGAGTTTTAGGGAGTTACTGTTTATTCGTAGGGGAGGGCACCTCCCTTTCTTACAAACTCCCTTTGTTTCTCTTAGGCCTATTTCTGTGTTCTCAGAGATAGTGGCTGTCTAGGGTTTTCTATTGTGGCCTTGGAAATACATTTTCTGCTTAGAAAGTGATTTTGACAACTTTATTCTCATGGGCCTAGTTGGATAGTGTCAGCCTGAGACCTGTGGCTGAAGAACCTGAACTGAGTTGTCCAAACCTGATCCTGCTTGTGTCTCTGATCATGGCCAATATTGCCTAATTGATACATAACAGTCCCCGCTTTGCTGCCTGTTTACATGGCAGCACATACAAAAATATGTATCAATGAAGGTGTAACACGAAGTAAATTGTACCCAAATTTGTTACATACATTTGTAAATGTTAATGCTACCTTAAATGGAGTTACAAATCACATTTTTAATAACTAAATACAATACTTAATGTTATATTTACTAAAGGTTACATACAAATGTAAATCTTAATATTGATTTTAAATCAAATACATTTCTAATAAACTATAATATTGAATATCAGTTATTAGTATAATCATTTTTATTAAAACAAATTACCACTTAATTTTGTTAGTTATAAATGCATATATGTGTCCAGTAAATATGAAAGTGAAAAATACAAAAAAGTGTTTAATACAAGGAAGGTTGCTACACATGGGCCTTTTTGTATGCTGGCTGTGTTTAGTGAAAACAAGTGTCATTACATGTGAGCTCCTTTGTATGCTGGCTGTGTTGCCTCCATGAAAGATCATGACAGATTTAATAATTTTATTAAGTCACGCATCCTGCCCTGTGTGACCTCCAATACAACATCTCTTTAATAAGCAGGGTGTAACCTAGGGGGCCAAGCCATTTACACCCCAGATGTTGTCAGGCATGAAGGTGACCGGTGGTATCCCCTTCTCAAGTCACTTTCATGAATTCAATTAACAAGAATTGCCTAGGAATTAAAACAACCTGGGATACTGAGGCTGTCCCAAAACAATCTTGTTTCTTCCCAATACAGTGTAAATGGGAAAATAAGTCTGTCGGGGTGATCTGCAATACAAAAAGTAAAGTAAGGCACAGCACAGCACAGCAGCAACAATGCAATGAGAACACCACCACCATCAGGCTCAGTTCAGGTGTCCTGGCTTAAAGCACTATTTCAGAACACACAGAGGTCCAGGTGCATGGCTGCATATGTATAGTTAACATAGAGCAGGTTTGTGAGTGGTCTTGCACTGTTTTCCTGCAGGCCCTGCACGAACCTCTCATGCAACACTTCAGATTCCCATAAGACTGTTATGTGAATAACTGTTGCATTTCCTGCTAACTCAAATCCATTTAGAACCCCAAGTGAGGTCCCCAACACTTCCCAACCATTTTTTTCAATTCCTTGTCTTAAATTGGACCACCATATGTACATTTCCCACTTGTATTATTCAAACTTACCACCCATGTAGTGTTATAATGGAATTTCCATTATGTTCAAAGTGTATGGTATGAGGTTTTATTGCTACCCCATAATTTTTAATAATTGTTTTCAGGAATTCTTTGCATCTCTTTTCCTTTTCCCCCACTCCGTACCTTATTTCCACCATAATCAGGTGCCTCAACAGACTGAAGTAGTAAATTCAGTTGAACAACCACAATTATACATCCTCTTCCCATTTCTAACAACATACAAATGTCCCTTGAGCGTGTCCCCATTTAAACGTACACCTCACCAAGCTGTGTTCCATTGTTTATTTCTGTTCATCAAGTCAGGAGCAGAGGTGTCATTGTCTTAAAGGAGTCCATGTCCATGAAACTTTTACTCCAGCTAGGGCAGGCCGAGATGAGAAGGCAATGTTTTTATTTAATTTTTATTTATTTTTTTGAAAATCCAAACTTGATATTTCAATGTCCTCTCAGTCTCCCTCCGGTATTACTGCATTTCATCTAGGACTGGGGCCTTGTTTGTTTTATTTGAATCCATATCTGTAGTCAAAATTCCACAGGCTTTTGTAACAACCATGCACAGGATCCAAATCACTGGCAGCATGATGGCACTGGATTAAAACAAAATCTGCAACAAGTCAGGTTATATATCTCCTGCTTTCCTTTCTTGTTCTCTTTTCTCAGTTACTCCATAAAATGCTTAGGAGAAAAAGAACCCTGTAAACAAAAACAAAACAAACAAACATATCGGGACACAAATGGCGATGAAGAGGTTAACTGAGAACCTGCCTTCCAATGATTATGGGGAAACCCATATGACTGCATGCATTATTCTGCCCTTACTGTGCACTGAAAGTACAGAATAAATGTGGGCAGCCGTTTTAATTATTTTTACATTCTGCCACTTATGTGCCTTATTTCACATTACATAAGCAGACACACAACAGTGAATGACAAATTACACAGACAGACACACAACACTGAATGACAAAACAGCCATGGCAAAAATAAAACAAAATCTAAACAAAAACAAAAACACCCCTGCAGTTAACCGGGCCTTCTTAGAACATCCAAAACTTCTTTCCTGCTTAAAGAAAAAGAGAGACAGACCTGGCCTGTATATGACCTTTATAATTACCTGAAAAGGAATTGGTTGGTTATTCACACTTTCCTGGATGAAACCCATTTTAAAGAGAGAAGTGTCCGCAATCCAAGGCATTTCCCTGATGTTTTAAAACCAAACAAAACTAGCTGCAGGAACACATACATGAGGTCAGCAGCTCATGCTTATGCTTTCTCCCACATTTTTTTTTTTTTTTTTTTTCCAATCAGCAGCCTGATTGCTGTTCACAAACTGAGACTGTAAGTGAAAGCAGTAAAATGGGCAAGGGTGTAATGTTACAGTTGGAGAGAGAAAAGTTTGAGGGAAGAAAGAAAGAGAAAAAAGTGTGTGAAGGGCAAGCATGTGTGTGACATCACCAATGATTTTACAAATCAAAAACTTTTTCTAGCTGTATAACAAGCAGTCAAAAATACCTTTCAATATTAATGCAAGGCTGGCTGTTTGCCCAAGTCTTCGGAGGGGAGGGGAGGGGAGGTGGAGGGGATATGGGATTTTTAAAGATGTTTTTAAAAACTGTTGTTGGGGTCTTGTATTTTTAAACAAAAAAATTTTTTTAATTGAATTTTATTATTGTATGTGTGATGTGAAAGCACACAAAGAAAATCCTTAAACTCATACATACATTCTCACTTAAAAACCTTACAAGCTTTAAACACCCCTATATTCACATGAAGCAGGCATACATTGTTTCTTGCAGACATTCAGTATTAAACTTACACACATAAATGCAAACCTCTTGCTATAAAAAACACTACCTGTTTTTTACAAAACCTAGAGCCAATGTGGGAAACTACAATCTCATGAATTCCTGCAGAACTCAGAATTTAACATCTCAGGGCACTCAGGCAGAGTCCCTCATACACATACCCACATCGGGAGGGGGGCTCCTTAAGCATACAAATATACATGCACCCCATTTCACACATCCCACATAGTCAAACACGCACACAAATTACTCATAGTAGCACTGAAGCATGGTCAAAGGCAAATAAACAACACATGCTTGGGGAAGTACATGATTTTTAAGACTGCTAATTTTATTCCTCCTTACAGACAGTTTTAGCTGTTGCTGGCAAAAATAAATGGTGGCAAAAACAGTGTAAATGAGGCTCTATTTTTAACAAAATACCTGAACACACACCACTACTAATCACAACAATAAAAGCAATCTTTGTTACCCCTTTTTAAACACTTTCTCTAGCCTTCTTTCTAACTTACATGTAACTCTGCTTGTGGGGTAGGGAACACACAAAGCCTAGTCCAGTGCCTACAGGCCTGGGGAAGGTGGATTTAGAAGTCCATCCTGGCCTCTGCCTGAACCCCTTCCCAAACTGGATTTAGGATTAGCCTGGGTTTTCTCTCCTTGCATAGATGCTACTCCATGCCCATTTATGCAGTGTTAATCCTATCCTTCAAGAACTATCTTTAAAATCCTTTTTCCAACATCACTGTTCTGTATTCCCATCCTCAACACACAAACACACACACACACACACACACACACACAGAAAAGGGGCGGGTGTGGTTACTTCAGGTTGGATTAGGGCCACTGTTGCTCGTTAGGGCAGAGAGATAGATGAAATACATGCCCCAAAACAAGTTGGTGAATGTCAGTAGTTCACTCCAAGTCCTGTCCTGGAAACTTGGCCATAGAGGGGGAATCCTGGGGGACCCTACAGGACCCTTGGCATTTTGGGGGAAGGGATAAAAGTCCCTGAGCTGGCCAGAGGAACTTACTCCTCCTGGGCGACCTGAATGACAGGCATCTTTCTCTAGCTGAGGTTGCCAGTGCTCCTGAAGGGAGACATTGCCTTCTGTGGGAGCAGGGTTAGCAACCACAGTGGCAACTTTGTCTGTGTCAGCAGTGTCTATTAAAGGGCCTGGATCCCAGGGAGGCGGGAGAGTTGCAATTTCCTTAGGGGTGTGGGGAAGCATCTGATCAGGGGCCGTGGGCATACAAATGCTGGTTATAAGTTCCTCCTCATCCGAGGGGTAATCATCATTAAAGGGTACATCTGGGTCTATTTTACTGCCCTGGGAGACAGGAATTTTTTTATTAGCTGAAATGATGGCATGTTTTTTCTTTAAGCTTTGTGTGAGAGCACTGATTTTTTTTTGGCATTTTACATGAGATACGGGGTCTCCTTCCCTGAACTTTTTGACTTGATTTATTAGTAATCTCAGACCTGCTTCACTTTCCTGCAACTTGGTAAGGTTATTCTGATTAGTTCTTTGAAGTTGCCTATAATCTTTTTGCAATGATGCCAGTTGTTCTTTGAGTTCCTTGTATTCAGTGGCTTGTCTGAGTTGCTGACAGGACAGTTCATTGCGCCAACTGACACTTTGCTGCTCTCTGCGCTTGAGATCTCCCATTAACACATCTGTAACTTTTGCATTGTTAATTAAAGTGGAGATCTGTGCTACAGCGTCCTGCACAGCCCTCCAGAGAAGCCAGATGACAGCAGAGATTTTGTGTGCCTTCTTAGGGGCATACAAAGACACATATTTATCCCAAACCTCAAATACCTGCTCTTCAGTAATGGGGTTTGTAAAAACCTGATCAGTCCAGGGGCAAAGTCCTTGCTTAGCTATGAACTCATGTAACCTGGGGACAGACTCTATTTTATCCCAATGCTCAATGGGGACCCCTCCCACATTCTTCCTCTTAAACCAAGCCATAGAAATCCAAGTAGTGGGGGACTACCCGTCCAGAGAAAGTGTCTTATCCTTATTATGCAATTTGATTTCCAACTTTGGCACAAGGCATGCACTTGCAATTGCACACCTGCAGCTTTCAAGACTGTTAATTGCAACCAGGGGAATGCTTTCCAGCTATGTTCCCCCACACCGCATTCTGCACCAATTGAAAGGAATAAATGAGGTGGCGTGCCTCAATTTACCCAAACGGGATCCCAAGGGACCAATGAGGTGGCGTGCCTCAATTTACCCAAACGGGATCGAAGGTTGCAATTAACAAGCCAAAGTATAGAGGTACAACTCAGTTTTATTGAATAGACACTTAACATCTGGACATGGCAGTGTTCTCAGTTACAAACCCCAGTAACCCATGATATCTTACGTGTCAGAGGCACAGTCCGAGACGCAGGCTGGTTCAGAGGAGAAGGGGAGAGGGCCCAGCAGATGGCTGGCCCGGGGGTCTCTGGATCTTTTGAGAGCGACGGTAAGGATCAAAGACCCACGCGGCTCACTGCAATGCTAGTGGCCGTTAGCGTCAATGACAAGGGGCAAGGGGCTGAACTTTCCCTTTTATAGCTTCATTTATTAGGGATACATGTTGCAGGGTCCCCTTTGCCAGGTGCAGAGAATAAGCTGGCTATTCATAATGCTATCACTTGGAGCACGGCCACCAAGCTATTTTGGAGTTCTCAGGGAGTTTTAGGGAGTTACTGTTTATTTGTAGGGGAGGGCACCTCGCTTTCTTACAAACTCCCTTTGTTTCTCTTAGGCCTATTTCTGTGTTCTCAGAGATAGTGGCTGTCTAGGGTTTTCTATTGTGGCCTTGGAAATACATTTTCTGCTTAGAAAGTGATTTTGACAACTTTATTCTCATGGGCCTAGTTGGATAGTGTCAGCCTGAGACCTGTGGCTGAAGAACCTGAACTGAGTTGTCCAAACCTGATCCTGCTTGTGTCTCTGATCATGGTCAATATTGCCTAATTGATACATAACAGCAGGACCAAAAGTGTAGAACGTCCTGCATCCATCTCCCAGCAGAGATCGTCTGCCAAGGCCACCAACACCGTCTCTGTACCATAGCTGGAGCAAAACCCCAATTGAAATGGGTCAAGGAAACCAATCCTATCAAGATGAGCCTGGAGCTGCTGAGCCACTGCCCGTTCAATAACCTTCCCTAAAAAGGGAAGGTTAGAGAAGGGTCGGTAACTGGCAAGTGTGTCCACATCCAAAGATGACTTCTTCAACAACGGGCACACCACGGCCTCCTTGAGACTGGGGGGCAATCTCCCCTGCCGAATGGATGCATTGATTATCCCCACCAGCACCGTCCCCAATGTCTCCCTAGAGGCTTTCACTAACTAGGACAGGCCTGGATCTAATTCACAACTAGTGGCTCTGACAGACCCAGGACATTTCCACATCAGCTGGTGTCACTTCCTGAAACTCAACCCAGAAAGATGGACCAGACGGGGGCCTCCATCACCTCATGCTCCATTTCTACTGTTCCTAATCCAGTGTCAAAGTTGCTCTGGATCTGAGCAATCTCGTCTGCAAAGTAGATTGCAAACTCCTCACAGGAAGTTTGGCAATTGTAATTTCCGAATCGCATCCTCATTTATACTGTCCAATGCCATCTGCAAGGGCTGAATATCAGGTCGGACTTCTTACCTTGTCAGAACAGGGTCAGTTTATATTATATAATGTGTATATCCCTCCATCTTCATCCCCCTATTTTAAGGAGGATATTTGGTTGGTTATTGAGAACAAAATAAGCACATTGTGTTACCAATATCCAAAGGCTTGCTTGCTGGTGATGGGAGATTGGAATGCTAAGATTGGGAAAGGTGAGGAAGAATATTGTATTGAGCTATTAACCAAACTTCCTCCGATTACTATTAGGCAAGCAAAGGATAACGAAAACAATGAATCAGGCCATCATCTAGCATCATTGATGAAGAGCTTAAGTTTGACAGTTTTAAATGGCCGGTTCGCAGGTGACCAGGAGGGGGGGATTCACATATATAAGTCAACAGGGTCAAAGCACAGTGTATTATATCTTTGTTGACTCTTGGTTTTGGTCCAGAATTATTAATTTTACGTTGGTTGTTAGACCTGAGAGTGACCATATGCTTCTGAAAGCCCAGTTTCAAGCCCAGTGCCAGCCTGGGGTTGAATCTGGTAAGAAAGATAAGATTGAGATTCTCCAGAATTTTTGGTTAAGGTGTAACGCCCAATTGATAGGGAAGGTCCAGAGTCTTTGTAATTCACAAGAACGTAGTGAGCTGAGAACTGCGGTTTGCACTGCTCATAGACTAGAAACAGTATTTGGTAAATTTGAGGACATTCTAGAGTATTTTAGAGTGAATTTATGGCCAACCTCTAAGTACTGGCCCTGTGTGAATAAGACCCCATGGTACGATAGAGAATGTAAAGAAACAAGAGATATCTTATTGAATTTTTAAAAAGAATTGGGTAAGGGAGCAACCGTGTTCTTCCCAGGGACAATTTGTACGTGTTAAGAAAAATTATAAACAGTTGCTTCAAAAGAAAAAAGCTGACTATTATAGTAAAGTTCTAAGGACTAGAACTAGTAATATAAGTAGCTTTTGGAAATCCTTAAATTGTATAATAAATCCAACCGAAACTAAAATAAAGTCCCTAATTTCAAATAAAAAATGGGAAGAATATTTTGGAATTTTATATAAAAGTACTCAACGGGGAGTAATGGACACACAGGAAGACATCATTAAATGGAACAATCCATCTCCAATAGAGTTAAACCTGTCAGAAAGCAGTATAGAAGAATTAATCATGACCTTGAAACCTAATAAATCTCCAGGTCCGGATGGTACATCAGCAGAATTATTTCAATCAGCACCTAAATGGTGGGCTTCATTGTTGGCAAAATTATTTAGCAGGATTAACGAGGCCTGTAAGATACCTTATTCATGGGGAATTAGCTGGGTAATCCCTATCTTCAAAAAGGGCAGTACAGAAGATCCTGCTAGTTATAGGCCGATTAGCCTGTTGCCGGTCATCGGTAAATTGTATTCTAGATCTATCTTGCAACATCTGGAGAAATGGGCATATGATCATGTTCTTTTATCCAAGGAGCAATTTGACTTTAGGCCTAATCATTCAACAATGGATTGCTGTTTTATTTTAGCCCATATCATTTTCAAGTACACCAAAATTAGAAAGGGGAAGATTTTTTTTTAGGCTTTATCGATTTTAAGAGAGCCTTTGATTCAATTCCCAGAGAAAGACTTTGGGGGAAACGCAATTCAATGGGCATTAATGATAAACTGCTCAATCTTGTAATGCAACTTCATGCAAATAATGTTGTAAGAGTCAAAACTGGGAATATTGACCAGCAAACTGCCCCAATTTTAATTGAACGAGGAGTTCGCCAAGGGTGTGTCTTGGCTCCCCTCTTGTTCAATTTGTTTGTTTCAGATTTGGTGGCCTTTATTAAAACTTCAAAAGCTTTCCCTCCTAAAGTTAGGGATTATCCTTTGTATGCATTACAATATGCAGTTTTGCTTCCTAAAACAGCTAAAGTTTTGAAGGGATTAATATCAGATCTACTTAAATATGGAGAATTAAATGGTTTGGAAATAAATACAAGGAAATCTAATATTATGGTAGTAGGAGGGAAACATTCCCTCACTTATGTGGAAGATTAGTGAGAAGAATTTTCCAGTAGTCAAATTTTTTTCTTATTTGGGCATTACCTTTACAAATAGAGGTACTTGGAGCGATCATGTTAAATCTAGAGCAGCTAAAGCAACTAGAACTTCCAGTTGCATTTTAAGAGCTGCCAGTACATCAAGAAATGTCCCAATTTCAAAGTTTTTGCGTGTTTTCCAATTGAAGGTTTGCCCTATGGCAACTTTCGGGCTAGAAATTATCCCATTCCCCAATATAGTAGATTTTGAAAGCATGCAAAATTGCTTCTTACATCGTTTGCTCAGCGTAGGTAATTATGTTCCGGGAGCTATCGTGAGCGCAGAAACCGGGTCAGTATCTATAGACGCCCTTGGCAAAATCGCTATAGTTAGATTCTGGTTGAGACTATTATCTTATCAGGAAGTAGAATTATCAGCATAGTGTTTAAAAGAGGAGTTAGAATATACCGGGGCTAGGAATTATCCCTGGTTAATCTATTTTTCCTACCATATGAAGAATATGGGATTTACAATGGCTTGCTTTTGGGGAAAAAACATGGCCTGTATTAAACAAGAGATTTATCTCAGGCTAAAAGATATTGCTGCCCAAGAAGATTTATCAGTACTCCAGGAATAGAGGGTAGCGCCGTGACTTGGACAAGTTAAAAATAACTTTTTCTTCAAGCCATATTTAGATAAGCTATTGAATAATAACTTACGAAGAAATTTCACCTTATTAAGGTTTCCGCTTCTTCAAACTGCGGCTAAGGAAGGTAGATTTGCTGGTATAACTTATGCATCCTAACACTGTACTTGTGGTATGGACAAAGTGGAATCCATGGATCATCTTATTTTAAGTTGTCCCTATTACCATATGATCAGGGAAATATGGCTGCATCCGATTATTAATAGACAGGGGAAATCTGTTCAGGAAAGCAGTTATAAATTTCTCCTTACCTTGACCTCTATGGAGGAGCTGTTTGCTGTTGCTACTTTTGTTGGCCTTGTGGCTAAGAAAAGAGTAATTGTAAGACAAAATCTTAAGTTTATTACTATCATCTTCAACTAGTGAGCAACAATTATAAGGTTGTATGTGCACGCCTTGCCACTATCTCTTCCCAAAGCATAATTTTATTTTACTGCCTTTGGTTATAACTATTAGGTATTCAGTTTCACCTTATTATGTTTGTCTAATGCGAATACTGACAGCTATTTGGTGAACTTTTATATATTTACTTATGTAGTTTAATGTTTTATTGTATATGTATAAATTGGGTCTGTTGGACCGAGGTTCAGATTTGTAAAATCTGAATTTCTTTTAAGTTGGCCATGGCGAAA
Organism: Sphenodon punctatus; assembly: GCA_003113815.1. Taxonomy (NCBI): domain Eukaryota; kingdom Metazoa; phylum Chordata; class Lepidosauria; order Sphenodontia; family Sphenodontidae; genus Sphenodon; species Sphenodon punctatus. The sequence continues at coordinate 6,251,377 of QEPC01008874.1, forward strand.
GCCCATGCCATAATAAATAAATACAAGAACAGTAATTTTTATCATCTGTATGAGTAGAACATTCTTTCACTACAGTACAGTGGCAACTTGACTGTCTCTTCTCTCTAATTCACTGTCTCTGCATTTTTTCCCATCATCCTTTGCTTGTCATGCCCACTTTTCAGACCTCTGGCAAAATTAAATTTCCACATGCCACACTGCTTACATGCAGTACTCCAGTTGGACAACAGAATGTTATCATATTTAGACAACTTCTTCACCTATTAAGCTCTTCACAAACTTGCTCCCCCCTACCTCTCTGCACTTATCGCCCTCCATACTCCAGCCCGTGCACTTCGCTCCTCCTCTGTCCCTTCTCTCACCCTTCCACGCCTTCCCTGCTCCTAAGCGCCTTCGTCCCTTCTCACTTGCTGCCCCCCATGCCTGGAACTCCCTCCCTGTCCACATCCGCCTTGCCCCCTCCCGTCATACCTTCAAATCTCTCCTTAAAACTCACCTCTTTCGCTCTGCTCTGTCTGACTCTTTATCCTGCTGAGCCACTATTCCTATACCTACGATCGGTTTACCCTTATCCTTGCAACATGGACCTGCCTGCTGTCATTCTCATCCTAACCAAGCCAAGCACGTGCACTTGAGACCTCGCATCTTCATGAATGTTAGACCTCTTGTCTCTCCCTCTGTTCCCCTTCCTAAGTCTCTCCCCCAGCTCCTGTCTCTCAGATTGTAAGCCCTAGGGGCAGGGACCGTGTCTATTTTATTACTTTGTAAAGTGCCAGGTACACTGCTGGCGCTATATAAATGTTTGTTAATAATAATAATAATAATAATAACAACTGGAAACAGAATACCCAAATAGAACTTCAGAACAGTGGTCATCTAGCCACAGAAACCGGACTGATTATGACGATGACATCATTCTGAGTAGTAAGAACAAGTTCAGGTAAGAATGAGTTCAGAATGGTATTGTGTGGTCATTTAAAAACAGCCACTGTCCTAGGTTCTGTCTGTATAGAAGTTACAGCCAGAGGAAGTTAGTTCTTGATCTGGTAAAATCTTAGTGAAATAGTAACAGTTTTGAAAAGAGATCCAAACAGGGATCTTGGAAAATCCCATCTTGAATGACTATCAAGCAACATCATTTTCTTCTGCTTCATGTGCGACTCCTACAAATGTGGCCCAAAGAATAATAATTCAAGACAGATGAAGAAACCAGACATAGCAGATCAAACACTTGACTCTCTTAATGTGCCATAGAACTAACCTACCAAAAATATTGATACTGAACCCTTGTGTCAGCAACTGTCAAATCAACACACAGAGAAACTTCTGATCTCTGGTAACAGGGAGAAGGCAATACATTATACAGTTTGACTGCTTTTCTGTTTCTTTTGATAAATGGCCAGGAGACTTTTCCTGTTGCTTAAGAAAAGTGGTTTCCTCCACAAATATTAGAATTCTATTAAATGATATCAGAAACAGATTGCTGATTTTGTCAAGTTAGTACTTTTAACATTTGTTTATAGAAAGAAGGCCATGCTGCAAATTCAAAGGCAAATTCATGTTCCCAGGCCCTGTGCCTTGAGTGTTAGTTAACGACCTCCCAGAAGCTGCAAAACTAGGCCTTCTAATCCAGAAACACTGTGTTTGACAGAAAGGAAGGTGTTTGTAATGGTACATCATAAGGTTATGTTTCTAACGGTACTCTCTTCCTCCTGTTCCAAGTAAAAGTAGTCTGAAAGAATAAATGGTATCTGTAACTCACCTCTGGAGACCCACTCCACTGAAGGGCTTGCAGTTCTGTACATCATAGCAAGAAAATAAAATACAATACAAATTGAAACCTTAAAATATCACCTCTCAAATAAATGCAGCCAAGGGAAACTGAGCTCAAAGGGTAAGAGAAGGAGGCGGTGGTAAATAATTATGGGGCCAATATTAGTCAAATTAACCATGCCAGAATGAAAATGGATGGAATTATGTGGTATCACAATAACTTTTGTTTCATTGAAGTCAAAGAGAAGAATTCAGTAGCATCAATGAACCTGAAGCTGCTGGGTAGCCACCCGTTCAATAACCCTTCCCAAAAAATGAAAGGTTAGAGACAGGGCAATAGCTAACTAGGGAGTCAATGTCCAAACATGGTTTCTTGAGCAGGGGCCAGACAACCACAGTTTTGAGGGTGTCCAACAACCTACCCTCCCGAAGGGAGGCACTGACTACCCTGGACAGCAATGGCCTAGTGTCTCCCTGCTGGCTTTCACCAGCCGCAATGGGCAAGGATCTAATTCACAACTGGTTGCCTGCATTGTTCCAAGCACACATCGGTGGCTAACTCCAGTTGGAACTGATCCAAGTAAACAGGAAAAGGCTGAGCTTCCACAACCCCAAACTCTGCCTGTAGTTAAAATAGTAGCACCCAAGTTGTGGTGAATAGGAGCAAGTTTGTCTGCAAAGTAATTAATAAAAATGTCACAGAGGGTAATAGATGGCTTTAGTTCCTGGTGGAGACAGACTGGATTAACCAGGCCCTTCACTGCCTGGAACAGCTCAGCTGAATGAGATTTTGCAGACGTGATGATAGCAGAGAAGACAGTTTTCTTTGCCACCATCACCAGCTACCCTCCCGCTTCAACAGCCTCAGGTCCCCTATATACCAGGGGGACCTAAGGTGTCACAGCAGTGGGAGGGGACACCTGGGTGCAACCATGTCAATGGCTGTGGTCACGATGTCATTCCACAAAAAAAAACAGGCCATCGACAGCCATCAAGGTCAGTGATAAGTGCCCCAGAGAGTTCTGGAAACCAATTGGATCAATTAGTCTCCAGGGGTGAACAACCAACCTGACTGGTCCACCACCCCAATGGGGGCAAAGGAGAGAAGGGATCTGGGCCTTCAGAAGGTACAGGTTCGACCATGATAATGGTGTTGCAACAATACCCCTAATAATCAGAGCCCCTGTTTTCAGGCCAGTGCAAAATGTTACGTCCAATGTGTGTCCAGCCTCATGTGTTGGGCTACATAGGGCTGCAACCATTAATCGATTAATCAAACCAATTAATCGATTAATCAATCTAAAATCAATTAAAATTTGTTCTCCCCTCCTCCCTCCCCCCTTGATTAATTGGTTAGCTGTCAGGACTTTCTGGCAAGCCATAGTTCTGAGTCCGTGGCTCAAGGGGACACATTCCAGCAGAAGACAAGTTCATCCAATGCATGCAAATTAGGCGAATCTATGCAAATTTATGTAAAAGTATGCCAATTTCAATCAACTCATTAACTGATTAATCGACAAAAAGACTTAATTGATTAATCAACTAAAATTTCTAATCGGGTTGCAGTCCTACTATATATTATTTGAACTAGACCCATAGTTGTCATGGAGGCCATGCAGTCCCACTCCTGCCCCAAAAGGTTAATCTCAGGAGTATGCTGCTTTATTCCAAACAAGCTAAAAGAAATGGAGAAATTCTGCTGAAATCATATGCAGATGGAAATGGAATGACAATAGCCAGGCCTCATGATCATAGGGACAAGCATTATTGTGGTGAGGCAGTCACGGCATAAGTAAGTTATTTAATGAATTAAGACTCAGTCTATGTAAATTGTGTAGCAGAGAAAAGCACTTTTGAAACACATCCAATATATTGTTTTCTGTGGGATCGATGTGGTTAAAAGTTATGCCAAAATTCCTACTCCAGTTCACTAGGGCCAACAAATATTTTTAAACCCAAATGTGAATTATAAGAAAGAATCCTTATAACAACTGTGGGTGATTTCAGACGTTACGAGATCACAGTCAACCACAGTGAACCACACACAACCCTGCGGCGGGGCCAAAGGACCCTAAATGTCTGATCGGTGGCCACCAGATGTTCACCACAGACAATCTCCAGCAGGGGACAAAACTAACCACCCTTCCAGAGCTCCGGCCCAGACCATCTCCGAAAGGGTGGTCAAAGCAATTCTCACCGGGAAACAACAAAACAAACGTCTGAATGGCAACCACCAGCCAGAATCAAGCAAAACGATTCCCAGCCGGGGACAAAGCACACAGCATCGCTGCCAGGCAATGAGCAACAACACAGGCCTGGGAGGGAGATTTAAAGGGCACACAGCAGCAGGGGGACGTGGCGGGATGGAGCGAGACGGAAGGAAGAGGAGAGCGGAGGGCAAGAGAGCAAGGGAGGAGGTGATAGAGGGAGAGCAGCAGCAGCAGCAGCAGCCGGGACAGGCCGCCCCGGAGATGACAACCGGACCAGGGGAGGAGGCACCCCGGAATGGGCAGGGGGTGTGAGGGGGGGTCCAGCAGCAAAGGGGCACCAAGGGGGGGTGGTCCAGCAGGAGGGGGGAGAGGGGGAGGCCCGCGGGGATGAGGCAAACCAGCAACCAACCCCCCCTTACGACCCACAGACACGGAATGGGCCCGGAAGCCCAAGCCCCCAGAGGAGATGGGCAGAGGGCATGCAGAGGAGGAGGAAGTCTAGGACCAGGAGGGCCTATGCAGGAGACAGCCGTACCACTGAGGGGAGCAATGGGGGTACAGGGAAACCTAGGACTTCTTCAGAATCTGGGGGACCCTGGAGCACCAGCTGGAGCTAGCCATCAACCAGCGGAATGAGCACATGTTCCAGGAGATCGTGCAGGACATGGAGGTGGTGGGACACCACAGGACAGTGGCCCAGTGCCGCTCCAAGGTCAAGGAGCTCAAGAGGGGGTACAAGGCCATTAAGGACAACAACCGGCGATCTGGCCACAGAGCCCGGACCACCCCCTACTATGACGCCCTGGACTGCATCCTTCACATGAAGGGATCTATTGTTGCCCCGTGCCTCGTGGGGAGCGCAGTGGTCCAGGGCAGGGAACGGGCCGAGGTACCCCCTTCCCTCGCTGCCCCACAAGAAAGCACCAGCTCCAGGGGCCCCACCCCCAAGAGGAACACCCCAGAACCTCAGGGACTGCCAGGTCCCCCTCGCACACCAGCCCTGAGAGCCCCCACCCAATATCAGACACGGTGGGATCCGAGGCCGCCACACAGGTTGCACCCAGCCAGGGGACACAGGGGGACCGCAGCAACACAGAGGGGTTGGCATCGGATGGATCGGGCACTGACATCAAGGGTAAGCAAGCAAGTGGGTGGGAGGAGGGGGGAGGACTGGATGGGATGGGCCAAGAGGGGAAGGGGGGCACACCGGCCATGGGGCTGCCTCCAGAAACCCCTGGCACCCCAGACCATGGAAAGGGGGTCAGGGGGCTGCCCACCCCAATCGTCCCATATCTTCACAGGTCATGGCACGCCTCAGCACCCGGGACAGGCAGGTGAGGAGGATGGCGGTGAGGAGCCCCAGGAGCAGCCAGAGGTCCCAGGTGAGTGGGGGGAGAGGAGGCCAGGGGAGGCCGGGCAGGGGGTTCTGACCTGAGCAGTGCAGGGGAGAGGGGGCCCAGATACAGGGGGCTGCCAGGGGAGAGCACCTGCTGGCCCCCCAAGGGGGGGGCCAGGACCCCTCAGCAGCGGTACGGGATGGGGGGCGGGAGCCCAGGGTGCCTAACCAACCCCTGCCTTGCACTCAACCAGGGCAACCCGCCGGGTCTCAACAAGCCGGCCCCGTGCCCCCGGCGCAGCGGATGAAGGAGCACCATGCACGGGTATGGTGCCGGAGGGAGGAGCAGGCAGAGGACATAGTCCGCAGCACCACTGAGCAGGGCAAGTGGATGATAGCGGCCATCGACCGCATGGAGGCAGCCACCAAAAGGGCCATGCAGCAAGCAGAGGCCAGGGACCGGAGGCTGCAGGCGGAGGTGTGCCTTGAACAGAGGCGGGAGCGCCGGGAGCACAGCAGGCAGGTGGAGGTGTTTGGGCAGCTGGAACAAGCCATCGACCAGATGGTGAGGGAGCACTCTGCCAAGATGGACCGGTCCCATGACATTGGCACCTCGCTGCTCCTGCATGCAGGGACCATGAGCACCTACATGATGGCCGCCATCCCGCCGGGCAACCTGCCTGCCCCGGCCCCGATGCCAGGCCCCTTGGCGCCCCCACCACCTCTGCCACCGCCCCAGCCATCGGCACTCCCACTGGGCCCATGCATCCACCTACCAGTTCCTGTAGGCCTCCGGAGGGAGCAGCCACCCAAGGGGGCCCTCTGGCCCCGGGTCCACCCACCCTCCCAACAACGCCTGCCCCTCAGGACACCGAGGCATCCCAGGACATGGTCAGGGAGGCCACAGGGTGGTGAAGAGGGAGGCCCCAGAGATGTGGGGGAAGGGGACGAGTGGCCTGGGCGGGGGGAATGACACTGGGAGGTGGGTGGTGCTGGGGGCGGGTGGGCATATAGGGGCATGCCCTGAGTGCTGGTGGGAGCCCCTGGGTAGTGGGTATGGTGGAGTGCAGCCTCACACCTCAGCCTCCCGGCTGATGCACCTAGCCAGGGCAGCACGGATGCGCTTTGCATACCGGTACTCCCGTAGGTTCTCAGCATTCACATAGAAAGGCACGGGGCCGGGAGGGTGCCTGGGCACAGGCTACTCGAGGGCAGCCCCATCGGTCTCGCACACATTGTGCAGCACACAGCAAACCCCAATCACAAGGGCCGAGGTCTCCACCGTGTAGTCAAGGCGGCCCGTGAGGCACCTCCAGCACTGCTGAAGGTCCCCAAAGGCCCTCTTGACCATGGTCCTGCTTGCACACAGGCGGGTATTGTACAGCACCTCCACAGAGTTCCTGGCGACTGGGTATGCCTTCATCAGCCACTGGGTGAGGGGATAGGCTGGGTCCCCCAGGATGCAGGGGGGCATTAGCACACCCTCGATCTGGGTCATCCCCGTGTCTGCAAAGTCCCCGCGGTACATCCAGGCATAGAAGGAAGAGATGGTCATGATCCTGGCATCGTGGCTGAACCCAGAGTGGCTCGTGTATATGTCTATGAACCATCCCTGGTGGTCCACGACCACTTGCAGCTGCAGGGAGTGGTACCCGTGTCGGTTGACATATTCCACGGCCTCCCCATCGGATGGGCAGAGGATTTCAATGTGGGTTCCGTCCACAGCACCCATGAAGTTGGGGAACCCTCCAGCTGCGAAGCCGCCCATCACGGCCTTCAGGTTCACCAGCTGGATCGCTTGGTCCAGGAGCATGCCCTCCACTGCCTCGCAGACATCCCACAGGATCCCTGCAACGGTGCTCACCCCGACGCCGAAGTGCTGCGAGACGGACTGGCAGGAGTCGGGTGTTGCAAGGGCCCAGACCCCGATAGCCACCTGCTGGACCATGGGAATGGGGGCCTGCATGGGGGGTTGCTGCTGCTCCAGTCAGGGCATTAGCAGCTCCGCGAGTCACAGGAGGCTGCGCCTGTCCATCCGAAAGTGCGCTCTCCAGGCAGCCTCATCCCACTGAGCCAGCGCCCTGGACCACCACCTCTGTGCACGCTCAATGACCCATAACCGCCGGGCAATGGGCATAGTGAGCTGGGCAGTGTGGCCCATGGTCTCCCTCCGGCCCTGGGTTGGCCACCTCGCGGAGCGCAGCACCATGCTCCCGGGTGCGGAGGATGGCCTGTTGGGCTGCTTCGGACACCTGCTGGGCCCTGAGTCAGACCAGGGAGCGCCTGCACCCATGGTGGGCTCTCTGGGCTGTAGCAGCACTCCTGGCCATGCACACCCGCAGCCAGGCGGCCAGGTGCACTTCTACAGTCTGGATGTGCAACAGGTCGGTGTGCAAGAGGTACCACTCTGCGCAGACTGTGAGGTGCATCCCGCAGACGCCCAGCCATCCCAGCTCCATGGTGAATGGTGCCCATGGTGAATGGTGTACTCCTCTCTCCCAGCATTGCTGCAATACAGAAGGGTGACCATGACAGAAGAAGGAGTTTAAACTATGCACTGCTGCCCCCAAATGCTTAGTGATGGTGTTTGGCAGAAACCAGGAGTTGGGGGTGGGGGGGCAGAGTGGGTTGGAGATGGTAGGGCCACGGCTCTGCCACAGGATTAGCCTTAGAATTTGTGGGGGCCAAAGTGAAGATAAAATGTGGGGCTCCTAGTGGCCTCTACCCAATTGGGGGCACCTCTGTGGGCCCTAAAGGGGTTGTGTTTGGGGTCCCCTCCCTGTCCCGGTGAAAACAGAGACCACTGTAGGGCCCGTGGAAAGAGTGGGGCCCAGGGGAGTTGCCCTGGGTTGCTCTGTGGTAATGCCAACCCTGCTCTGCAGTGTTTGTGGCATGCTGGGAAGCTGTCCCATTCTCCCCAACTGACATCTCTTTGAAGAGATGTCGAAGAGCTCTGTGCCCCAAATTTTCTCAGGGGAGAGACTGGTGATGCTGCAGCTGAAGCTGTCAACACCCCTATCTCCTCTCTCCAAGACTGGGTGAATTTGGGAGTTTTCCAAAATGGTGGTACTTCTGTCTACTTCGTGTTGCATCCACTTTCTTTTGATGTTGCTGCTGCCATTCTGCCCTCCAGTACTGAAAGTATGTTGTGGTTACAGTAAAAAAGGTAAGCAACTGTGGCTCAGGAAGCAGTAGAGACAGCATCAGAAATGGGGTCTGGTGAGGAAGTGATAGGGATGGGGTGACCTGACTACATTTCAGGCCACCAGATAGGCCTCTGGGGATAAGGGAATTATATCTTGGAAATCAGGGGGTGGAATTTCCCATGAGCCAAGCACTTCCCTTGTGAGTCTGATGTGAGTCCTTGCAATACCAACCTCATGACTAGCCAGCATCCTGCCATTGGTTACCTGTAGTATGTTAATTAGACAAGAAGTCAGGTGACCTGAAGGTGGTCAGGGCAAAGTTTTCAGGTAGTGGGAAGACCACCAAGGGAATACAGAAGACGAGAGAAAAGGTCTACCAGGAACTACTTGAAGTATGAAGTACCTAAGAGAGCTAGCCCCACTGGGCAAGTTGCTGTCATGGGGGCGGGGGGAGAACAGGGAAGGAGTGACCAAGAAGATATGGGGGAACACCGACACAGAGATGGAGACCTCCTGGTGCCGCTCTCATCATTGGGCACAGAACAGACTCCATAGGAGGGTATCCCCCAACACTCGAGGAACTCACAGCACACCACAATCCACAGGGGAAGGGGAACTCCATGAAGGGAGGGGGGAATTGCAGGGAAAGGGAGCTGGGTTTGGGGGTGGGGGTGGAATACTGGATAGGGCTCTCAATCTGGTGGGGGAAAGGGAGACACAACCCAGGAAGGGGACAGGGCTCACACCCCACACATTTGCCACACACTCTCTCAAGCACTCCAGGAGATACACAGGGTTGCAACCACTCACAGTACGATAATGCTCAGGCTAGGAATCAAGCAAAGACAAAACAAGAGTCAACTTAGCTTCTGCAGGGGGCCAGCCTCTCAACACTCTGATTACCGGCGCTGTGTACCTCACAGCTCCGGAGTTTTAAGCTTCCAGCCCCGCCCCTTTGTGTGGCTGCAGCCGTGCGGAGCACCGCACTGCCAGCAGGCATGCTTTGTCAGCTGATGCAGAGGGGGAAGGCCCCGCAACGCTTCCTTGTTCCTGGGTTGCCCTGGCAACCCGCTGCTGCGCTGGGATCTCCATGGCCACCGTGGTTTCCGCAGCTATGGGCTGCACCGCAAGTCTTGCGCCAGCGGGGGAAGCAGCCAAGTGGCGAGTCGCGCGGCCCCAGAGCTCCCCCAGCCAGCTCCCCGCACGGCAGCTCTGACAGTTGCATAAACTAGGCAGCTCTGGGGCCCCTGATGAAGATGGGGCAGAAACATGAGATTCTTCAGGGGAATGTGTGGTAACTGGAAGCCCAGTCTAGGGAGAGGTGTTTAGTGTCTAGGTAGGACAGGAAATGAGAGTCCTGGGGGTTTGTCCTGTGGTAGGGAGAGCGAGCAGGGTGCCTCTTTGATTACTCAGGAGCCCTTGTTGCAAGGTCTAGTTACCAGTGTGGTGAAGGAGCATGATGGTCATGAAAGGCCCTGTGGTGCCATGCAGAGGGCACTGTTGGGTACAGGACCAGGGGCCCAGAATTGGTGGAACATCATCCCACCTCCAGAAAAGGGAATGAGCCAGTGTCAGACCCAAGGGGAATGTGGAGAAAGAGACAGCCCTTTGTGTGTGAGACAAACCTGGCAGAGGGATGCTAGGAGGGAGAAGCTAAGAAGGCCAGGGACACAGGTAAAGGAGGCACAACAGGCTAGAAATTTCAAGGATGGAGATACCCAGGCTGGGTAAGAACCTGAGCATAGAGGCACATGCAGGTGTCACCGGAGTCAGACTAGGAACCACAAGAAGGGAGACATCAAGGGGACAAGCCAGAGACCCCATGTGTTGTGTGACCAATGGCCATCTCTCTTTAAGTGGTCACTACCTCAGACAGATGCCTGAGGACCATGGACAGAGGCCTGTGGAGACACCAGCTGTAAGTATAAACTATGTCCCAGCACCAAGGACAGCAGATGAAATTGTGTCATCATCTCCCTGAAAGAAATTGGCTCAAAAGACAAGATGAGTGGCGAGAGCAAACAGAAAGTTTGGAAGCATTTATGGCTTTGCTAGACTGTGTTCCCATCGAATCCCCCACCCTTGGAACTCTTGTTACACTTTTGGGCCCATTTTGTGGGTTTCAGGGAGCCTTGAGGCTTGACATGCCAGCCCTGGTTGGCTGCAGTAACAGACTGAGCGAATCCTGAAAGAAGAATTCCTTGGCACAATGAGCCCAGTTATGAGCTAGACAGCTACAAAGTCATATTGTGATAAGAACAAAAGAAGTTGTTCAATTTGGAGACAAACATTTTGATGCCATAATGCAATGAAAGGTTGTCTCCGTTTACCAAGCCGGTCCAAAATAAATTTTGAGATACCTGAAAATTTAGTCCTGTGTTTCTTTGCAAGTGTCTAAATAGGTTGTTTTTTTCCCCTAGTGTGATTTTCTAAGAAGATTGCTCTTTTAAAAGTTTCCTAATATTTTTAAAACCCTGCTCTAGAAACATCAGATCTCCTAGTTTGAGATAATTTATATAAGCATTCCTAAGATTCTGCTGAGATCTTAAATTGGGCATTTGTTTAGTTCTGGTAATTTTATCTTTACACAATCAGTTCAAGGTTTCACAATACCAAACTTATATCAATGTTACAGAAAAGCCTTTTCTTACAAGATCCAACTCATTTTTTATCCTGCAAACAGACTGTAAAAAATTGTTCCAGCTCTATTTGCATTGGAGTATAGATCTGATCTGAATTCATTGCATTAGCAAGAAGCATATTGAGCAGTACAAGAATGAAATGCAGCATAGTATCTATGTAAAAAACGTTTTTATTATCAACAAAATGTTGATAAGAGAGAAATAGGGGGAACAGACAGAACAACTGCCGCAACAGCACAGTCAGACTGTCTGCAGATTTTTTACTGGCACCTGGCAAGCCTCCTCCCCACCCCCTGTCATCAGCAATCGGATTGTGAGGAACAGGTAGATACAGCAGTGTCACCAGGACTTTCCTACAGAAAGCAAGCAGGAGCCTGCTGGTGAATCACCTCCTCCTGCTCCTCACTGTTTTGCCAGCAGGTTACATGAGAGCAGAGAGCTGTTCAGGAACATGAGAACACAGTTGAGCTGGCGACAGAATTTATGTGGCCCAGAGTGAAAATAAAATTGGGGCTTCCATGGCCCCACTCTCGTAACAATTGGCAATCTGGTGTTCCCCCACCCCAGTAGGAGAGGGAAGGCTGATCAGTTGCAGCACAACATACCTAAAACAGAGAATTGAATGCAAAAGATAACATTAATGCAAGATTATTTTAGGACCTTAAAAACACAAAACCCAGGAAATTCAAAATTTAGTTCCTATACCAACTTCCTCATTGCATCTCTGTCTCAAATCTGGTCATGATGGAGAATGACACAAATTCCTAACTCCTGATGGCTGTTTGATTGCCAACATTAATGGTTTCTGAATTAGGGCCTATGACAGAGCTGAAATCGGTAGCTAATTTGCTGCCCACGGGTAATCCCCAAAATTCCACATTGCCTGTCAGACACCTGGTTACCCGAAACACCGGTGTTACCATTACCGAGTTGCCCATTTTCCTTTTTACCGACTGAGTTTCCATTTTGCCAACCCATTCCAAATTACCATTTCACTTTTTCTTGTGTGTTTCTGAATGTTCCTGGCCACCCTGAGCCTTTGTGGGAAGGGTGGGGTTGAGATTGAATGAATAAATATGAATAAATACATTTTCCTATCTGTTTATGGTAAAAACAGAAAATCGGTAAGGGAAAACCAGAAATTTGGTAATGGAAACAGCATTTTGGTAACTCAAGCAGCCCATCAGGCAATAAATAAATCGGGTCTCAGATTTTACCAAACTGAGTCAGGTACCATAAGTTCAGCTCTAGCCTGTGAGCTACTAGTGGTTCAGAGTCCCTCATGGTCTTCTGCAGAAAGAAACATTAAGAACATAAGGACATAAGACCATAAGAAGTGCCATACTGGGTCAGACCAATGGTCCATCAAGTCCAGAATTCTGTCTCGGACAGTGGTCAATCTCAATTGATTGGGAGAAGTACCCAGCAGGTCACAATGAGGCAATCCATTCGTTCTTGTTCACTTCCAGCTCTGGGCCGACAGTAAGAGATTGCATCCTATTACCTACTTCTCTAATAGCCATTAATGGACCTACTCTCCAAGAATTTATCCAATCCTTTTTTAAACCCAGCTGTACTACCGGCTTTGACTACGTCTTCTGACAACAAATTCCACAACTTAGTTGTGCATTGAGTGAAAAAATTACTCCCTACTTACTTGTTCCACATCACTCATGATTTTATAAACTTCTATAATATCACCTCCCAATCTTCTCTTCTCAAACGTGAAGAGCCCTAACCTATCAAGCCTCTCTTCATATGAAAGCCATTCCACACCCTTTATCATTTTTGTTGCCCTTCTCTGTACCTTTTCTAGTTCTAATATATCTTTTTTGAGACAAGGCAATTAGAACTGCATGCAATATTCAACATGTGATCGCACCTTAGAGTTATATAGAGATATGATATTTTCAGTTTTATTCTCTATTCCTTTCCAAATAGTTCCTAACATTAATTGCTTTTTTTGACTGCTGTCGCACACCAAGCTGAGGATTTCAAGGTGTATTCACAATGACTCCAAGATCCTTCTCCTGAGTGGTAACTCCTAATTTAGAACCCATCGTTGTGTACATACAGTTTGAATTTATTTTTTTTCTACGTGCATCACTTTGCACTTGTCCACATTTAATTTCATCTGCCATTTAAATGTCCAGTCATCCAGTCTCTCAAGATCCTCCTGCAATTCCTCACAGTCCATTCGGGTTTTAACTACCTTGAATAACTTTGTGTCATCTGCATATTTGATCACGTCACTCTTTACTCCCTTTTCCAGATCGTTAATGAATATATTAAACAACACCAGTTCTAGTACAGATCCCTGGGGCACACCACTATTTACTTCTCTCCATTGTGAAAACTGGCCATTTAGCCCTACTCTTTGTTTCCTATCCTTTAACCAGTTACCGATCTATGACAGGACACTGCCTCCTATTCCACAACTATTTAATTTCCTCAAAAGTAAAGAGTTCCTTGTAAAGGACCTTATCTGAAAATCCAGATACACTATGTTGACTGACTCATGCTTATCCACATGCTTATTTACACCCTCAAAAATTCCTATAGATTAGTGAGGCATGACTTCCCTTTGCTAAATCCATATTGACTCTTCCCTATTATGTCATGTTTATTAATATGTCCAGTAATTCTGTTCTTAACAACCGTTTCCACCAGTTTGCCCAACACCAATGTCAGGCTCACCAGTCTGTAGTTTCCAGGATCACCTTGAGGGCCATTTTAAAATATTGGCATTACATTCGCTAGCCTCCACTCCTCAGGTACAGTGCTAGATTTTAGTGATAGGTTACAAATTACCAGTAATACGTTTACTATTTCATACTTGAGTTCCTTCAGATTCTCTGCTATGGCCTTATCTTCCCTGAGTGCCCCTTTCACCATCTAATGGCCCAACTGACTTTCTAGCAGGCTTCTTGCTTCTGATGTACTTGAAAAAAAAATTATTATTAGTTTTTGCATCTTTAGCAAGTCACCCTTCAAATTCCCTCTTGGCCTGACTTATTAACACTTTGCTTCTAATTTGTCAGTGCTGATGCTTTTTCCTATTTTCCTCATTAGGACAAGCTTTCCATTTTTTAAAGTACTCCCTTTTGGCTCTAATGGCCTCCTTCGCCTCACCATTTAGCCACACTGGCAGTCATATTGGGTAATTTCAGACGGAGGCCCGCCATGCTGAATCACGCACCAGGATCCATTTTGGATCCCGGTGAGGAATCAGGCCGGCCATCCTTTAGATGTGCTGGCCTGATTCTCACCAGGGATCAGGGAGGGGGCGGGGCTGTGTGGCATGACATGCAGCTTGCACAGCCCCGCCCCCCCATGCTCCCCCGGCCGGCCGCCCTCCGGGAGATGGACTGGCACAGCAGCCAATGTGGCCACTGCGCCCAATCCCATATTTATTTTATTTTTTATTTATTTACAATTTATATCCCGCCCCTCCTGCCCGCAGGGCAGCCTGGGGTGGCGAACAACATTCATTAAAATAGTATAACATTTTAAAACAATTTTAAAATGCAATATGAGGGGAAACCCCCCACCCCTACCCCTCGCCAAAAGCCTGACGGAACAGCCAGGTCTTACATATACGCTGAAACAGCAGAAGAGTGGGAGCCATCCAAGCCTCCTCTGAGAGCGAATTCCACAGCACAGGGGCGGCCACCGAAAAAGATCTAACATCGGTGGCCACCCGCCTCACCCGGGGAACCT
>QEPC01008874.1:6266800-6284287 GCA_003113815.1 Sphenodon punctatus
CCCACCAACATCACTTCCATCTTGTCAGGATTCAATTGCAGATGGCTCGACCTCATCCAAGCCCCCACAGCTGACAGGCACTGGGAAAATAAGGAGACTGCATGGCCTGGGTCGATGGAAAAAGAGAGGTAGAGCTGAGTGTCATCAGCATACTGACGACACTGCATGCCCTGAAACCCCCTCACGATCTCCCCTAACAGCTGCATATAGATGATAAACATATCACGGTCTGGGCCACGATCTGGGATGGGCCAATGGTACAGACATCACTTTTGGCCCATCCCAGAACGTGGCCAATCTAACCACACTTCCAGAGGTGAGAATGGCCTCACCTCCGGAAGCGTGGTCATTTTGATTCCTGCCAGGTATTCACTGTGGTGAACATCTGGCAGGAATCTTTTAGACGTAACGGGACAAATGGCCACCACAGGGGATTCACTGTGCTTGACCGTGGTTCTGTTATGTCTGAAATTACCCTTTGCCACCTTGCTACCTTTTTTGAATTGTGGAATATATTTAATCTGGGCTTTCAAGTTGCTGTTTTTAAATAGTCCCCATGCCTCTTGCAAACGTTCAATCCTGGCAGCTACTCCTTTTAGTTTTCCTCTAACTAGTTTTATCATTTTGCATAGTTCCCCATTTCAAGTTAAATGTTACTAGAGTAGTTTTATTTGCCATTCTCCCTCCTATAAGTATGTCAAATTAGATTATATTATTATTTCTTGCACTAGGTCCTGCACTCCACTTAGGACTAGATCCAAGGTAGCGCCTCCTCTTGTAGGGTACAGGACCAACTGCTCCAAGAAACAGTCATTTATGGCATCAATAAATTTTACCTCCACATCATGCCCAAAGAAGACATTCACCTAGTCAAAATTAGGGTAATCAAAATTACGCATTATTATTGTGTTTCTGACTCCAGTAGCCTGTCTAATCTCTGTTAGCATTACATAGTCAGTCTCTCTGTCCTGGTCAGGAGGTTGATAGTATAATCCCATTCCTATACACTTCACTGTTACACAGGGAAGTTCTATTCATAGAGATTTCAGACTACAAGCAAGCAACCAAACAACAGAAACATGGGGAGCTTCTGAGGGAGAGCCTATTGTCTTAGGCTTTTTCTATTCTGGAAATTTGTGCCAGTTCCAGAAACCAATGGCTAGTCCCCACTCTGGTTGAACTAAAAAAGGCCTAGGAGTATTCAATGGAAGTTCATCTGGTCACTGAATATTGGAATAGGAGGAAATAACCATTATGGACAAAGCCTCAGTATAATGTCTAATAAATAAAAGCCTCACTATCACAGTATAGTAGAACCTTGCTAGAGACATGTCATTGTCAAGTGGGCAGTAGAGATGAAGACTCCTGTAAAAGCCATGAGCTGGAGTGATCATAGAGAGCAGAGATTTTAGAAGTTTGCAATGCTTAAACCGAACCAAAGTTGTTGTATTCTTAGTAAAGCAGGGAGCTACAGTAAAAATCCAGCTTCACCTTGTTTGCTATTCGAAGGAAATAACAACCTTCTAAACTGAAGGGAGCAGCTCTTCCACCATGGCCTCCCCTAAGCCCTGCTCCCATAGTGGTGATGCTGCTCAGTTTTCTACTGCGCTAGCAGGACAAATTTTCTCCATTGCATTGTACTTAACAAAACTTGGATATTCCATAATCAAAAAACCTTTGGTTTACAAGAAGAGTTAAGGCTCTTGCAAATTCAATCATTCACTAAAAAACATGGATATTGCAAGTTAAGGCTCCCACCTTAACATCCATGCCATGTTAGCAGTAAAGACATTGTACAGTCTCTCGTATTGTGCTCACTTACAGCTTAGGCTCCATGAACCCCCACTTTGCCTTCATCTTTCAGCCCCAATCCTCTTCCTCTTCGCAGGTTGGGGATAACACTGAAGCTGGGGACAAGAGAGCATGAACTAGCCTCTCACGCTCTCCTTTCCCTCTATCCTTTTATTTCAGTTGGGGAGAATGGACAGCTGACTAATGACTTCCCAGCATGTCACAAACACTGCAGAGCAGGGTTGGCATTACAACAGAGCAACCCAGGGCAACTCCCCTGGGCCCCGCTCTTTCCAGGGGCCCTACAGTGGTCTCTGTTTTCACCGGGACAGGGAGGGGACCCCAAACACAACCCCTTTAGGGCCCACAGAGGTGCCCCCAATTGGGTAGAGGCCACTAGGAGCCCCACATTTTATCTTCACTTTGGTCCCCACAAATTCTAAGGCTGGCCCTATGGCAGAGCCCTGGCCCTATTATCTCCAACCCACTCTACACACACACACACCCGACTCCTGGTTTCTGCCAAACACCATCACTAAGCATTTGGGGGCAGCAGTGCATAGTTTAAACTCCTTCTTCTGTCATGGTCACCCTTCTGTAGTGCAGCAATGCTGGGAGAGAGGAGTACACACAACACAATTTATACAAGGGGGAAGGAATTCCAGGTTACAGATTCAGTTAATCAAAGACCTTGGCAACACCAGGGAACCTAAATTCTGGAGCTCCTGGTGGTTGTGAGTCCTGTTGTCAATCCACACTATTCCTGACCAAAACATTGCTCTATGTTCTTGCTCTCTCCTGCAGACCACTTTGAAATTATTCGGTGTGGGCCTACTGAAAGAAGGAGCGCCCAGATCCTTGTTCTATGTCATGGAGTCAACTGCTATCCTTGAATGCATGCCTTTCCCTGAGCTCACACTTTCAGTGTTCGAGGGTGGGGACTAGTTCCACAGGCCAGAGCCAGGAACTGAAAATGGGCCAAAAAGAAACAGTCCTGGGCCTGAGGTTCCACACTACGAACAACAGATGACTAGTTGATCAACCCCATCAATAATCACTGTTGCATGGAGATGAGGAAAGAGACCTAATTAAATCAATTCTGTATCATATGATATGGTATTAGCTGGCCTGCGTGCAACCACTATTCAGAGTGGTCACTAGATGATATATGGCAAGGATGTTAGATCTGTTTATACCTGGAAGAGAAAGTCACTCTTACCACAGCATTTGGACTCACTGCAAACTCCACATGGGAAGGGTGGGTGTGTACTTCAGCATGGCTTCTCAAATGTTACTGCTGCCCTGCTTTATTCATGGACTACAACTGTGACTGGAACAGAATTTGCTCACTGCATTTTGCCTGGTACTTAAACTATCATCTCTTACGAGAAGGATATAAAATGTGAAGATGCAGCTGAAAGCAAATCCATTCTGAACTTCCTGATTATCGTGTGCTGTCAGCTCCTGTTTGCCCTTGCTTTAGATTACTTAACTTTTCAGTCTTACAAACAGTACACAAGGTCCTGATCCTACAGTTCATACGCAAGCAAATTTTTCATAGGGCAAAAATCAGTGTGAGGCATCTGAGGGTCACTTGTTGAAGTTTGACTAATTTTAAGTTGTGTAATCATTACACCCTAGGGACTTAGCATGCAGGGGGGAAAGCATGAATCAACAATAATTATCCTATGTATGCAGGTGGCCCTGAATGGACCATATGTGCCTAAACCACCATCTGTTTCCAAATAATGTTGTGTCTTCTTTTATGCAGTACTCAACTGAGAGGCTGTGACCCAATTCAGCCATGTTTAATCAACCTGAACTGACCTTTCCCCCAACAAAACAAGCTGGTTTGTAATAAATGTTTAACTTATTAATTTCTTCACAATGCATAATGACAGATTCTAATCTCACACTGTTGTTTCACTGGGATATCTCTGTGCTCCTGTGGAGTGAAAGACCTGATTTTCAAAGATGTAAATGGAACTTACAATCAAAACATTGTCCTTAGTTGTTGTTTTTTTAAAATAATTTTTTTAAATCTTGTGGCACTTTTGACAGCCCAAATAACTCCACAGAGACTTTATTTTCCTTTACCATTTTATTACTACTATCTATAATACTGACTCTGGACTAGGATATAACTATGGGAGCCATTTAATCCCCAAATGGTACAAATCCCTGCTATGAAGCCACATGGATAGACAACTGTCCTGCCTTAAGTTTTAGAGTCAAACTAGTACCTAATTATTTAGTATTTTTCTTGCTCCATTCCCCACCCTTTCCTGATGTATCTCTTTGAGCTATGAAACATGAAATA
The DNA here is from genome assembly GCA_003113815.1 of Sphenodon punctatus. Taxonomy (NCBI): domain Eukaryota; kingdom Metazoa; phylum Chordata; class Lepidosauria; order Sphenodontia; family Sphenodontidae; genus Sphenodon; species Sphenodon punctatus. The sequence continues at coordinate 6,270,912 of QEPC01008874.1, forward strand.
TTAGATGAGATTGTCAAGGAGCTGTGTGCAGTACATCTTTCCATTCTCAACAGACTTAAGGTGATTTCAGATGTTACGGGCTCCCGAATCACCACAGAGGATTCCTAGCGGTGGCGAGCCGAACAACCACCCCCCATGGTCCAGGAAGGCCCCAAACAGATGTGACGAGAGAGGGGCCACGGCAGGGAATCGGCCCGACAGACCATGGCCCGGGGCAGCGATACAGATGTGACACCGATTCCTGGCTGTGGTCAAAACACCCAGAAGGCACCAAGGAGCGGTGGGAGGCAGACATGGCCGACAGAGGGCAAACGAAGCATGAAGGGCCAAAAGGAAACACCCACACAAGGGAAACGGGAAGGGAGGGGGAGGAGGGAGAAGAGCCACTGAGGTGGCACACACAACAGGCACAGAGACAACGAGGTCATAGTGGAACGCACAGCACAAACACACGCCTGGGCGCATACACCCCCGCACGGGAATGGATGGGAAGGGGGAACACAGCGGGACGGACAACACACATGGCACAACGGGCACATGGGAGGGGGGACCCAGGGCCAGGGAAGTGGGGGGGGAGCGCCCCGGGGGCAGGGCAAGACATGGGAAACAGCAGCCAGAACCCCCACAACATCACAGGCTGCACGGGCAACCCCACAGCTACACAGGCAGCCCGGGCATGGGGGGACCCCAGGAGCACAGAACAGGCACAGGGGGAGGCCACACAGGCAGGGAGCGGCCTGGGAACGGTCCAGGAGGCAGACAGGGGCCTCATGCGCCAGTGAGGGTGCGATGGATGGGATGGAGGCGAGCCGGAGCCGAGGAGCAGTGCAGGCAGTCCAAACACCCCCCCACCGCACCCCCGGGAGGATGCCGGGAGGCGCAGTCCAGGGCCCCCAGAACCCCACGGTCACAGAGTCACCCAAGTGGGGTGGGGGTGGGGGGCCACAGGCACAGGAGGGACCGAAACCGGACCATGAAGGACAGCAGCACCAGGGGTGCTGGGTGACGGCTCAGAGATCAGGACACAGCCACAGGAGAAGACAGCCACGGAGGGGAACACTGGTTGCAGAGGAGGATGGGGGGGACGTGGAGGGGGCCCAGAGGCACAGGCAGGAGCAGCAGAACCCCAGGAACCAGCCAGCACAGCAGCAAGCCCCAGACATCATGGAGGAAGCAGGCAGGGACCCACGGTGGCAGGGGGGAAGCGGGAGCCCACAGCGGGGCCAGCATCCAGGGCCCGGAAGGCACAGGGGGCCTCACAGCCAGCTGAAGGGGGCCACGAAGGGGCTTGGGGCCGGGTGGCCTACCAGGTGCATGAAGTGGGGCCACTGCAGCATGCCCCGATGTATCCCAGAGCAGACATGTGGTGGGCGACGAGGTAGTACGCCTCAAAGGGATCCTGCNGTCTGTGCAACCAATAAGGAGTTAATGGGAGGCTAACGGCGCAAACAAGTGGCCAAAAATATTGACGGTGCTTAGACACATCTCACCACCACGTGGCAAATGTCTTAAACACCCAATCCCCATTGCATCTAAAGACACCCTTAGTCTGACAGTTGTTTAGCAAAAAAAACACAGGTATGTACATGAGTGGTAACAAGCCTTACCCCAGGGCAACCTGTTCTCACCAGATCATGGGGACCCAAATGCAACCCTATCTAGGGCCTTCTGGAGGGTGATCCTGAGAGGGCAGGGCCATGCAGGAGCAGGTTTGGCCACCCGGGACCCTGTATTTTACCTTTGCCTTGGCCCCCCACAGATTCTAAGGCCAGCCCTGGAACTGAGGACAAAGTACATGGGGGTGCAATCCTGATTCCGCTGAAGTCAACTGTAAAATTCCTGTCTCTTATACACATCTAGATGTGTATAAGAGACAGCCTGTGAGGCTGTCCGGGCAGCTCAGGAGCAATTGCACGGCTGGGGAATGTCACAGGTCACACAGGGCCATGGTCTCGTGGAAAGTCCAGCTATGGGGGGCGCCAGGGGTGGTGGGGCCCGCGAGCCCTGGGGAAGCACTGCCAGCCATGGTCCAGCAAGCCGAGGATACTAACTGCAAGGAAAGAGGGGCCACACAATCCCTGGAGGGACGGGAGGGGAAGCAGGGGAGCTCCAAGGCGAAGCGATAAGGTCACAGGCCACAACATGGCTGAATAATGGGCTATGGCAGCAGACGGCAGATTAGGATGAGAACTCCGTGCAGGGAGTTTGGCCTGTAGCAAATGCCACAAATGGGCATAGTTTTATATATTGCTCAGCCCAAGTGGAGGTGGTTTTGCTTGTAAAGTTTTCTTTGTAAATAAAACATGCTGGTAACTGAACCTTACTACTTGTGATGGCCTTTTGGAATGACTGCATCCTGCTGGGACTTAGTCCGGCAAAGGAGACTGTTACAATAACTTCACACACACACACACACACACAACAATAACACCTGTTCATTCAACATGGTGCCTTGTTTTACGCATGTCTAATTAAGATCAGTAAAATCTTTCTTGGATTTAAATTCTTGTTTTCCCACTCAATCTTGTAGATTTGCTTGCATCGCTCAATATTACCAGCAGGTGGCAATGCTCATTTGCTCTATGCATAACAAATCGGTACACGCCCAACAGGATTTTCCTTGGAAGGTCAGAGTAGCCACCTCACTTTCCTTTTATTTCAGAAAAGTTATCCAATCCAATGTTCAAAAATATGAACATCTTTTGATGAGCATCAGATATTCTAATAATTATTTAAAGATTTTTGTGTTGGTTTTTCTTCTATTGAAAAGCTGTGATTTGCACACAAAAGGATTAATCTAACCCACACTCAAGGAAAATTGTTAATCTGAAAACATTTGAATCACATTGCATTGCTCGCTGGAGAGGCTTAGTGGGTGAAAACAGACACGATGGTGTCTGTTGGTTAAAAACCAAACACTTTTCTATTTCTGTTTTTAATTAAGGTGAACATAAAACAGTCTTGCATTCTAAAACTCTCAGTGCTGTCTCACAGATTTGCAGGTTTCAGCTTGGACTGTGTTGCGTACTGAGTGATCCTTTGAAGCCAGTGCATTTTGGACTAGGACATAAATTGGCTCTATAATTATTTTCAAGTGAAGATAGTGGATTTTTCTTGAGATTGAGAGCTTTACATTTACAAAAACACTTGCTTTATTCGAAGATGTTTCTGTAGTTACCAAAAGTTAATACAGGCTCATGACCCTTCCATGGTATTGTCATTTGAAAGAGGTTAGCGATCGCGGCAGTTTCTAGAGCACAGGCATTCACATAAGGACCACTGGGATTGGCATCTTCTAGGCATTCTTGGTAGAAAAGCACAGAAGGGAATGAACTAAAACAGCCCTAACAATAAGACTCCCATTTTGGCTTATGAGAGTCTCAGGGTCAAACCGCAAGAGGTGGCAAACCTACTTGCAGCTGATCTCTGTGTTGGGGTTGTGGTACAGTGACAGGACAGTTGTATAGACACGCATGTTTCCCCGTGTTTAATACGTTGCAGTACTTAGATGCAGTGGCTGCCTTTCCATGTCCAGGGGCTAATCGGGGTCCTGCCTGTTGCTCGCACCAGAATCTCTCCTTGCAGAAGCACTCCCATGGAATTTTGGGAGTTGTAGTCCATGCAGGAGAGTGGTCAGGTCTGCCCCAAATCCTCTGCTCTGTGCTACATTTAAACAGCTCATTCTTCACTGCTTTCCTCCACGCCCCCCCCCCCCGGGTGTTTTGGGAGAGCACAAAGACAGTGTGCTACAAGGAACAAGCTGTCAGTGTCCAGCAAGGAACTAACTGTTTGGCAGCAGTGTTGAGTGGAGGATTCAGGGCAGACAGGGAGGAATCAGGCCCGAGCATACAGACCAGAAATGGCTGTGAACACACCATCTGATGTCTTTAGATACAACGTTAGCCACGTGGAGAGGGGAAAACATTCGACTGCTGCACCTGAGATGTCTGTGCAACCAATAAGGAGTTAATGGGAGGCTAACGGCGCAAACAAGTGGCCAAAAATATTGACGGTGCTTAGACACATCTCACCACCACGTGGCAAATGTCTTAAACACCCAATCCCCATTGCATCTAAAGACACCCTTAGTCTGACAGTTGTTTAGCAAAAAAAACACAGGTATGTACATGAGTGGTAACAAGCCTTACCCCAGGGCAACCTGTTCTCACCAGATCATGGGGACCCAAATGCAACCCTATCTAGGGCCTTCTGGAGGGTGATCCTGAGAGGGCAGGGCCATGCAGGAGCAGGTTTGGCCACCCGGGACCCTGTATTTTACCTTTGCCTTGGCCCCCCACAGATTCTAAGGCCAGCCCTGGAACTGAGGACAAAGTACATGGGGGTGCAATCCTGATTCCGCTGAAGTCAATGAGTCAACTCCCATTGACTCTTGTTTATTTATTTGGATTTTTATCCCACCCTACCCCCGAAGGCTCAGGGCAGCTAACATCATAAAACATAAAAGAAAAAAGAAAACTCCATAAAACTCCATAAAATGCTTATAAAACCCACACCCACCCCAGGATCTACCCCTGCCTGTTGAATACCTGGCCAAATACATATGCCTTGCACTGCCTTCAAATGATGTCTATGCTAGGGCGTAGAAAGATGAATCTCCAAGAGGAGGAAGTTCCAAAAGAGCAGCCACTGAGAATACTTCTCTCTGTGTGTCTAAGTCATATGGATCTGGGTCAAAGGTGAAACTTGCAAGGGGGTGCACTCGGCTGAACTTAGGGGCCGTGGAGGGGCATAAGGAGGAAGGTGATCCTTTAGGTATGTAGAGTCCAGTCCTACATGCACAATCCTAATGGGGAAGGATGGTTCCCAAGGAATCCTGCTTGCTGGCAGATCAGAATACATGATTGTCGCAAGAAGAAAGATGAGACATAAAATATACCTTAGGGTGATTTCAGACGTTACACAGTCCCAAATCACCACAGTGGATCCACAGCGGTGGTGAGCCAACCAACCACGTCCCGTGGTCCAGGAAGGCCCCAAACAGATGTGATGGGACTGGGACCACGGAAGGGAATTGTACCAACAGACCACGGCCCGGGGCAGCACAACAGACGTGACACCGATTCTGGGCCGTGGTCAAAACACCCAGAAGGCACCAGGGAGGGGCAGGAGGCAGACATGGCCGACTGAGGGCAAAGGAAGCCAAAAGTGCCAAAAGGCAACACCCACACAAGGGAAATGGGAAGGGAGGGGGAGGAGGGAGAAGAGCGGCCGAGGCGGCACACACAACGGGCACAGGGAAGACGAGGTCACAGTGGAACACACAGCACCAACACACGCCCGGGCGCATACACACCCATACGGAAAGGAAGGGAAGGGGGAGCACAGCAGGACAGCCAACACACACGGCACAATGGGCAAAGGGTGGGGCCCAGGGCCTGGAAAGTGGGGGGGACCAGCCCGGGGGCAGAGCAGGACACGGGGAACAGCACCCAGAACCCTGACAGCAGCACAGGCATCACGGGCCACCCCACAACAACACAGGCAGCCCAGGCACAGGGGGACCCCACAGGGGCAGAGCACAGGCTCAGGGGGAGGGTGCATGACAGTGAGCCCGGGACATCATAGAGGGAGCGGGCAGCGACCCATGGTGTCGGGGCGGAGGCGGGAGCTCACATCCGGGGCCCAGAAGGCACAAGGGGCCTCACAGCCTGCTGCAGGGCATCACGAAGGGGTTCGGGGTCAGGAGGCCCATCAGGTGCACGTAGTGCAGCCACCGAAGCATGCCCCGATGGTAGCCCAGCGCAGACATGTGGTGGGTGGAGAGGTAGTACACCTCAAAAGGATCCTGCACAGCAAGCCCCACCTGGACATCAGATCGGGCCCACACACCAGCCAGCGCTGTCAGCTCCACTTCTGTGGGCTCCGACAAGCCATAGTCAGCAGCAGGGGGCCACGGAAGGTGACCGAGCTCCAACAGGCGGTGATAGGCCACCCCACATGACCACTGGTAACCATGGGCCCTGTGGACGCAGTCAGAGAAGGAAACTGCCAGTGCAGGGCCCCCCCTTCGCCAGACAGGCCGTGTAGGTGGCCAGGCTGCACACAGAGAGAGCAGACATGGTCTCTGCCACAAACCAACCCACATGTGAGCACCTCATCTCCAGGATGCGCCCATAGGGAATGGGATGCAGGCCCAGCATCTCCGCATGCAGCCAGCAATCGCGGGCGCTCGCCTCATAGCCAAAGTAGCACAGCCCGGAGCTCAGACTCGCATAGGCACTAGAGAGACTGTGTCCAGGTAGCTCAGGAGCAACTGCACGGCTGGGGAATGCCACAGGTCACACAGGGCCATGGTCTCGTGGAAGATCCAGCTATGGGGGGCGCCGGGTGTGGTAGGACCCGCGAGCCCTGGGGAAACGCTGCCAGCCATGGTCCAGCAAGCAGCGGCTACTAACTGAAAGGAATGAGGGGCCCCACAATCCCAGGAGAGATGGGAGGGGAAGCAGGGGAGCTCCAAGGCCAGGTGTTAAGGGCACAGGCCACAACATGGCACAGCAAGTGAGCGAGGCCCCCCTGCATCCTGGGGGATCCGGCCTACCCCCTCACCCGGTTGTTGATGAAGGCATACCCAGTCACCAGGAACTCTGTAGAGGAGGTGCTCTGCAATACCCATCTGTGTGCCTGCTGGACCATGTTCAAGAGGGCCTTCGGGGTCCTCAAGCAGCGCTGGAGGTGCCTCGCAGGCCAGCTGGACTACACAGTGGAGACCTCGGCTATGGTGATCGGAGCCTGCTGTGTGCTGCACAACATGTGCGAGACTGATGGGGCCACCCTCGACTACCCCATGCCCCAGCACCTACCCGGCCCCATGCCTCTGTACGTGAATGCTGAGAACCCGAGGGAGTACCGATACACAAAGTGCATCCGAGCTGCCCACCCCCATCCCCGGGGTCTTGGTGCGCAGCTGCAGCAGCTATTGTGGTGCCCATGTATATAATGTGCTTACACCCTACATGTATCCCCACCACCACTGCCACAGACCTCCCAGTGCAGTGCCCCCCTCAGCCCCCCCTCTCCCTTCCTCCCTTTCCCCCTCAACCCGGGTGTCTCCAGGGCCATCCTCTTGCCTGCCCTGTGGCTGCAGTGGATCTCTGGGAGCTTCCCTCCGTCCCGCTGACTGTTTCCCCACAAGTTTCCTGGGAGGCCTCGGTGTCCTGAGGGGCAGATGGTGTTGGGAGGGAGGGCGATCCCAGAGCCGGAGGGGCCCCCCTGGGTGACTGCTCCCTCCGGAGGCCTGGAGGGACTGGTAGGTGGATGCACGGGCCCTGCGGGTATGCTGGTGCCTGGGGCATTGGCGGTGGGGGTGCCATTGGGCCCGGCATCAGGGCCAGGGCAGGCAGGGTTCCCGGTGGGGCAGTGGCCATCACGTACGCACTCATGGTCCCCACGTGCAGCAGCAGCAAGGTGCCTATATCATGGGACCGGTCCATCTAGTCAGAGTGCCCCTTCACCATCCAGTCGACAGCCTGCTCCAGCCTCTCAAACACCTCCACCCGCCTGCTGTGCTCCAGGAGCTCCCGCCTCCGTTAGAGGCGCACCTCCACCTGCAGCCTCCAGTCCCTGGCCTCCGCTTGCTGCATGGCCCTTTCTGTGGCCACCTCCATGCGGTCGATGGCCACGATCATCTGCTTGCCCTGCTCGGTGGTGGTGTGGACTATGTCCTCCGCCTGCTCCTCCCTCCGGCGGATCCCTTCATGTGGAGGATGCCATTCAGGGCGTCGCAGTAGGGGGCGGTCCAGGCTCCGTGCCTGGACTGCCAGTTGTTGTCCTTTATGACCTTGTACCCCCTCTTGAGCTCCTTCACCTTTGAGCGGCACTGGGCCACTGTCCTTTGGTGCCCCACCACCTCCATGTCCCACACGATCTTCTGGTACACATGCTCGTTCCTCTGGTTCACCGCTAGCTCCAGCTGGTGCTCCAAGGACCCCCAGATCCTGATGAAGTCCTGGGTTTCCCTGTGCCCCCATTGCCCCCCTCGGTGGTACAGCCATCTCCCGCAAGGGCCCTCCTGCTCCTGCTCCTCCTCCCCTGCATGCCCTCCGACCATCTCCTCTGGGGGCTCCGGCTCCCGGGCCCATTTCTATGTCTGTGGGTCGTAAGGGGGGGGCGGTTGGTTTCCTGTTTGCCTCGGCCCCGTGGCCATCATTTTTTTCCCCCTCCCACCGCCCCTTCCTGCCTCCAGGCCGGTTGTCGACTCTGGGGCAGCCTGGCCCAGCTGCTGCTGCTCTCCCTCCACCGCCTCCATCTGCAGCACTACCACCTCCTCTGCCTGCGCCACCTCCTCCTCCTCCTCCTCCTCCCTTGCTCACTCACCCTCTGCTCTCCTCTCCCTTCCGCCTCGCTCCATCCCGCCACGTTCCCCTGCTGCTGTGTGCCCTTTAAATCTCCCTCCCCGGTCTGTGTTACTGCTCGTTGCCTGGCAGCGACATTGCGTGCTTTATCCCCGGCTGGGAATCATTTTGGTTGCTTCCGGCTGGTGATTGACATTCAGTCGCTCGGTTTTGCTGTTTCCTGGTGGGAATTGCTTTGACCACCCTTTCGGAGATGGTCCGGGCCGGACCGCCGAAAGGGTGGTTAGTTTTGTCCCCTACTGGGGGTTGTCTGTGGTGACCATCTGGCAAATGCCGATCAGACATTCAGGGCTCTTTGGCCCTGCCGTGGGATTGAGTGTGGTTCATTGTGGTTGACTGTGATCTCGTAACATCTGAAATCACCCTTAGAGTCTCAAAAGAGTATGAATATATGTTTCAAAGCTCCAGGTTGTTGAAGTTTCTAGGTCACACATTCTTCTATATTACAAGTCAATTTGAGGGGGAAATGGTAGTGTGGTCCCTACCATTCAGTGGCTCTTTCATGGCTGCCGAGTGGCACAGCTGCAGAGCAGCCACTCAGGTGGAGTGGGCAGGGAGGGACTCTAATAGGCAGCTCCCAGCATGGATACCAAGGACTATGCCTTGGACCATGGGGGAGCGGGAAGTGGACTGGGTTGGCCTTTGAAATTGACATGTCTCAGGCATATTGCTGCGGTTCCTCAGCATTTGCAGCCAGTTCTTGTGACTTACAAAGGCTGTGTCTACTGCCCACAGTGCCTATGAGGAGGGGATGTCTGCTGGTGTGGGTGACTGCCCCAGTTCATACGAGCTGTGGATGTGGGCGCCCGTTGTCACACACCTTGTTGGCTTGCCACACATGGCACACTCCAGATTTCTCAGCAGTGGGCCATGAGTGGCCATGAGTGAGTGCCACGTGGCTCATGGGAGCATGCATCCCCCTTGCCCCCCACACTGCTCTCAGATGGGTGGTCAGATGAGTGGTTCCTTGATCACCATTCATGGTAACATCTTGTTTAAAAACACCCAGTGTGGACACTACTGCCCAAAACTATAGTAGAGAATAAGTCAGCTCATCAGTAGAGGTTCATCATGCTAATTGTGAAAAGCCTTCTCCACAGAAGTATGCAGAAGAAATATTAATCATGTCTATTTTTTGGACGTCATTGTAAAGCACAATAGTTTGTTATCCTGAATTTCAATTCAACTCCATATATGACATGACCTTAAACTTCTAAAGCCACGAAGAGGAGTTCACGTCCAGTCAAATGCCTGAATTATATAGATGATGAGCTAATCAAACAGTATAATTAGAATGATGAAGCATGGTGTGTGATAAACTGTCTAGACATCCTAGTTGTTAACCTCTTCCAAAGTCCTGCCAAAAATGGCCAAGAAAGCAACATGTCTATTTATGAAGTTCCTCTTCTCCCTCCTACCCTTATCAACCCAAGAGCAAAAGTGTTCCCAACATGGAGAAACTTTCCAGTTTCTCTAAGACTTGAATGTGGGGTGAAAACAAACATGCAGCCTCAGTGCCGGCTACACGGACAGGGGAGGGAGGAGGATCCGGGTCAGGTCAGGACACAAAACAGATGTAAACTCAACCAGGCCAGTCGGCGAGCCTTCCCCTGTCCCACAGGAAGAGAACAAATGTACAGCAGCTGGGTGGCCCCACCCCTGGCACACCCCCAGTGCCCTGCCCCCCACCATGATGGGCAGCTATGGTGGCCAATCATGGACAGCCATGACTGCTGACCATGACTGCCCCTGATCCCCAGCAGGGGATGGTCACAGGAACAGATGTACTGGCCCGCGATGGCTGCATTGGCCCAGTTTGTGGGCCCTCATCGCGTCTCTTTTCACCCAAAGTCTGAGTAAGGGGGCTTTGTTTCAGCCTTCTCCTTGAGCTTCAAGGGCAAGGGTCTGAAAACCAGCAACCCTGCATTCTCTTTATGGGCAGTGGTCTCCACAGGCACCGTGCCTTAGCTATACAGGAAGAATCAAAATTGCACTGGTAGTTTTGCCTGTGGTCCATGGCGGGCAGCAGAATCTGAAGCTCCTTTCACGTGGCTATATTGGTTTGGAGTCACTCAGTGTTTTCACTCCTATCCAGAAGGCTGTGCATTCCACGGTTCCATAGCACAGAATTAGTGACAGAATCTTTCCATTGCTGCAGAATTCTGCCTGGAAACCCAAGCTCTCATTTTAAAAAAACAACTTTCTAGACTTTATGGTTTCAGATAGAAACTTTGAAAATACAGTCTCAAGAATAAGTTGATGCAATGTTATCTTTCAGAAATGGGGGCGCTGGCATCCTTTATGCAGCAAGCACACAAAATAATGAAGCATAACTATCTAAGGGGGTGGGAGACCCAATGATCAATGTAATTCAGTAGATTTTTCTGACTTTACATGGTGCTGTATGTTCCCTCCACGTGCATGTATTGTTATGAAAATGTGTATCCCTAATTACCTTTGGGCCTTCTTCCCATCTCTCAGATTTGTTTGAAATCAACTGGCAAGATCAAAAGTTATTAAAAAGGGAACACGCATGGCAATTACATACACTTTCTTTTCATAGGAAATCAAGCTAAAATTGTATTAACCAACAGGTATTCTCTCACAAATATAGAAATACCACTTGGAATCTTCTGTTGACTCAGATTTGGTTTTTTGAACAGCTTTAAAACCATCATGGTCAATTCTAGATCTGTCTATCAATACAAACTAATCCAATGAATGTTTTAAACTGGTTATAGTCCGTGTGCTTGCACTGAACTAGCTAAAGTGATTCCTAATCTAGTTTAGATTTTAAACCAATCTAGGTCATTCAGTCCAATTTTTCTAGTGGAGAAAAGTCTAATTCGCATTGAGGACAGAAAGGACTAAGGAGTGCAAATGGCAGATAATGTTGCTGACCTCCTGTTCCTATAAAGGACAAAAGCTGCAAGAAACCCCTGAGCCTCCAAGGGGATGAAAAACTCCACTGAGTGCTTTCCTGGCTCCCTGCCATTCTATGAATGCTTAATGATACCTTTGAAACAAACCAAAATACTGTTCTCACACTGAAGCTCAATTTTTCTTTCACTAATATGGTCTTTACTGTCTACAATCCAAATATAGTTGTTTTGGACATGAGAAAGGTATCTGTGCTCCACATTTCTGTTTCACCAGTAATCTCTTCATTTTCTACTAATGGCATGCATTTAAATCCCTTTAAACATTAATAGCAATGCCAGAGTATACAAGTTCAGTGTATAATAGGCCTGTCGGAATAAGTAGAGAATTTCTGAATAAGTGTGGGCTGTGGTTATCTTTCTCCGGTGAATGAATTTTGCTGTGGTAATATTCCATTACTACAGATTATATGCACCACTGGGAACTGAATCGGCTTGTCAGCAAATTTGTGTGTCCTGACTTTACATACTTTATACAAATACTTACCATGTGTTCCATTTCTCTCCATTATACTGCTCTTTTCTGCAGGGTTTTATGCAACCCATGCTATCTAAGACAGGGGCTGAGAGAATCAACCTTTTCACTCAGAGAAAGGTGGTTATAAATGCAGGATTGGGAGCCAGACTTTCCAAATTGGGTTCTTGTTTTTGATACAGATCTCTCTTAGCTCTGTTATTTAGCCCTTTGGATACTGATTACTCTGAAATTATTAATCACATTCAAGAATGGCAAGTTTTAGGGGCTGATCTGATGGTTTACTAGATGGTGCTGTGGCAAGAGGAAGAAGGGTTTCTGCTATAAACATTGGCCAACATGGGTCGCCTGTCTCTTGCTAGGACTTGCCCTTCTTCTGCTATTTCCAAGAATTCTCCTTTTCCCAGCATATGCTCTACTGACCCTCTTTTGTGGGAAAATCCCATGACTCCATCTAGGGAGGGCAGTGCACCGCTTTTAAAGGAGACTGCTGCCAGAGTTGGGAAATCATCACCAACCCCCTCATAGTGGAAATGCCAGACAGGGCATGGGTATGTGTGGTGTGAGGTGGCAGGGCCTAAGGCCCTCTGACTATTTGAAAGGATGGAAGGTTTGAATTTCCAAAAGGGGAGAGAGAGTGCATAAATATTTTCCTACTTGTAAAAATGTGTCCATAAATTCTTCTAATCCTTATGGATTACACAGCAAGAGTAGGGAACCCCTGGCCTATAGATGTTTTTTATGACATGGACTTGGTCCTTGGATCTAGCACCTACCCTCAAGCACTGAAGGAATGTGCTGAAGAGGGAAGTATTGAGAACATGTGTAGAGGCAGTATCTGTGAGTCAGATCCATGGTATAGAACCTCCTCCAGTCCACATCCTGGAGTTCCCTTCCTCCCCATCCATACATTGTCTCTCAGCATGCCTTCTCCACATCTGCCTACTGTACTCTAATTTTCTGCAGACTTATGCTCATTGCTGTCTCAGGTTTGGCACTGAAATAACTGACTCAGAATCAGCACGAACATGAAATATTAGGATTTTTGGTGATGTAGGTCAGCATTTTTCAGTATTATTTGATGTACCCTATGGCCTTTTTTAAAAGTTGCCAACGTGGCTCCCAGTCTTTAAAAGTTTCCCATCTTTTTGAGACTGCATTTTTATAATGTCCAGTGGGATAGCAAGGCAACCTTCCTCAGAGACACAGTTCCTTGTTGCATACCAGAGGCATGATGACCACTGCAGAAAAGCCCAGATGAGCTAGTACGCAATCTGGGTCAAGGCTGTACCTATTTCTCATACTTCCCTTGGCACTCATTGCCCATTTGCTTGGTTAGAAAGTGTGCATGGTAGGAGCCTTGCTGCATAAACTGGGCCATGGTCTGTTCACGTGACTTTACAAAGCCTAGATGTTAGACGTTGCATGTTCCTGTCACAAGTGTGTGCAGTGCACCCAAGAGAATGTCTTCAAGGAGCAGGAAATAGAGCACCAGGGGCGGCTGGTGGGTTTTTAGTTTGGAGGGGCAGTAAGGCCATCCGGCCTGCCGGCAAGCCGGTGAGCAGAGCCTAGGGGTGGGATGCAGGGTGG
>QEPC01008874.1:6292227-6372484 GCA_003113815.1 Sphenodon punctatus
GGGGCAGCCAGAGGGGAGCCAGGGCTGAGGCCGGGTGTGGGTCGGGACACAGCCATTGTGGACGTGATGGGGTGTGGGAGGTATGGTGCATATGGAGGGGTATGTTCGAACTGTATGGTGGGACAGGTGTCTGGTATATGTTTTTTGGGGGGGGTAGTTTTAATTATTCATATTGTTGTTTTTATGTATTTTATTGTTGTTTTAACTGTTGTGAGCCGCCCCGAGATGCTGTAGGCATGAAGGGGTGGCCAATAAATATAAATAAAATAAATAAATAAATAAATCCTGTCCAGCGGAGCTGTTTCGGGTGGCGCGGGCACTGGTCAGTCCAGTCTTCCTCCACTTTGGAGTGGAGTCATCTAGTGCCCGCTGTGACTTGTTTGTTGATTACTTTGTGGATAAAATAGCTCGGATTCACCATGGTTTTGAAACTGCATTTCCTGCAGTGGGGCAATTGGAGGTTATCAAAGCCCCGCCTTGTCCTTGTTTGTGGGATCAGTTTCTGTTGGTAACCCCTGCCAATGCAGAGGATATTCTTGGGGCTGTCAGGGCTACCTGTTGTGAACTGGACCATTGCCCGTTCTGGCTGGTTAAGACCTGCTGATAGACAATGGGGCCATTGCTGGCGGGGGTGGTCAATGCCTCCCTTAGGGAGGGCAGAGTGCCAAGCTGCCTTAAAGAGGCAGTGGTGCAACCTCTGCTCAAAAAACCATTGCTTGACATTGACTCCCTTGCCAGTTATCGGCCAGTCTCTAACCTCCCCGTTTTAGGGAAGGTTATTGAGCGGGTGGTGGCCCGGTAGTTGCAGGAGCATCTGGATTGTGTTGGTTTTCTTGATCCCTCGCAGTCAGGATTTCGCCCAGGTTATGGCACCGAGACTGCACTTGTGGCATTGGTTGATGATCTCAGCCGGGAATCAGATCAGGTTGTTCAGCCCTGCTGATTCTGTTAGATCTGTCGTCTACGTTTGATACCGTTGATCATGAGATGTTGGTGATGCGCCTGCAGGACCATGCAGGGGTTGGTAGTACAGTTCTTGACTGGTTCCGCTCCCTCCTGGCCAGAAGAACTCAGCAAGTAGTGCTCAGGGATTATTTTCCATCATACCGAGACCTCTCGTGTAGAGTCCCTCAGGGTTCCGTCTTGTCCCCTCTCCTGTTCAACGTGTATATGCAACCGCTCGGTGAGGTGGTCAGGAGGTTTGACATGTGGTGTCATCAATATGCTGATGACACCCAGCTTTACCTCTCTTCTTCATCAGATCCAGGCCCGGCAGTCTCAGTGCTTACCAGGTGCCTGGCAGCTGTGGGGGATTGGATGAGGGTGAATCAACTAAAGCTGAATCTCGACAAGACGGAGGCGAAGCTGGTGGGAAAGACGGCGGAGGCGACGGCCCCTATCATTGATGGGGTTTGCCCTCCGCTGGTTCCTCAAGTATGGAATCTGGGGGTGCTCCTTGACTCGCAGCTCCACTTGGATGCTCAGATGGAGTTTGTGGCAAGGAGTGCCTTTTGCCAATTACATCTGGTGCACCGGATGTTTCAAACTCTGACCTGGCCACTGTCATCCATCACCTCTAGGCTTGACTACTGTAATGCGCTCTACGTGGGGCTACCCTTGGTGACAGTTCAGAGACTGCAGCTGGTGCAGAATGCGGTGACCTGTCTCCTGGTGGGACTGGGCCACCGGGAACATATTACACTGGTTTTTCGGTCTCTGCACTGGCTGACTGTAGTCTCCCGGGCCCAATTCAAGGTGTTGGTGCTTGCCTATAAAGCCCTAAATGGCCTCGACCCAACCTATTTGCGGGACCGCCTTACCCCCCGGGTCCTGAATCGGCCCCTGAAGTCATCAGGGATGTGTGCTCTCCTTGAGGTCCCCCAAGTCCCCCGGGGGGGGTCACGATGGAGAGGGCCTTCTCAGTGGCCACTCCGTGGCTATGGAACTCCCTGCCGGTGGAGGCCCATTTGGCCCCGGATCTCCCCTTGTTTTGATGCTGTTGTAAGACGTGGCTGTTCTGCCTGGTTTTTGAGGGGGGAGGATGGGTAGGATGGGGGGAACGGGTTTGGGTGGGGGGCAGTTAGGGATATTTTATATTCCTCCCTTTTGTTGTGTATTTTAAAGTTATTATTATTGTTGTTGTTGTTGTTGTTTGTTGGTATAATTGTAAGCCACCCAGAGCTGCCTGTGGCAGGATGGGCAGGCTAGAAATGTGTAAAATAAATAAATAAATAAATAAATAAATAAGGTATGATGGGTGACAAGGTGGGACATCATGCCATCACCAGCCCATCCCCTCCAACAGGTGGTGGTCATGGGGAAGGGTGACCAAGGGATCAAGGGCTACCACCACCCTGCCCACGACAGCCAGCCATCACTGCCAGGACAGGTCAGGGCGCACAACAGGGTGCCATACCACGCAGTCACAGCATGTTTGGAACGGTGTGCGAGAAAACGCACACACCACCATGGCCAATCAGGCCACAGTACAGTGGATAGCACACAGGAGGTCTGACAGGGAAGTCCATAGAACAAGTTGGTTTGGTGCAACAACAGGCAGCCCTGACATGGCATGGGAGATCCTGGCCCCATGTCAGTGCTACATTGGCCAATGGACCGGGGTGGGGGTCCACACATCACCAGGCAAACAAGACAGTGGCAGGAGCAAAGGTAGATAGCACAATGTATTGGGGAACAGTGTAAAGGGATACTGGGCAGTTGGACTGGGGCACCCTATAGGCATCCATCAGTTCCCAACCATTTGGGCAACTATGCACCTGCAGAGTGCATCACGGTTCTCCTCCTGAAGATCCACCTGAAGATCCCACCCTGAACATGCTGGTACAGGGGCACTGGGCCCGTCTCTGTACGGGGGGGTGGGGTGGGGATAATCCAAGGCAGACCCACCAGTTTCAAAGATGTTATGGAGTACACAGGCTACCAGGATGAGGGGGGGGGAGGGGGTTGCAGGTTGAACTGGCTCCGGTTAAGCAGGAGGCACCACCTCATCTTGAGTAGGCTGAAGGTCGGCTCCACTGCGCACCTCGCGGAGGTTAGGAACTCGTTGAAGAGCACCTGATCGGGGGGGCGGGCAATGGGATAGGTCCTCATCAGTCATGGGGTCAGAGGGTAGCCGTGATCCCCTATGACAATCAAAGCCATGGAGACACCCTTGATCATCCTGAGCATCTTCAGGGCTATCTCCCCATCCAGGGCCAGCCTTAGTATAAACGGGACCCAGGGCGGGGAACAAATGCAGGGCCCCTTTCTTCCACCAGCAGCAAAGCCCTCAGCGTGCCGAGGGGCACTCCCCATCTCAAGGGGTGCTCCCTGGCCTGGGGGTGACACGCTACCCGGGCCTGGGCTTGCGGATGGGCGGAGGGGCACTCCCCTCTGCCCATTCCCACGCCTGAGAGGCCATCAGATCACTTACCTGATCCACCACTGCTGCCACTATCTCCGGCCTGGGCCCCGCGCTGGGCTCAGAGCTTCAGGCAGGACGGGCACCGCAGCAGCAGATTAAATCTGCCGCCACACTGCCCGCTGCTACCAGAAGTTCTGCTGCGCCCCCCCCCCCACTGTCTGTCGCAGTGTCGGCCAGGGAAAATGAGGGAGAGAGAGGCAAAGGTCCCACCTCGCCCTCATTTCTCCTGGCCAAAATAGCCAGGTAGCAGAGGGGGCCAGCGGCATGAGGGAGAGGCGGGGCCTCTCCCTGCTTCTCCCTCACTTCCACCAGCAGAGGCCTCGCCTCTCCCTCACTCTGTGGGTGCCCCCCCGCCTGTCAGTCTCTCAGCCAGGGGAAATGAGAGAGAGGCAGGGCCTCTGCCTCTCTCCCTCATTTCCCCTGACCGAGACTGTGACAGGCAGCGGGGGAGGGGGGCACGGAGTGTGGGAAAGGCAGGGCCTCTGCCTCTCCCTCACTCCTGCTGGCCCCCTCCGCTGCCTGTCAGTCGGAATCAGCCGGGGGTACTGCGCTCAGGATCCCCAGCTCCCAGCCACTATCAGGCTGGGAGCTGGGGACCCTGAGCGTGGAGCCCCCCCCCCCGGAGAGGGGCCCCTGGGGCAGCCGCTTCAAGCCACCCCATGGTAGGGCTGGTCCTGTCCCCATCAAACATCCTGCCAAAGAATGTGGAGGAGCGCAGGATCTGAGCATCATGGCTCCTCCCCGAGCGGCCTGTGTACATATCGATAAACAGGCATCGGTGGTCAATGACTGCCTGCAGGTTCACAGAGAACGCTTGCTTCCTGTTCAGGTAATTGGTCTTGGCATTGGGGTGCCAGATTATTTGTATGTGGGTGCTATCGATGGGTCTGATGCAATATGGGAAGCCCATCACCTCAAAGTCCCAGAGATGAATGACCCGCTCCAGGAGCAGATCGACTAGGAGGTCGCTGACATTGTGGAGTGCCCTGTTCACAGTCACTGCCCCCACACCGAACTGTTTACCTATGCTCCTGCAGGAATCGGGGGGTTGCCAGGCACCACACTGCCATCACAACCCGCATACTCTGGGGTAGGGGGCAGCGCTTGTTGGTTTTGTTCCTGCAGAGGTGGGGGCTGATGATCTTGGCGATCCCGGTCAGCAGATAGCTGGTCATCCAGAAGTGATTGATCCATTCCTCATCGGTCCAGGTCGCAAGCATGTTCTCCCACTAGTCATTTCTCCGAGACCGTGTCAAGGCCATTCATCACTTGGGTAGGGTCACCCGATGCCCATACACATTGAGGGGCAACCTGGAGAGAATGAGGCAGATGTGGTGCGATGTTGTCATCTCACCATCGCTTGGTGCCTGGCCTTGTTCCTCCACGCCCATTGAACCATTGCCATGCGGCACAGGTTGGCTGCTCTCTGGCAGCGTAGACCACGGGTATACCAGCAGGAGGCCAGACAAAGGAGGTCGGCCATCTGCTCGAACACCTGCACCAGGAGACTGAAACATGCTGCCAGGATGGCGATTGGGTCAGCCCGTACACGCAAGGTTCCCACTACAGGCATCGTGCTCCCACCACCATGACCTCTCCTCGTGAACCCAAGTACACAACCAGTGACCGCCCACCAGCCCCCAACCCAACAACCCACCCTGTGCTTGGATAGCCTGAACCAGCTACCAGCCCTGTGCTGTCACCCCTCGCACACACCCTCTCACCCT
This sequence comes from Sphenodon punctatus, assembly GCA_003113815.1. Lineage (NCBI taxonomy): Eukaryota > Metazoa > Chordata > Lepidosauria > Sphenodontia > Sphenodontidae > Sphenodon > Sphenodon punctatus. Next base: position 6,297,379 of record QEPC01008874.1, read on the forward strand.
CAGGCAGCACTCCACACACCCAATACCGCTCCCCCACATGCCCCATGGTCACACACCCTTCCACGTCTCTATCAATCTCCACACACACACACTTCGCTCCCTCCGTTCCCTCTATTGCTCTCACTGCACTCTCTCCTCTCCACAACCACCACACCCAACATGCCACGCCCTAGCAGTTGATCCGTCTCCCTTATGTGAATGGGTGCTGGGTCGCTGGACCTCAGCGGTTGGTACAGCACTGTGAGTATGGTATGCACACCTGTTTGGGGTCTCCGAGATGCTTCCCCTGTGCACTGGGATCCAGCTGCATGTGAAGCCAATGCATCATCCTTCAGTGGGCTCCCGTACCTGGTACATTGGATCACTTTGCCGGCTCAGCCCTACTGTGCCCTCCCCAGCTGCCCGAGCAGCTGCACCATATGGTGGGTGTATGGTATTCATCATGGGTCCCCCGTTCCCAGGGACAGCAGTTGTCCAGTCTGTAGTAATCCCACTGTGCTATAAATACCTATGGCAGCCCCTTGATAGTTTCCCATCCCTTCCTCCCCCGGGCCCTTTGCATCCTCCCTGCACCTTATCAAGTGAGGATGGGTCTGCCCTGTGTGCGGGATAGTGGTTCTCAGACCCGCCATGGCCTGGCATTATCAGCCGCCCAAGGTCACCCTCCAGAAGCTGCTAGCTGCGGCCCCATCCTAGCTCAGACTCTGCAGCTCATCATCCACTTCGGTTGCACTCCAGCTCACAGCCCTCGTGCAGGCCATGTCCAGCCATGGAACGGGCCATGGAACTGATCACTTGGTAGGGGAGGAGTGGCCAGTGTGTGCCACCATGCTGCTGGGAACCCTGTGCCAGTGCAGCAATGTCCAACTGTTGGTGAGTGACCCCCTTTCCGTGGGTGATGGCTTCAATCTTCTGTCCCGTTACATGTGGCTGTTGGGGCACCCCTTTGGGGGTGTGGAGGTATGCCATGGAGCTCAGTTTTGTGCCCCTCTGCCGACCTGACTGTGGGCCTGTACCCGCCATTGTGCTGCCATAGGAACCCTGGGCACTTGCTGCTGTTCGGCCGGTGGCCGGTCAACAAGAGTTCAGTCTGGCCCTCCAGACTGGTGGGCTGTACATGGCGAGCTGCTACGCCTGTGCCCTCCTGCATGCCCGTGGCTTTGCATGCTCTCAATCTGCTTGCCAGGACAACCTTGGGGGGCTTGGCTTGCTTCCACCTGATGTCCCAGGCCCTGTTTCATATGTTGTTTTATATGTTTTAAATGTTTATATATGGTATTTTAGGTATTGGATTGTTTTATATGGTATTTTATGATTGTAAGCCGCCCAGAGCTGGGTTCAGAATGGGGCGGGGTATAAATTTAATAAATAAATAAATAATAAATAAATAAATGTCAGTGGGCCCTTCCTGACCGGCCAACCCACAGTGCTAGAGAAAGCTGCCTTGAGAGCCGTACTGAGCCATTCCGATGTTGGGGTAGCCATGGTGGATGCCCATATGCATGCCCATGGCTACCGCCAGGGCCTCTTCACCTGGGATGATCTTATCCAGGGGCCTTTGTATCCCGAGCGCCAGGCACTTGCACCATGTTTCAGCTGTTGCTGCAACCTTCACAGTGGATCCCCCCCTCCCTGTGATGGACCGGCAATACTGCTCCCCCTTGGCCATGCTGCTTGCTTCCTTTCACCTGTGTGACCCATCTGCCTCCCCTCTGTCTCCTGCAGTGCGTTCCATGGATCTACCTACAGCCACTTTCCTGCCGGGTCTGCTTGCCAAAACCTCAGACCCCGTCGACCGGTTGTACTGCTCCTTCCGTGCACCCTGTGGTGCTCCCCCCGGCAACTTCTCTCCCCGGCCTGTGTAGCATCCTACCGGTCTCTGTGCCAATAAAGGTTGGCCTTGCATAGCTGCCTCTGTTCTCTTGCTGTGTCTGTGGGTCCATCCCCCCAACTGCTGTAGGTGCTTGTGCTGGTGTCACGAGTGTGGTTTGTGGGGGTCAGGCCTTGGGGGGGATCGGTGTGTTGTTAGGGTGGTATGGTTGCTTCAAGGTGGGCACCTTGCCATTGGCATGCTGGGCGTACTGCTGTTATGGCTATCCTGTCAGGGTTGCCCGTGCACCCCTGCGCATACGTATGGGGGGGTGGTTCCTAGCTCTTCCGTGTGGGATGATACACGGTATGGGCTCTTGGCTCTCTAGTGTGTGCTCCCTCTGTGGTCTGTCAATTCCCACCCTGTTGTTCTCCCTAGCTGTGTCCCCCTGGTTCTGTGAGCCCTGTGGAATGTTTCAGGTCTTTGCTGTCTCCCACAGCAGCCTTACGCATGGCCGGCAGTGCATTGGGGCTGTGTGGTTGTGCATAGCTCTGGGTGCCTGCTGTCATCACCCTCCATGCCACCTGTCTTTGTGGTCTGCCCCTGGCTGCCTCCCACCCCCTCTCAGGCAGGTTTGCTTGCTGCATGGGGCAGGGTCTTTCCATCTCTCTGTGCACTACTGTCCGTTCCTATTGGTCAGGCCTCATTCTGGTTCCAACCCTGTGGTGTGCTTTGTCTGCCACCCCCTATCGGTCCCCCATTCCTACTCTTGTAGCCATGGAGGGGTGCCTTCGTCGGAGGGTTCCTGACCATGAGTCTGGGCGGCCCTCTGGTTGCACTCCGCCTCCCTGTGTGCTCCCTTGGGCTCTGCTACTGGGGTGGTGGCTGGGAGGGCCTGGTGGGAATGGTTGGGCTGTTGTGTGCTTTCGGGTGGTGATCAGGGTGCTCCCCCCTGCCATTGCCGGCTCCCCGTCCCCATCTCCCACTTTGTCTTCCTTTCTAGCTGCTGTGATTGTGTTCCTGATGGTGCTGCAGCTAGGGGAGATGGACGGTCAGCTCCAGCGGGCAGCTGCTGAGCTCCGTGCTGGGGCCCGGGTCTACCAAGACATCTGTGAGTTACCCCTGTGTTGCCCCCGTGAGTTACCCCCATGAGTTACCCCTGCCTGTCTCCCCCCCCGTATGTGTGGGTTCCCTGGATGCTGCGGCCTGTGGGCTGCCCTACTGGTGCGCTCCCTCTCCTTCTCTCCTTTAGTGCAGGCGATGATTGACGAGAGGACCAGGGATCAGGAGGAGGTGGTGCAGCTGCTCCTGCATGTGCTGCAGCATGTGCACCTCTTGGACCGTGCCCAGAGGGATCGCTGGAGCCGGCACCGGGTTCGCAGGCCCTACTGTGCCCCACCGCTCCACCTTGTTTCCACTCAGTGTTGGTGTTTGCTGTTTCCTGTGAACCTGTTGTCCTAGTTGATTTATCAATAAAGTTTGGTTTGCTTGGTTCCCCCTGGTGTCTGTGTTCTCCTTCGCTCTGTTGTATCCTTCTGTACAGGCCGTGTCTGGTTGGTGTGGTGTGGTTGTCTGGCAGGACATGGGTCCTTTGCTCTGTGTTCCCCCCTCCCCGTGGTTGTGCTTTGTATCTGTGGATCCTCTTTGGCTTGCCCCCTTGGTACCCTGTGATCTGGGTCGGGCCCCCTCCACTGTTTGCGTGGGTTCTCAAGCCCTTCCCCCCCCCCCCGTGCCGTGGTGTGGGGCTCATTCTGAGTCCTGTGCATCCCAGCTCCATGCTTGTTGGGCTGCTGCAGCGCTGTAGCCGGCTTGTGTTTTTTGGGAAGCGGCTGTTTGCTCTGTGGCCTCCAATCCTGGCCCGCAGCGACGTCCGTGTAAAAACAGCCATAGTAGCAAAGTTAACCCACAGGGTGCAGCCAGATGAGCTGCGGTGGCCCAATCCCTGTGAGGTTTCATGGCAGACAGTTGCTGCCATCACACTATGGGACCAGCATTGGGAACTGGGCAGACAGTCATGGAGAAGCCGACAGACCAGCTGCTGCCAGAGCTGACGCCATGGCCGGGGCTCAGCCTTGCCCTGTCTCCCTCTCCAGCCCTGACCAAGATCCCACCCCTGGCCATGGTGTGGCAGTGTGTGATGGGTAAAAGCGCCCACTGCCAACCGTTTGCCATGCCTAGGGTATGTTGGGTAAAGCTGCTTTGTTTACGCTCCCTCGGATTTTTTCCGAGGAAGTGTTGCATAGCAGCCAACTGTGCGGAGGGAACATCTGGTGGGCCCTGGCTACACAATGCACTGCATCATGTGGTCTGACTGTCCAAAGCGGGGTAAGGCTACCCAAGTTATGGTAGTCTCCCCACTCTGTCTCATGTAGCTTCACCCACAGTAGCACACCTCATTCTATATAACGTGCCTGGTACCTTGGCCTTTACAGTGACTTGAAAGAGAGTGCTAGCTGGGTTAGGAGCAGATCACAAGCCATGAACCAAATTTAATTTACATCAGCTTTGCTTACCACAGGATGAGTCACTGAATCATTCCCTAGTCAAAACATTTATCTGCACCCTCTGGTGCAGCTGTCTAACATGCCAGTTTGACATTGTTCAGAACCCTTTCTCCAAGGCCCCATTCCATTCTAACTGCAGTAGTCAGAAATTATAATTATGTGCCGAGCAAGAACTGTAGTTCGTTCCTATAAGCAATGAAACCAGACAAATGGAAGCAAAGAGAGACCAGTTCATCATTACTCACTTTGGATGATAATTTGCATTCAGAGATTTCTCATTCAAACTGCATCTGACAGTTACATCTACAGGAAGAGGCAAGACTTTGCATGTCTGTGGGTGCTTTTACATGGACAGCACCCATGACTCTGCTCTGCCTCACACCCAGGTGGCCCAAGGCAGGCTGTCAGATGTACAGGCGGTGCCTCCTCCGCTCCATCCCCTCTCACAGTGCTCTAGAACATCTCAGAGTACCACCAGCGGAGCAGGTCACCCAAACCTGGGGCACTAGCTGCAGGCGGAGCTACAGTCCGTCTACTCGTGTATGGCCCACTGCAGCTACGCTCCTGGCCAGATGTTTTTCTGGGTGATGTAATAGAGCTTCAGGCAGCCGCTTAGAGCAGCAGCAAGTCTGCCCGCAGCTCTGTGTTGTGGAAGAGGAGGGCATCACATGGGCAGACTGCAGGCCGAAGCAGCTGCCAGGTCCATAAACCCAGCACAGGTGGGGCTGCATGCAGGTGATGTGGGGCTAGCCACCCCTCTGTCCATCTAAAGACACCCTTGGTTGCTGTCTGGATTTGTGAGATGTAGGGCACACTCCTCCATCCACTGAAGTCAATGGTTCCATTGACTGGTGAAGGATTTGTGCCTTAAATCTTAAAATGAGGTTATGCTAGCAAAAAACCCACTAGTTTCTGGCCTTGGTGCATGCATGGATGTTTAATCCTTTCTATCTGTTTGGGATCTCACAGGCTGTACAGACACACAGGTACACTTTTATAAAGCTGATTGCAGGCTTGTGGCCTGAAAGAAGGTATGACATAAGTGACACTGGCATACATGTAAACTAATGTTCCTGGATGTGTCATCAACCAAACAGATTAAACTAAGGACCTCTTTACCACAGAAATAATATCTACCCTCTGAACTAAAAGAAGCTTGTGTTCATTAGATCTGGGAAACAGAAGGCTCAGTTACTGGTGGGGAAAGCACCACCACATCAACAGAGAGGGCGTAGGAGTCAGGCCATGCTGCTGTGTGGGCCACATGTGAATAAATGGGTTGGGGGAGAGTAGGAGAAGGAGAAGAAGAAACAAGAACAAGGTCCCATGGTTACATAGGTTACCACCATTTATCAAAATCACTGGCATACAAATAGCCGCCATGTAGTAGCTGCCACTAATCTATTGGAATTTTTTGAGGGTGTAAAATGACGGCCCCCATGACGGCCACTGTCGGAGACAGGATGCTGGGCTTGATGGACTGTTGGTGTGACCCAGTATGGCACTACTTATGTTCGTATGGACTGATGCTTCCTTGTCATAGGTGGAAAGGACTTTGGGTCATACCAAGATTAAGGGAGTAGCAGATTCATCTATAGGAATAAGCTGTTCAAAATATGACCTCATGCAAACAAAGGGATTTAGGGCTCTTCTGCAAATTGAGGATGGATAGGTGGGGAAAGTGGCTGCCTGGATTGCAAACATTAGTTTGCACAACAGTCTGGAGCTGAAAGCAACTGCTGATGCAGCATGTTCCATGGAAGGAGCCCAAATTCCTTTCTATACTGCTGCGGAGTTTAATGTAGCTCAGGCTAGTTTTAATTCCCTCATTGCAGAATCAGTTCACTAGGGAGGACATACCAATGTGCAGACACAATGGAAGTGTACCAGTAAAGCATAGTAATTAAAACACTGCCAGAGGTGGTGGGGAAGATGGTAGGAGTACCTATTTGGAGAGAAATAAAATTCAAGCCTATATGAAGCTGCCATCATTTTTAAATGCAGGGAACAATTCCTTCATTTAAGATATTACATTGTTAAGTTAAATTTCAGCAAACCCATATCAAGATGCTCTCCATTTTTTTATGTGCCGTTTTCCCCATCTCACGAGTCTGACCCATGAGCTTGGGGGAATCTATGCTGGGAGGTGAGGCAGAGGACCCATTCTAACCCAGCTCTTCTGCTATGCGGGGAAAAACCTGGGCCCTTAAGGAATGGATTTTGATGGCCCTAAATAAATCAGGCAAGATGAACAATTAGAGAGGAGACAGGCATCTTCTGTTTACACAGAAACACCTTGGAACTCATCAGTGATGGAGGGAAAGGAAGTACAGAGGTAAATATGTGACAGATTAATAGAGTTTTGATGAAATATAGTTTTGACATTTGTTTGAGTATGTTAGCAGTTGTTTTATTTTCAAATAGCTCTGCTGAAATTGAACAATGCAATATGTTCAATGAAGGAATTGTTCCAAACACATCTAAATTGCTTTATTTTAGAGAAACCTAATGTACATATGAAAATGAGTGATGAATAAGGCATAATGAGCTTATCAGAATATCATTGTTTATGAACAGTAACAGATAAGAGTTTACTGATTACAGGAATGGAGGGGGGGCATCATTAGTTCTTTGGTGCTTTGACTGACAAGACTAGTTTAACTGGAATTCAAGGCAATGCAATGCAATGCAAAGCTAAGCGCGCAATCCTCTATTCATCTAAGTCAATGGCGAAAGTCCATTGACCTTAATTGTGGAGGCTTGTACCCCCAGCAACACAACAGCTACAGCACCTGTCAGCCTGGCAGAAAGTAGACAGTGAGTAAAAACAACTGTGTGGCTGGCGGGAGGGCTCCCCAGGTTGACCTGGGGTGGAAAATTGCGGCTAATATGATCTGGGTCAGGTTGGGGCACCGAACTGATGTGACCACGGCTGGGGAGCCATCCTGCCACCTGCACAGGCCAGGTAGGGCCAGGAGCATAACAAATGTGTGGGTGGCCAGCCTTGCCCACCCCCACCATGGCTGTGCCAGGTATTGTGCGCCGCAACAGATGTGCTAGCCTGCTATGGTCCGGGCTGTGACCTCAGAGATTTGCCACTGTCACAGCCTGGACTAACCACTAACACTCCCTGGAACAATCATGGGCCAACATCACATCTGTTTTTTACCCAGTGAGAGTTACACTACCTGCATCATGCCGGGCATGCAATTTAACCCATTCTGTTCATGTAAGTAGATAATGACCTCTTTTACCAACATTCAGCCTTAGCCAAAACCTACTCTGATTTTAAATGCAGATTTTTGGCCTACCTCTTGTTTCATGATGTTATTACCATTTTATCACAATACATCTTATTTCTGTGCTTTGAAGACCAAGATCTAGCATAAACTCTAAAGAGACCTGTATGTACATCAAACTGTTGCACATTATTTTAAGCTACAAGCTAGCCTCATGTTGAGTGTTGTCAGGTACTTTTAAATACTACCTTTTCCCCCCTGTGTCTCTAATCTTCAAGGTTTCAAACAGTTGGAACAGTGGTAGCAGTTGGAAAGCATTACTCCATATTTAGATAACGTGAACAATTTCAACTAAGCTTTAGTTGTGTGTGTGAAAGCTTAAATTGTGTATACACCAATAGAGCTTCCAGAAAAGGGTTGCCATGGTGTTTTGCCACATACAAGCTCAATGAGGCCCTTAATAATATCATCTGATACCCTCCATGCTTGTTAAAAATGCCAAACTGAAAATAAGTCTTTGCAATTTGCATCATGTAAAGTAAATGCACCAACTGTAGATTGTCCAGTAAAATATATCACTTTGCTACTTTGTTTCTATTGCCAAATAGAAATTATTTAGCATTTTTATAGGCTGGAGAATTGTAGCTTTGTATAAATGTAACTTTATACAACATGCAAAGCAGGGGAATTATGGCCCTTTTCAGACGAGATGCTCCCCCCCTTTCCCAAATGTGCGACTGGGTGGGCATGGGGGCGCATCTGTGTAACTGCCAGTGTGGGTGGGTGTGTGCGTGTGCAGGTGCACTCCCACACTCCACCCATCTCCACCAATCCCCCACACACAGAGGCACTGGACAAAACAGGGATGCCTCCGTGCATTGAGATAAGTGTACGGGCCATCCACACTCCGCATACCCACGGCGGTGCACAACGATCCCGTACCCGCCCCATGGCTCTTCCTGGCCCATGTGAAAAGGGCCTACAATAGCAATTATCAAACACAGAGATTATGGCACTTATTGGTACTGTATATATGACCCTTCCACATGACCCCCATGACTGACAGCCATGACTGCCTAATACAGGAAGCCATGGCTCAGTGCCATGGCAACATCTCCGACACACAGTCCCACCTGGTGCGGACTGTGGGTCCGGCTTGTACTTCATTGCCCCCCCTTCCTTGCTGTGGTGTGGGGCTCATCCTGAGCCCTGTGCATCCCTGCCCTATGCTTGTTGGGCTTCTGCTGCTGTAAGGGAAGGGCGGAAGTATACGGGAAGGAGGGCAAGCACTGAGACTCCAGCCACACACATGCCTCTGGTTTGGTGCCCACAGGGGGATATGATGGCCCCTCAGGATCTTGTGTGGCCCTTAATTCTCTCGTATGAGAGAAGGCCAGATCATCACAGGCAAGGCAACCAATGGGGATACTGGCGAGGTTCTCCCACCTCATAGGACTCACAGTCCACCACCCAACACACAATACCCACACCACACGCCGGGGAGACTTAGGGTGCCTAGAGGAGTGAGGATTACAGGGGAAGGTTTCCAGAATAGCAAAGTAAAGGGGTCTAGAACTCACTACTCCGGGAACAAGGGAGGTAGGAAAGGCACTGGGACCACAGGGGGAAGACAGGGACACAGATGTCACACACTCTGAGCTCCCACACGCCTTCACTCACTCCCACAATCACACGGCAAACACTCACCATTCTCGTGCACTTCACACTTCAACAGGTTTCCACACAATGCTCTCTAGCTCTCTCTCTCTCTCTTGCGCGCGAGTGCAAGGGGCCAGTTGCTCACAGACAAGCTAATCACCGGCAAGGCTTCTCCCTGCCGGCCAGCTTTTTATATCTTCCAGGCCTCACCCCGTTGTGCGCGGATGTGTGCTGAGCACCGCAATGCTGCTGGCGGCCCCGCCCCTGTAGGCTCCTCCCCAGTGCCCTCGGGCCCCACCTGCACGTTGCTGAGTGCACACGGGGTGGGATCTGCTTGTCCTGCTCTGCACGCTTTGGTCGTGGTGGCCTGGATGTTGCTACTGGTTTGCCGGAGGCAGCGCTGGAAGTCCCGCCCCCAGAGACGGCTACGGCGACTGCTGACAGTTGCATTGCAGCCAGCTTGTGTTTTTTAGAAGCACCTGTCCTCTCTGTACCCTCCGATCCTGGCTCCAGCTTGTGCTTTGGCGCCTGCTGCCGTCACCTCAGCTGTCCTGTTCCTAGCATGTTGTTCTGGGATTTGGGGGGTTCTGTGGGCAGTGGTCCATGCTGGGGGGGGGCTGGTGTGGTCCCCTGCTGTTTCGTGGCTCGCCTGTTCTTCCCGGTGACTTTGCTCGGTCCCGGCCCCCTCCCCCGGTTGGGGTCCCCTTTCTCCCTTCTCCTGCAGGGTTTCCCCTGTATGCTTGTGTGCACTGCAGTCTGCGGGCAGGGTCTGGGTTTGGGTGGGGTGGGGGGGTCGTCCGTGTCGGCCAGCTGTCTGGCCTGTGTCTCAGGGTTTGTCAGGGGCTGCTTCTTGGTATCTCTTGACCTTGCAGCTCCCTCCTCCCCTGCCCGCTCGGAGTCTGTCAATGTAGGGGCAGGGCCGTGTGCTGCAGCTTCGTTTGCCCTCACTTGGCCTATCGTCACTGTGCTGGGTGTGGTTTTCCCTCGGTTTGGTGTACAGGCAGTCCGTGTAAATGTTATGGGTGTTTGCTCAGTGTTGCCCTGGGTGGGGGTGTGCCCGATGGGTGTGTGCCGGCCCCTCCCTTTCCTTCCCACAACCCGCCGTAGCGGTGTCTGTGTAAATGTCTCCCTTCTTGGCCTCAATCAGTGTTCAGTGGGTGTGCTCACCCACCCATTTCCACCCACCTGGCCCACGGCGGTATCCATTGCTCTGTGATATTTTATATATTTGCAGCTCCCCCCACTCCCGAACACCAAGCAGGGGAATGGGGGGGGCATCCATGTCAAAACAGCCATACATCCAATATTACAAAGGTAGAAGAGAGTGTTTAAACTTCTGAAGAGGAATTTGTGTTATTAGAAGAATCAGAGGCTCGTAGGTTTTAGTTGTGTGTGTGTGTGTGTGTATATATATATATTATATATATATAATATATATATATATTAGTTGTGTGTTTGTGTGTGTGTGTGTGTATATATATATATACACACACACACACACACACACACACACAACTAAAACCTACGAGCCTCTGATTCTTCTAATAACACAAATTCCTCTTCAGAAGTTTAAACACTCTCTTCTACCTTTGTAATATTGGATGTATGGCTGTTTTGACACGGATGCCCCCCCATTTCCCCGCTTGGTGTTCGGGAGGGGGGAGGAGCGTGTCTGTGTATACAGCTGGGGGGGGGGGGGAATTGGTGTCCTCTCAGCGTTTGTCCAAGTTTTCTCTAGCTTCTAGCAACCCAGAGTTGGATGGTTTTTCTATTGGAAAGATTTCTAAGTCAGAGAGTGTGTGATCTGCTGAGTTAAAGTGTCTTGCAACAGGTTGTTCCAGTTTTTGGTCACAATAGCTAATTTGTGGTTTCTGAACTGTGTATGGGAGGTCCGTGGTTGTTTTCCCAACTTATTATATGTGAAATCCAGAGCATTTGCATTCTATCACATATATTACATTGCTAGACTTGCAGGTGATGTTCTGTTTGATGTAATAGGTCCTACTGTTGTTCTGCTTTTGAATGTGGCCGTTTCTTTCAGATGGATGCAGGTGATACAACCTTTGGATTCACAGTGATGTGATCCAGGGTTGGTAACAGGCGATTTTAGTTCAGATCTGACAAGTAATTTACGTAGATTTGGAGGTTGTTGAAAAGCAACCAAGGAGGATAGCTGATGGCTTTTTTAAGATGTAGTGAATTAGCTACTAAGGGGTAGTTTTCCTTAATTGCTGGGTGATACTTAGGAGCTGGATTAAAGTCTACCATAAAAGGGATGCGGTGTTCCTTGTAAGTATTAGTCTTACCTTTGTGGAGGATGGATTCCCTAGTTTGGATAGATGTTCGGTGGATGTTATAATCAATGACATGGGGAGGATTTCCCCTGTTTAGAAGATGCTCCTTGAGTTCTTTGGTTTCTTGGAGGTAATTTACGTTGTTGCTGCAGATATGTCTGATCCTAAGAGCCAAGCTATAAATGATGGGGTTTTTTTAATGTGTCTAGGATGGCAAGATTGCCAGTTTAAGTAAAGATGAGCATCAGTAGGTTTACTGTACAGACCTGTGATTATCTTGTTTTGCTCCATGTTAAGGAGGACATCAAGAAAGGGATGTAAGAATTATCAACGGTACTGTTACATGTGAATTTTATAGTGGGATGGATGGAGTTGATATATTTATTTAATTTATTTTATAAAATATGTATGCCGCCCCCTCCTGCTAAAAGCATCTTGGGGCAGCTAACAACATGTTAAAACAAATAGCAACAAATACGATTAAAAATCCCATAATAAAAATAATTCACCCCCTACCCCACCGCACCCACCCCATCTCCCTCAGGGAAGGCATGGCAGAACAGCCAGGTTTTACACTGTCTGTGGAAAGAGGGGAGGTCGGTGGTCAAGCCAATATAGCCCTTAAATTGTTCAAAACTGTCCTTGCCACTAGTCCAGATTACAAAGATGTCATCTGTGTATCACCACCATACTAGAAGTCTGATTCTTCAAGGATAATTTGTTCAAGTTTACCCACAAATAAATTGGCATAAGATGGAGCCATATGAGTGCCCTAGCTGTACCTTGTATTTGTAGGTAGTGTTTATCATTAAAGGTAAAGTTGTTGCAAGTGAGGACCAGTGTAGCTAATGCGGTGATAACGTCTGTGGGAGGTTCTTTAGAAATTCTGCTATTTAAAAAAAACACTTCAGAGCCTGAATACCATCATTATGTGGTATATTGGTGTAAAGAGAAGTGACATCAAATGTTGCTAGTATGGTATCATTATCAAATTGGTGCTGTTTATTCAAGGATTCAGTCTTAAATTAGAAATCATTGGTGTCCTTGATATAGGATGGAAGGTTTTTAACTAGATTTTGTAAATGCAGGTCAATATACAGAGATATCATTTCAGTTGCTGTGTGGTTTCCTGAGACAATGGGCCATCCTGGGTTATTAGTTTTATGGATTTTAGGCAACATGTACAACTGTCCAGTAGTAGGATTTGAGTTGACGAGCAGATCAGCTGTATCATCGTTCAGCAATTTTCTTCGTATAAACCCTTGTATAGTGCTTGAAATGTGCTCATTAAGATATGCTGTAATGTCTTAGTTAAGGAGTTTGTAGGTCTTGTCATCCTTAAGTTGTTTCAGGCCCTCAGAGATGTAGTCTTCTCTTTTAAGCACCATGACAGTGCCTCCTTTGTCAGCAGGTTTAATAACAATATCACTTCTCATCTGAAGATTTCTTAGGGCTGTTCTTTCTTCTTTGGAAAGGTTGTCAAAAGTAGGTGGAGGCATGTGGTTATGTATGATCCTGCTAACTGATAGAAGAAATATTTCTAAGACAGGATTTCTATTTATGGTAGGTGTCCAAGTTTTTGGAGGGAGGAATTTATGAAGAGGATGCTTGTGGTAATCCTCTGTATTAGCTTCAGTTTCATCATACATATATTCTGTAAGTCTGCATATTCTTTCAAATGATTTGATGTCACTCTTCATTTGGACTATTACGTTCTCTAGGAGTTGGGCAGAAGTTAAGTCCCTTAGACAGACGTTTTTGTTCGCTCTGTGATATGCTTCCATCAGTGAGGTTTGGAGTCATTTGTATCATTTATACAAGTTACATTTGTGTTGACTCTTGAAGACTTTAGAGAGGAATCTCCTGTTCTGGATCTCCTGTTTTTGGTGTGTTTATTAGTATAGTTATATTTCTGAGTGGTAGAGAAAGTGTCTCTAAAAATAGATCCCTGTAAAACAGAGTTAAATGGAAGACAGGGAAGATGATACATTAAAATGTCTCTTTTTCATTTGATCCTTTCAATGGCATAGGTATTATAATAAATTATATGTCCTGTTCTGTTGATTTAATACAGGAGGTTCTCATAGTCATTTATGTTAAGATGGTGTTTCTGAAGCATAAGCTCTTGTTGGAGGACTTGTTTCAGTGGGTATTTTCAGACGTTACGAGATCACAGTCAGCCACAGTGAACCACGGTCAATCCCACGGCGGGGCCAAAGTGCCCTGAACGTCTGTTCAGTGGCCGCCAGATGTTCACCACGGTCAATAACCACATGGGGTCAATTTCAACCATGCTTCCGGGGCTCCCCGCCGGACAATCCCCGAAAGCGTGGTCAAAGAGATTCCCGACGGGAACCAACAAAAAGTAACATCTGGCCGGCAACCACCGGCTGGAAGCAAAGGAAATGATTTCCAGCTGGGAACAAAGCACGCAGCACCGCTGCCAGGCAACGAGCGACAACACAGGCTGGGGAGGGAGATTTAAAGGGCACACAGCAGCAGCCGGGACGAGCCACCCCGGCGCCTTCCGGGTGCTTTGACCACGACCCGGCCCAGGATCGACGTAACGTCTGTTGCGCTGCCCCAGGCCGTGATCTGTCGGCCTGATTCCCTGCCGTGGTCCCGGTCCCGTCACGTCGGTTCGGGGCTTTTTTTGACCACGGGGGGTGGTAGTTCAGTTCACCCCCACCGGGGATCCACTGTGGTGAATCGAGACCGCGTAACGTCTGAAAATACCCAGTGTCTTCATCTTTTGGAGATTCTCTTTAATTATAGCAGATACAGGGGATATAGTCAAGATATGTTTGTTTCTGTACCAATTAAAAGAAAATAAAGTATCTTCTGGAATTGATGAAGGTATGAAGATCTCAAGGCCTTTAGGGATAATATGTGAAGTTACATATACTTTAAGATGTTCTATAGTAAGTTGACATTTTGTAATTTTTTCTTGTAAAAACAAGGCGTACCTTGGGTGGAAGTGGTTGTTACTCATGGTGGTAGTCTTGAATGAAGCTAGCTGAATCAAGCAAAGTTACACGTTGCTTAAATAATATAACAGATGTGTTAAGCAACTAAACAGTGCTGCAGTCAATGAAGCTTTGGATCCTCGAGGGATGCAGACAGTCACTGGAATAAATATAAGAATAAATGACTGTGAAAAACAGAGATAAGTTTAAGGTAGTTTAGTTAGACGTTTCGGTTTCCGCCTTCATCAGTAACACAGTTGATTTTTAAATGAGGCACTATAAGCCAAGGTGACAGTTCTAACAACACTGAGGATGGAAAGAGTTCTCAGGTAACAATTTGGCTTCATACATTTCAAAGTTGTTCAAGGACTGCACTAGGTTCACATCAAAATGTTAGTCCATTTTTTTGAGTGGAATTGTGTCATGTTAGCATTTGTTATGGTTGACTGCATTACTGGGAGAAATCACTGTAAATTTTGATGCAGTGCAGCTGTACAAACCATTATGTAAGTGTCAGACTTTAATTGGCTGGAAATGTACTTTTGTCACTAGATCTCTTCGAGTGTTAGTAGATCATATTGTGGCAGCATATGGTAAAGTGGCAGTAAACTGAGTGCATATGCGTATGGCAAATGTAGATCTGTATCAATATTGTTCTTACGTTATAGAATGCATTTGTAACACAGTTGGACAGATTGACTGATTTTTATAGAATACATTTGGTATATAATATCAAGTATTTTTGCAGTACACACACCTCTGTCCCCTCCCTCACTCTCCCTCATTTCTCCTGCTCACCTAAATGCCTTCGACCCTTCTCCCTCACTGCCCCCCATGCCTGGAACTCCCTCCCTACCCACATCCGCCTTGCCCCCTCCCTCTGCTCCTTCAAATCCCTCCTCAAGACCCACTTTTTCCTCGCCGCCTTTCCCAATGCCTGCTATTCGTTCCCCATATACTTACTGTCTGCCCTCCTCTGCAGACTGCTGCAANAGTGCAACCAACCTGATTGCAACCAAGCCAAGCACACACACCTGAGACTTCGCATCCGCTTGAATGTTTGTTTGTCTTCTCCCCTGTTTCTCCCACTGTCCCCTCTCCCTGTTTCCCATTCCTTGTCTTTTAGATTGTAAGCCACAGGCAGGGACTGTGTCTATTTCTATGTTCTGTACAGTGCCAGGTACATGACCAGCGCTATATAAATGTTTATGATAATAAAATAAAATAAAATAATAATAATAATAATAATAAAATCTCATACAAGAAAAATACAGCTAAATGTCACTAGTGTGTTTCTCCTCTGGAGACCTCTGACCAACTGTGGCCCTAGTTCAGTGGTTCCCAGACTTTTTGCCTCCATGACCCTATTTGGAGACATAAAACATAATCCCACAATAGCAACAAAAATATGAGATATCAGTCAGAATTGCAGCCCATAGACAGCTAGGGTTGCCACTTTTTGCAGTTTGACCCTGAGACCCCCATTTTGGCCTATGGGAGTCTCAGGGTCAAACCAAGAGGTGGCAGCCCTATAGATGGCACAACCCCACTTGCAGTCATGATCAGGTACAAGGCAGGTATAGCAGATACAAGGGATATATTCAAGATATGTTTGTTTCTAGACCAATTAAAATAAAGTAAAGTATCTCCTGGAATTTATGAAGGTATGAAGATAATTTGAAGGTTGTTTTTTTGTTTTTTTGATTTTTAAAGACTCAGTCCTGCCTGGAAGCATCACCCCTTGACCTAGAAGCATGGGGGATATTCAGAGAGGCCAATGGAGCTGTGCTGCATAGCCCCCATATCCCATTCCAACAGTCCCTGTTCCCGCCTCTCTGCCAAGCCTTGCTCAAAACCAGATAGTTTCAACCTCTTAGGGAACAGACAGGGGCTGAGGCTGGTCCTTCTGCATCCAGCCATGGGGCCTGGGAATGTGGATGAGTGGGTCTTGCAGATTAACCACTATCAGAAAGTGGTGCTGACACGAAAGGAGACACCGACTCATGGTAATAATTAAGGCCCTTTTCAGATGTCACCCCCTTGCCCATATGTGTGGGTGGGTGGGCGTCCGTGGGATTGCCACAGTGGATGGGTGGGGGTGCATCCACCCACCTCCACCGATCCCCCATGCACGGAGAAACGGGCGCCAATGGCAGATGCTCCATGGCCCTTTTCACACAGACACTCTAACACTGATAAAATGGGTACTACATTTCATTATACATGTTGCAGGGCACCCAAAGAGCACACCTGCAGACCTGCAACATGTACAATAAAATATAACATCCATTTTATCAGTGTTCGAGTGTCTGTGTGAAAAAGGGCCCATGTGTGGAGGTGGGTGGGCATCCGTGGGACGGGACACCCATGCACCGCCCACTCATCCCCCACGGACTGCAGAGATGCCACGATCTGTGTGAAAACGGCCTAGGTCTCTGGTCATGATTCCCAATTTGGGAATCTCTTCTCTAGTGTCTTCACTAGCACTCTTCAACCAGCATTTATACTTTTTCCAGGCTGCAATCAGCTTTGTGTTGCTAGTGCATTATTACCCTGAGTCCTGGCCTGATTATGGACAGTTGTGAGTTTTGCATCCTACTCGTCTGATTGGCTGTCCCCCTCTCCTTCTTTCCCCCCAGCATTTTAGACTGCTCCACAGAAAAAGAAACTGAGTGGAGAAATTTCAAGGCTTTTGTTGAGTGTCTCTGTCCTAGTTCACCTGTGTTCTGATCCTGATGTGCCTGCTTGTTGCCTGACCCTAAGATGTGTTCTCCAGCCTGCCTGTCTCCTCTGTTCAGAACTTGCCCTCAGGACTCTTCAGACTGATCTCCAAGCTCTGACCTTCTGGCTTAATATTTCTTGATTCTGTTCCCTGTATTGTCCTTCTGGCCTGAAATTCTGCTCCGGCTGAGTACTGCTGAGGTCTTATTATGCCTTAGTTTTTGATCCTACCAAGACTGCCTAATTCCTGTTTATTGTATGCCATAAATTAAAATGATCTTGGTTTGATACCTGCATTCTCCTTACAGTAAAGTAAATCAAGGAGGCAAAGTAGCACTATTTTTAACTTGATCTTCAATGCTGGGTGTATCTCACCTTGAAAATTAAGGCCATGAAATACCCACGTTACATATAAGATCATCACATGCCTGGTCATGTCTGCATCAATTACATGGCAGAGTTAAGTTAAATGTCCACATGCTTGTGTGTGCGCACACACACACATTTGGATACCACTTGTTTTCTGCTTCATCTGGGCTAGCTCCATTTAGCTCTGGGTGCTCTCTTATGGGCCCCCTTCACTGGTCTCATTGTCCCTGTGGTCCTGGATGCTCTCCCCTGTTTTCCCTGGGCCATTCTCCTTTGTAGGCACTGTTGCTGTCACCTCTGCTGGAGCCACCTGTTACCAGCACTGGTACTATCTTGCTGCTACTGCCAGCCACCAACCCACTATGGAACTGGTTCCCTGCTGCCCACCATTGAAAACAGTGTACATGCTGTCATGCACCATGTGTGTGTCACAGGGTGCCGGCGCCGAGCCCCCCTGTCCCCGATACCACCCCAGCCCCCCTTGGGACCCCATCCCAACAGACAGGTGTCACAGAGTCGGCTGCAGAATGAGGGCTCACAGCGCCCCCACCCCCTGGAGCGACTCCCACACCAGCAGCTGCACCCAGCCCTAGTGGAACAGGGATGGAATCTAGGACCCTGCGGCACTCAGCCCACCTGCAGGGGAAGCCTCCAGCTCTGAGCTGCAGACACTAATGATAGGGCTACTTAACCCAGCGCTGCCTTGCAAGCAGTGCTGGTAATCAGGTTTTCCTGTCTGGACTGGTCCCATAGCATTGAGAAAGCTAAGTGATTGTATCCTTGCCTGCTGTTTCCTGTCTGGTGTTGAAGTGTGTTTGGCTATATGCGTGTAGTGAGTTTACCCCCCCCCCCCTTGTTGCCCTCCTTCCTTCCCTTTGAATCTGTAAGTGACAGATGGAGAGAGCTTCCCTTTCCCCTGGCCTAGGGTGCCCTATTCCCCTGTGGTGTGTAAGATCCTCCCCTTGCTCCCTATCCCCCTTGGATCCTGGGCCCCCCTACTCCTCCTTTCCCCACTCTCCTGGGATACTGTGCTTCTCCCCTCCTCCCCTGGAACTCTCCCTGAGGTGTTTGCAATTGATTGTGTGTGTGGTAGGGAGCCACAGGACCCTTGCATCCCCACACCTGATGATGATAGGACCTAACTTCCTTATGCTCTTCACAGTTGGAAGGGTCCAAATACTATCCTGATGGGCATTTATACCCAGAGAGATTCCTAGGGGTCCAAGGAGTACCTGACTCTTGGTGGAGAGTGAGTGAGGCTGTTTCCCCCCCCCCCCCCCCAATAATAGTGTGCCTTTGTATATTCATGGCATGGACAACAGCACCACCATTGTCTCCTACAGGTCACATTATTCTCATGCAAAAATTAAGATGAATGAATTATTGCCACTTCAGTATTACTACTCTTCCAGTAGATAGTTTCAGTGTCAGAAACTATCCAGATGGAGATGACAAGCTAGCAGAATACAACTAACTCTTGACTGAAACCAATGATACATCCCCAAAGACACCAAACTTCATATTAAAGTTATGATTCCCTTAAGAATTATGCCAAATAAAGAGTATATAAGTCACCTGAGTACCTGTGCTGCAAGAACCATTTAGGTAGAGCCCAGGAAGAAATTCTCAAGAGTTGCCTACAGAAAACATCTGCAGCCTTAAAAGAAGCGCACATCTACCTCTGCTCATTGCCCACCCATGGGGTCATCTGGAAAACTGGAGGCCCATGGGTGGAGGTGTATGTGCGTCCGTATAAAGGGACACCCACCCACTGCAGCAGAACACCCATTCCCCCCACCCACCCTGTCCATGTAAAAACAGCCTATACATGTTGCAGTGTTGCCCTATAACATCTATAGTGGGTGGGTAGTGGGTGGAGACAGAGTGTCTTGTGTGAAAACACCCTTATTGTGGATCTCGCTTCTACTCTTCAAAAGGTCATTGATTTGATGAATGAAATGTCATCCAATGAAGAAGAAGATAGGCCATTTATAGAGGATCTTGGTATCACTTTCTCTGAGAAATTAAATTGTCAAAGGGAATGTCATCAGGCTAGCCACTGTATAGCGCAGAGTATGACTACAGCACAAACTGTAAAACTTTTGCAGGATCATTTTAAGATTTCTGCAAATGCTACTGGCGCTATCATTGCTCTAGCACCTACTACATTTGTAGCTGTTCAGGCAATGACACCGCAGGAGTGGGAGACATGGACAACAATCAAATGTGATCATTAGTGGCAGAACATTGTATGCCATATGTAGAATGGTTATGAATGGTTTAGGAATTTCAGAATGACACCCAGTGTCTTACGCATGCTTGTGGACAATTTAAAGCACACTTGGAGCATAAGAACACAGGTATGCGGAATGCAATTACGGTGGAGAAACGCATTGTTATTGCACTGCGGAAAATGGCCAACACCGATGGCTATCGGTCTGTGGCTAACCACTTTGGTGTCGGAGTATCCACAGTATGCAATATTGTAAAGGAGGTTTGTCGCATCATTAATGATGTTCTCCTTCCACGTATTGTACAGTTCTTGGACATGGATGATGTAACAGCAGGGTTTATGTTACTAGGGCTGCTGCATTGCACAGGTGCAGTCGATGGGCGCCACATTCGTATCTTAGGGCCTGATGAGGATAATGACAAGTATTACTTGGTAATTTCAGATGTTATGAGATCTCAGTCAACCACCCTGAATCACAGTGGATTCAGGGTGGTGGCTTGATCCCGTGCATGTCTGTTTGAGCCCCGCCAGATGTTCACCACGATGAATTCCTGGCAGGGTTCAAAGCTAACCATGGTTCTGGAGGTGAGGCCGGTCTCACCTCCAGAACCGTGGTAAGGCTGTCCACAATCCGGGATGGGGCTGGGAATGGCCGTGGGTAACGACTGTTACCCAGCCCTGTCCCGGAATCAGGTCCCAACCATGGGATGGGATCGGGTACAGTGGCTTAATTGGCCGCTGCGCCCGCCCATTGCCCCAAGGGCGGGCGGCCATGGAAGCGGGGGAGTGGGGGGGAGCTGAACGGCCGCACGTCGCACCGCCCAGCCCCTCCCTGATTCCCCTCTGCGATCAGCCCAGCACATCTAAAGGACGGTCGGGATCCGAGATGGATCCTGGTCCAGGGTTCAGCAGCCTGCCACATCTGAAATTACCCACTGTTGGAAATAATTTTATTCAGTTGTACTGCAAGCAGTTGTAGATTCTAAGGGACTCTTCACAGATATGTATGCAGGGTGCCACGCCAAAGCTCATGACACCGCTATTATGCATAGCTCTCTCTTTTTCAAGAGAATGTACCAGGGAACTTTCAGGCCAAGGCCCGAGGCAGTAATAGAGGGGGATTACTATTACACCGCGTACTCCATTGTCCATTTTCCTGATGCACACAGAATTGTAATAACAACAGTATTAATATTTTCTTTTTACCTCAACAATTCTAAGATAAAACTTTACATTTTTCTTTAATGAAAAAAAAACTATTAATTTTTTTTTTAAAAAATATACATTAAAATTTAGAAAAAATAAATTAAAAAAATTGGGGGGGAAATTAAACAAGTAAAATAAAATTTCTAAAAAACTCAAAAAGAAATAACTTAAAATTAAAAAACCTAAATTACAACCTATAACATAAACTACAGAAGTCATCACTTAGTGCTACTGCATATACTTTGTATGTATGCAGCCATTAGATGTTGTTTCAGCACTTATTGGAAGGATTGTCAATATTGACAATGCCCTTTGCAATATATATATATACAATCTTCTGGATTAACAGCTGCCCATTTGTTCCTCTGGTATGTAGGCAAATATAAAATGTTTGAAAACAAACATATAAATATATATATAACTTTACCTTATACTTACAAAGGTTATGCAAACACACCCAGGTCTTTTTTACACAGCCCCCGCAGAGTGGGAGGTCCGTGGGCGCACTTGTGCATGCGCAGTGGGTGGGCGGGGCATGCATACGGGCACACACGCATCCCCACTCATCCCTATGCATGGAGCAACTGCCGTTTTCTCCAGTTGCTTCGTGAGTGGGGATGAGTGGTGTGTGTGGGAACGCATGTTAGGTGGGAATGCGCACGCACCCTCACTCACCACGTACGAATGCGCTGCATCCTTCACATGGGTCTCTCCCACTCATGAACACGCAGATTTCTCCATGTACAAAGGGCCATACATTCAGACTACAATGTCAAGCACCATGGCTTACAATATATTAACCTTTATGCTTACTTAAGTTACCTTAAAAAGAAAAAAAAAACCATGAAAAACCTACTCACATTACCTGAATTTATAGGCCCTTTTAAAATGGATACTGCATGGACATGAGTGGGCGTGTCTTGTGTAAAAAGGGATCTAGTCTCCCGCCCAGTTTTTCTTGGGCTGAAGACTGACATTCAGTGAGGTTGTACTACACTTTGGCAGGAAAAACACCCTAGTTTAGGGTTGCCACCTCTGGTGGGTTTTATACCTGACACTCCCATAGGCCAAAATGGAAGTGTAAACGGAAGGTACAAAACCAACAGAGGTGGCAACTCTAGTTTTATCATAATGAGATTTCAAACCTGGGCATGAAACCAAAATGGCTCTAACGGATGCTGCCCATAGTTCTATACAGCAGTAATTACTGTCTTGTGATCCTCGGCAACATATATTGTTGATACTATTGGTTCTTCCTTCAGTACCAGAGAAGATATGGTTTTGATGTTGAGCATGCCAGGTTTTATGGCAGTAAATCATCACTACATAGAATTCAGCCATTCCTGTCACACAGTTTCCAGAGTTTAGAGACCCTGGACTATTTGTCAAAAACTTGAAGCAGATAAACTCCATAACACAACTCTGTATGATTGACAGTCTGTTCTCAAGAGAAGTCTAGGATTGGAACTGAAGGGGTGTTGTGAATTTCAAATGAGATGCATTGCTACAGCTGTGTGGCCTGGGCAGATTGCAGAGGACTTTACTGGCACCAGGCCTGACTCATGTGCATGTTCTCAATCAGTCTCATTAGCATTAAACTCACCCTGTCTTTAGCAAAGAATCACAGGATTTGTCAAATGCATAAGGTAGAAAAAGGAAGATGCTTGCTCTATTTACATGTATTGTTTTCAAAGAAAAGCAAACATTTATGCTACCTTTCAAGATGGATACTTATTCACAATATAGACTGTACGAGAAATCTTTAAGTGATATACAATAATCTGTTAGTGCAATAGCCTCTTAAAATATGCATGAAATAAAAGATGTTTAAATGATTTATGAACAGAGCTACTGGTAAAGGCTTTGGCAAAGATACACCACACAAACAATTAATTACAGTTGCACCAGTCAAACTGATTGAATTACTTAAGTTAGACTTAATAGTATAATGTGATTCTCAATATTTCCTTTATAATCATAGCATTTTTTTCCTTCTTGTGGAAGGGCACAATCAGAAAAACTTGTGTGTAGCCCCATTGTGGTAAATTGATGTGGCTTTTGGGATTAGGAAACTTTGCTCATTCCTGGCATAGATACTGACAGAAGGAAGGAAGGAAGGAGGACAATAATAGTAACTGGAAAAAATGGAGGTGTCTCTGAGTAGGGATGCATGGGGGTGTGCCCATCTACACCTTCCTCCAATGCAGCACACACAGACTGTGGCACACACAGACACCCCCACCCCCCGCGCGGCCCATGTAAAAAGGGCCCTTGTTAAGAATATAAATATTCTTAAAGAATATTCTGTTATTCTTTGTTAATATTGTAAAAATCTGGCCTTGCCTTAATGCTTCCACTGCCAAACCCCTGATCTATGCTCTAGTTATCTGTAGCCATGATCCCAATTATTATTTGATATATTTTGCATGTCTTTGTTGCTGTCCAGAAATACCTTTTATTGGAACAACTACAGTTGGTGGAAGTATGCAAGCTTTTGGACCTCACAGGGTCCTTCATCAAATAAGCCTGAAAAACTCTTGACTTGCCTGACGAAGGACTCTGTGAGGTCTGAAAGCTTGCATACCTCCATGAATGGTAAGAACATAAAACCATAAGTAGTGCCATAGTGGGTCAGACCAATGGTCTATTGAGCCCAGCACCTGTCTCTGACAGTGGCCAATCTCAGTCGCTTGGAAGTAGTACTCAACAGGTCACAATGGGGTGATCCGTTCCCTGTTGTTCACTCCCAGCTCCTGACAGTAAGAGGTTACATTCCCCAAAACTACTGTCCAATAGCTGCTAATGGACCTATCCTCCAGAAACTTGTCCAACCTTTTCTTAAATCCAGCTACACTACTGGCCTTTATCTTCTGGCAACAAATTCCACAACTTAATTGGGCATTGAGTGAAAAAATACTTTTGTATTTGTTTTAAATCTGCTATCTGTTAGTTCCATTGAGTGTCCTCTAGTCGTAGTACTATTTGAGAGGGTAAATGAACATTCCCTATTAACGTGTTCCACACACTCATGATGTTATAAACTTCTATTATATCCCCTCTGTCGTCACTTCTCCAAGCTGAAGATCCCCAACCTACCCAGCCTCTCTTCATAGGGGAGCCGTTCTATAACCCTTAGCATTTTTGTTGCCCTTCTCTGCACCTTTTCTATTTCTACTATATCTTTTTCGAGATGGGGTGACCAGAACTGCGCACAATTTTCAAGGTGCTTTCACATCATACATTTATTTAGTGGCATTATGATATTTTCAGTTTTATTCTTTAGCCCTTTACGAATAATTCCTAACATTCTGTTTGCTTGTTTGACTGCCCCCACACACTGAGAGCTGAGGATTTCAGTGTATTGTCCACAATGACTCTAAGGTCTTTTTCCAGAGTAGTAACTCCTAATTTAGAATCCAGCATTGTGTTTGGATTGTTTCTCCCTACGTGCATTACTTTGCACTTGTCCACATTAAATTTCATCTGAGATTCTGGGCCTTTTTACACGGGCGCCCGTGTGAATGCTGCCTGCGGTGTGGGGGTGTGATTCCGTAAGAACGGTACCCGCAGTGGGTGGGGGTGCGCGCACGCTCCCCCCCATCACCCACGCATGGAACAACAGGCTCCAATGCTGGTTGCTCCATGCGTGGAAATGGGTGGAGGTGCGTGGAGATGGAATGGGCGCACACCCTCCTCCACCCACTGCGGACACCCCCCCATCACCCCACTCACCATGGCCTGTTTGAAAACGGCCTCTGATGCCCAGTCACTCAGACTCGCAAGATCCCCCTGCAATTCTTCACAGTTTTAACCATCTTGAATAACTTGGTGTCATCTGCAAATTTGATCACCTCTCTCCTTACTCCCCTTTCCATATAATTAATAAATACATTTAACAACACTGGTCACAATACAGATCCCCAGGGTACTCCAGTAGTTACTTCTCTCCATTGTAAAAACTGACCGTTTAGTCCTACTGTTTGTTTCCTATCCTTTAACCAGTTACCAAACCACAATAGGACACAGGGGACCCTATTACATCCCCCATGATATTCTTGTTGACAAGTTGGTAAAATGTGGGCTAGATGAAAGTATTATTAGGTGGATTTACAGCTGGTTAAAGAACCGTACTCAAAAAGTGCTTGTCAATGGCTTCTCATCACTCTGGAGGCGGGTGTCGAGTGGGGTGCAGCTGGGCTCTGTCCTGGTCCTGGTCCCGGTCCTGTTCAACATCTTTATTAATGACTTGGATGAGGGAGTAGAGAGAATGCTTATTACAATTGCAGATGACACAAAACTGTGAAGGAGAGCTAATACCTTACAAGACAGAAATCAATTTCAAAATGATCTTGATAAGTTGGAAAACTAGGCTGAAACTAACAAAATGAAGTTCAACAGAGATAAATGTAAAGTTCTACATTTAGGTAAGACAAATCAAATGTACAAATACCTGACTTGGTAACAATACATGTGAAAATGATCTGGGGATTGTAGTTGCTCACAAACAGACTATGAGTTAGCAGTGTGAGGGAGCTGCAAAAAAGGCTAATGCAATTTTAGACTGCATTAACAGAAAAATCTTTTCCAAGTCACAAGAAGTAGTTCCACTGGTCAGACCTCATCTGGAGTACTGTGTCTAGTTCTGCGCGCTGCACTTTAAGAAGGACATTGACAAACTGGAACGAGTTCAGAGGAAGGTGACAAAGATGGTCAGGGGTCTGGAAACCAAGTCCTATGAGGAAAAGTTGAAGGAGCTGGGTATGTTTAGCCTAGGGAAAAGAAGACTAAGAGGAGATATGATAGTGCTGCCACAGAGAGGATGACAGACTTGTTCCCTCTTGCCCCTGAAGACAAGACTAGAAATAATGGGTTCAAATGACAAGAAAGCAGATTTTGGTTAAACGTTAGGAAGAACTTCCTAATGGAGCTGTTCGACAGTGGAACAAATTGCCTAGGGAGGTGGTGGGCTTTCCTTCACTGGAGGTTTGCAACAGAGGCTGGACAGCCATCTATCGGGGATTTCCTGCATTGAGCAGGGGGTTGGACTAGATGAGCTGAGGTCCCTTCCAATTCTATGGGGTTGATACCATGCCCGGTGCATGCAGCTGTGTACATGCACGTGTGGTTTGTGCACATGCTGTGGGCCCCGTGCTGGGGGTGCATGCAGCTTGTGCGTGCATATATGAGTGCACGCTGATCTGCAGGGCATGGGATTGGCCCCTAGGACTGCCTCCTATCCTGTAACTTTTTAATTTGCTCAAGAGTTGCTGCAAAATGGGAATGAGTGTGCCCCTATGTTCAGACTATAATGCCCTGTGTGGGGACCTAGCTCTAATTACAACTGTTCAGTACCAAGCACGTTGTTTACTGTGCTACAGTTTAAGGGCATTTTCAGAGAAGACGACCACTACCCCGCCCCCCCATTGCTGGGCTGCAACGTTGCCCAATAACATGGGTAGGAGGTGGGTGCGTAGTCGGTAGAGAGTGTATTTTCTTAAAGTTTTACAATGGGTCGCAGGCAAAACCTTTGGGAACCACTGGTTTAGAGATGTGATGTTTTTCCTCATAGTCTGTGCTATGAATATGGAAAGGGGGGTGTTTTGCCCCCCACGCAAGGCTCTCTCTCAACAAGGGGGCGCATCGGCACTTGCAGGGGTGGGGCTCGTAGTAAGGGGAGCCTGACACGCTGCCTCCCAGCTGCTACGGGCGGCTCTGCTAGTTGTGTGGGCCGACTAGAAACTCCTCTCCTTCCGCTCCGGAGCTGTCCCCTCCCGGAAGGAGGAAGTAGGGTGTCCGAGCAGCCGGGGGAGGACTCGGAGGAGCCGGCTGGCTTCTCCTGTTTGCACGTGCGGTGCAGCGAGGGAGCTGCTGCCGAGCCTGTGCTCAGCCGAGCCGGGGCGCCGCAGCGCTAGGAACAGCGGGGAGGAGGGCTCGCTTCCTTTCCCTGCCGCCCCCAGGAGAAGGTAGGAGCCGCCCAGCCCGGGTTGCGTGCTTTGGTTCCCTCCCTGCGCCTCCCCAGGGGGAGATAGAAGTAGCTGCCATGGGCAGGGGGGAACTTTTGTCATCTCCCCTCCCTTTCTCGCCAGACTTACTCGGGTCTTAGGGGTGGCTTGTGTATGGTGGGGGTGACGCTCCCTTCTTCCACTCCCTACAGTGTCCGAGGTAGGACCTGTGTGATGGGGGGGATCGCCCTGGGAGTGGGTAGAATTTCATAATGGGATCCACTTCAGCCTCTTCTCCGTGCTCTACCTCCCGGGGTCCCTGCTGTGGGTGCACACGTTTCTTATTGGAGCAGTAAGGAAAAGTCCATCATTGGTTCCTTGGTAGCAGAGTTCAGAAGAACATGAGGGGTTTTTTTTTAAAAAAAAAATCTCATTGCTTTTACTTTGGTGTCTGCAAGGTAAAGGCAGTAGCGCACAAATATGGTAGCCTGCGCTACACAAAATTCATGATACACGGTATTCAAGATGAAATAGATACTTCAAGATAAAGAGATGGAGACAAAGAAGGTCTCCAAACATCCCTTCTCTCGCCAACAGAAGTTGGTCCAATAAAGGTTATCCTCTGAACTACTTTATCTCCATCTCTTAATATTTGGGACCAGCACTGCAACTGCTCTGTCGCCAGCCTACGCAGGAATGAAATGAAGAGTACCCATTCACATTGCATCATAGTTTTCTCTGTGGAATGCTTGAGTGCACTTCCAAAATAATAGGCATGAGTAAAACTGATTAGAACTTTATTTTTCTTTGATATTTAACTAGAGAATATGAAAACCTTCATATAATACATAGATACATGCTGTATTATCATATCTTACCATTTAGTCAGCATTGTTATCCTGCTGTGTTCACTGAACAGAAGTTTGAATTATGACAGCCCCATTCGATCCTCTGGGGAACTGAAAAATCTGCACCCATGTTACCTGCAGTGGGGACAGACTTCCTATTTGGGGTGCAAGTCTATATGTCCATTTGGGACAGTGGGGTTAGAATGTGTTTCCTGTCATGGTCACTTCTTTCTGCTACTGATTCCCCTAATCCCTTCGCTCCTCATAATTTCACTATCTTCACACTCCTCCAACTACCTGCCCCTGCCTCTTCCGTTTCTCACCCAATAGTCTGTTCAGTTGAATGGTATTTCAGTGGCAGAAGTTTTTATTTGTAATGTGTTAAGGCTTTTCCTTTGACTTGCAAAATTGTGTGTAGTTTTTTAAAAACGGCACTTCATATTTATATTTTTCTTAACTTTATAAACATTTAAGTAATCTTCTTTTCATCCATAGAATATCATGAAGTAACACACTATGAATCAATTCTGATTAAGCATTTTATAGAGCAACAGTGTACCTGGTGCTTTACAATTGTTATTATTAGAGACAGGTCCCTTCCAGTGGCTTACAATTTAAGATGGACAATGATGAGGGAGAGACAGACAGACACACACATTCCCATTTATTACAGATGGGGATTAAGGCTGAGAGGTTGTGACTTGCCCAAGGCCATACTGTGAGTTCATGGTTAGGGCAGGTTTCAAACCCTATCTTCCCCAGATCCAAGTCCAGCACGTTATCCACACCACCACACTGAGGCACAGAAAGGCAAGATGATTTTGGTAAGATCTAATTCTGGCTGCAGAGCCAGCCTATTATAACGTGTTTCTGAAATGGATACAGAAAACTAAACCCAAATTAAAGAATAACTTGGAGTCAAGAGCACAAATGTTTTATGTTAAGGTTAAATCTGGTCACTGATAGGTTCAGTACCATTTTAATGCCAGGCCCTTAGACATGCATACATTTGCCTTTGATCATTCCTATTTCTATTTATTAGGCAAACTTGTGACTAAAGTTGTACAGGAAAAAGTTTTAAGGGACCAAAATAAAGAATAAGTTCTGAGTATAGTTCATGCAGTCTTTTAGAAACAAATTTTGCAGACTAACTTAAAATGCTACCTAATTTAAATATATAGATAATTTATAATCTATTCAGCCTTTGTGTGTAAGATTATTAGTACTAGATATGATAGATAGATAAATCTTTATTGACACAACCACTTGATCGTTGCAAAAATACGTTAAAATGCAAAAATAAGATTATATAAAATACACAACAACGTAAAAGGGAACAAGCGCTAACATCCTATATTAATTCTAAACCAGGTATTGAGATCCTATGTTCTGATCATTACTTTGCTCATAGATAACACAAGACAATCAGTATCAAAACCATTTGGTCTAAACCAAAACCTAAGTCCACCCTTTGTTCTAGGTGTCAAGCCAAGCACCAAAGTCCCTCCTGTAAGTCTCCACTAAGTCCAGATTTCTTCTTCTAGCCAAGAGGAAAAGAAAATTGGCTGCCTTATACAGGATCGTTTCATTGGGATTTGGCAGGATATACTCAAGTTTCAAGTCCTGATTCTGCCCAAAGGCCTTAGGACAGAGGATCCCCGTGAACTGTTGACGAATATCTGCAGTTAGTACACAATCAAAAAGATAGTGACTTAGGTCCTCAATATGCTGATTACAATCACGTAGCCGTTGTTCATAGGGGTCCCTCTCAACCGTCCCTCTAAGACTTTGGAGGACGTTAATTGGAATCTGCCCAACGTAACCGCCCTTCTCAAGGTAAGGTTAGATATACAACAGAGATAAGGTTCAAATTGATGGATTGTTTTAAACTTCCCATACTGGGGGGCAGCTAATGATACAGCAGTTTGCGCAATATCTTGTTGTTTATGAATGTCCGATAAACGGGATCCGCGAAGCCTTTTCAACATTTCACCTGGGGGTAGTAGATATGACAGTACATTTTTAAGCACTGTTAACATAATGTTATCATTTGTGCGAACTTTCTACTTATCAGCCAATGTACTTACTAGAATTTTAAGAACTGTATTATTATCGAGGAACTCTTCAGTTCTTGACTGATACTTTTGCCGCATTTAATTGTGGGAAAGTAATTCTCTTCCTCTTGCCTAATACATCACAATTTTGTTGAACACAAGTTTCAGTCTTCAAAATGCTATGACAGACCACACTTCTGATAGGAAAGGTACTGTTGGAAAGAGAATTACAGGAAAAGGAAACAGCCTAGTGGTACTTCCATGCAAGGTCTCTGCTGTTACAGAGTTAGTCTTTGAGGGGAAGTACCTGCCTATCTTGTACATACCTTCAGAAGTGCTACTATGAAGCTTCTGTTCTTTACCAGAGGGTGCTCTTCTTGTATCAAACCTCCTAAGATCCACAGGAGACAGGAAGTGTTGATAGTTCCATTGTATTACCCAGCGAAATTTCCAGAGAAATTTCCCTAGTGCTGTGTGGTAGTGTGGTTGGGGGTCCATGGCGCTAGAGACCTGTTCAAGGGTGAAGCACCAGGCAGCTGACTACGGCCATGTGAGTTAGAATCATGAAAGGAATTTTTACATTTAACTATTAACTGAAAATATAAGCTGTCAGAGTAATAGAATTTTGACAGGTTGCCTATTACTGTGAGCCAGTGGGCAGTATGCTGGACTTTGGGCTTGAAATCCCTGAGTTTAAAATCTGGCCTCATTGTGTAGCCTAAGGCAAGTCGCTGTCTCTGGCCTTATTTCCCTGTCTTTAAAATGGGGTGCTGTTGGTAACCTGGCTAGTTGGTGTCCTGTGGGGCCCAGGTGTGTGTGGTCTGAGCACTGCTGACTCCTAGCTAAGGTGAAGATGACCCAAGTATCCCTTCCCATCTCTTTAATAATAATAATAATAATAATAATAATTATGTTTTAATGGTAATACTGTTTGTCCTTGTATTTTGCATGAAGGTTACATTAATTCAGCATCTTTAATATCTAGCAACTTTAGAGGAGAATTTCATAGGATAACGATGTAGTTAAAAACCAAATGAACATGTAATCCGCAAACTAAATTTCTACTGGGATTAATTATTTTCTTGTGTGCCTCCTGCCCTCACCCCACACACTGGCCAAACTTCTTTGTTTTAGTTTGCTACTATCCCCATCTCATTTGTGGCTATGCCCATATTCCATATATCAGAAAATGTCCTTTAGTGCTAGGACTTTGTCGTTCATTCTCTATTTATTCTTCCTCCTGCGGTTGCATGCTTCACTCTTTGATATTAGTAGGGATACACACTTCTGTTCCAAACTGCTGCTGCCTGAGCTACTAGAAAAACAATACTACACAGGTGAAATAGCAGACTGGGAAGTGGGGAGGGGGCAAGGAGTGGGAGGGAGGAAAAACATGCACCTATATCTCTGCTAGGTCCCTGGAAAATGGACCCTTTCTCCACAGTGGCAGGGAGACCAGTGGCCTGGAGACAACGTGCTGGGAGCAAATTGAGCTTCCTTTTGGGGAAGGGAGAAGAGCAGCAGTTGGCTGGGATTTCTGTCAAGGCATTCTATAATGCAGTCCTGCAACAAACCCCTCACTCGCTGTATGGCTATAATGTGGGTTTTCTGGAAAATTTTGTATCGGAAATTTTCTGATGCAAATTATCTGAAAATTTTTCCAGTGCCCTAAATTGATTGGAATTTGATTTAGCATGTTTGTTTGACTTGTACTTAGTAACCCGATCCCAGTTCTGGATCGGCCCCTGTGGTCATCAGGGGGTACTCTCCTGGAGGGCCTTCTCGGTGGCCGCCCTACGTCTGTGGAACTCCCTGCCGGTGGAGGCCCGTTTGGCCCCGGATCTCCCCTTGTTTCAACGCTGTTGTAAGACATGGCTGTTCCACCTGGTTTTGTTTGCTGAGGGGAGGATGGATAGGGTGGGGGGAATGGGTTAGGGTGGTGGGTGGTTAGGGATTTTTACTCCTCCCTTTGTTGTTGTTTTTTAAAAGTTTTGTGTTAATGTTTTTTAATATTTGATGTTGTGCACCGCCCAGAACTGACTGTGGCAGGATGGGTGGGTTAGAAATTTGTAAAAATAAATAAAATAAATAAAATTCAAAAAGTACACTGTTAATTTTATGCACTGGATAAATATCTCGGAAGTTTTTACAATAGCCAAAAGTAGTTGAACTGAAATATTTAATTAGGAAAAAACTTGTTAGATTTATGTGTATTTTATTTATTTTAAACATTTAATAACCCGCACCCTCCTGCCTTGGCACCCTGGGGTGGCATAAAATATAAAAAATAAAATATAAATATAATATAAATAAATACAATTAAAACACAAAACACCAATGGGTCATAACAGCCCCCCCAACCCAATCCCAACCCTCCATTACCCATCTACCCCACTAAAAGCCCAGAGGAACAACAGCTATGGGTGATTTCAGACATTACGAGATCACGCTCAACCACAGTCAATTCCGCGCAGGGCCAAAGCGGCCTGCATGTCTGTTCGGCGGCCGCCAGATGTTCACCACAGTCAGTACCCACATGGAGTCAAAATCAACCACGCTTCCGAAGCTCTAGCCCGGACCATCTCCGAAAGCGTGGTCAAAGAGATTCCCAACGGGAAACAAAAAAAAGTAATGTCTGAACGGCAACCGCCAGCCCAAACCAAAGACAATGATTCCCAGCCGGGGACAAAGCACGCAGCGTCACTGCCAGGCAACCAGCAACAACACAGACCGGGGAGGGAGATTTAAAGGGCACATGACAGCAGCCAGGATGCGCCGTTCCGGCGCCTTCCGGGTGCTTTGACCACGGCCCGGCCCGGGATTGACGTAATGTCTGTTGCGCTGCCCTGGGCCGTGGTCCGATTCCCTGCCATGGTCCCAGTCCCGCCATGTCTGTTCGGGGTTTTCCTTGACCACGGGGGGTGGTTAATCTGTTCACCCCTGCTGGGAATCCACTGTGGTGAATCGGGACTGCGTAATGTCTGAAATCACCCTATGTTACTAATTAATGTTATGAAACAATGCATTTTTAGAACTGGAAAATTTTCCACCCCGCATTACTGGGGCTTCTTATACATTCATTTATTAAAGATCCCCACATTTTCCTAACATTTAAACACCGTGACTCCATATTTATCTCGGTCAATTTACTAACCTTAACGTTTCGTCCAGACTTTTTTTTTTTTGGTGCTAGTTAGTAAAAATTCTGTTGGAAATGGTTTAAAAAAAATCTGATGCCAGATTTTCAAAGTTAGATTAAAAAGGAATGGTAAGGCATAGAAACACAAGTTACACAGAAAATTGGAGCTCCTCTTAAGAACTTAATGCAGATTTTGGTCTTTTAGTAAAAAAGTTATGGATTTTTTCCTTCAGCTATATCTGCCCACCCTAGCATCAGCTTTATTCAACATAAACTTTACTGTTTCCTACTAGTTTTCTTCACCTTCAATAAACTATTTGTTAACTCTCGAGCTAGGGATATTACAGTAATTAGTTAAAATTAGGGTTAATGTGTCCTAATATGCTGACTTAGATGCCATGTTTACAAGAAAGAATACTGTTTTCTAGCTTGTACATGAAACACATTTTGGATAAGATGAAGGTTTTTTTCCACTGCATAAAAGCTTTCAGTATTCTTAATGAAGTTACTGTAACTTTTGTATTAGTGCTTGCAAATGTGTTACTGATTTGTGTTCTGTTTCTAAAATAAGGTCACTTGCGAGTATTACAATTTTTTGTTATGAAAATAACTAAATAGAAAACAATTGTGCTTTTGAATGCAATTAATGCTTATTTTATTACTTGCTATTTGTACTAGCAAAACACATATGTTATTTGGAATGAAGATGTGTACATCATCAGTTGCTGTAGGCCGGAAGTGAGGGTAGAGAAATAATCTAATCTTTTTTTATGGAAAGACTTTGTGCAATCCCTGTCTTGGCTTTATACTAAATTCAGATAATCTGTTTGAAAATCAAGAGCACGTGACTTTTCTTGCTAGTATCTGTGACATCAAACTATTTTAATTCAGGCTGGAGCCTCTCTTCCTTACAACGTTCACCCCTGCACAGACAATGTCAGTTGCCATGAAGTGTGACACGAATGTGGGAGGAAAGCCACTGCTGGTGTGAAGTAAAGCAGTTGCTGCATTGGAAAATAATGGGATTGTTAAACTTGGGGATTTTTGTAATGCATTATTGTATCCAAAAACGCTTCTAGGAGTTGGTCAAAAAATCTGTTCTACAATAATGACATGCTAGCACGTGTACAGCCCTTTTCACACAGACACTCTAACACTGATAAAATGGGTGTTACATTTTATTGTACATGTTGCAGGGCACCCATAGAGCACACCTGCAGCCCTACAACATGTACAGTAAAATGTAACACCCATTTTATCAGTGTTGGTGTTAGTCTGAAAAGGGCCTACTTTATGGTGTAACAAAATTTCCCCTACATTTTAATTCTTTGTCTTTGTTGTATGTAAAATTTATTTATTTATTTATTTAATTTATTTATCGATTTATACCCCGCCCCTCTTGAGAACAGCTCGTGGCAGCTTCCAATGACTTTTCAGAATGGAAATTAATTTTCTTCTGTGGATTGATAAATAAAAAGGCATAATTCTTTTAAAGTTAGAAGTTGTCACTTCTCTATTGTCACTGAACTTTTCTAGAAAAATATTTTGTAGGAGGAAAAAAATCCAATAGCCCTTTGGCTCTCCATTTTCTGAAGTGTAAAGCTTTTTCTGTAAAACAAATTGTTCATAGCACAACTGTCCTCTGTGGTCCATACGGATCCCTTTTGCATCTTCTGTGGACAAAATGAATATAGGACACAAATTGTCACTACACAGTGGAGTCTGCTTAAGTTGAACTTCTCTGGCCATGTGTAAAAGTTTGATTTATCTAAAATTCAGCTTAAGCAGACCTTAAGGAAATGGACCAGGAAATGGAGAAAAGTGATGTTCAGATTAAGTTAGCACCAGGTTTTACTGTTACCAGTCCCCTTCCCACCACTCAGAAGCAAAGAGGTTGATATCTCTCTCTGGTTGTTTTTAAACAGACCGCGTGAGTGGGGGGATGGGTGTGCACCGGCGGTGGGTGAAGGTGGATGTGCAGTTTCAGTGGGAACTGTGGTCAAATCACTTATCAGTTTTGAAAATCGTATAGTGTTAGAATATGATTTTTTTAAATCTTAAAAAATGTTGACACAAGGTAACGTTTGTCTCTGACCTGGATAAATAACAAATTGATAACTGGACAGCTTGAACATGAACTGTTGTAACAATACTTATTGGGTCTGGGTAGCTACTTTATAAGTGGAAACTTCACCAAAGGCAGTATTTTTCACATTTAGGGTGATGACTACTCTGATAGTGCATATGTTGCACTTGCTCACATGCTGAGAATGCCAAACCTAATAAACAACACACAGTTTGCATTTGTGAACAGCTGGAGGGAGGAGGGGAGAAAATGCCATACAGTGTGGCGGGGGAGCCAGATGCTGCCACTTTCTTCCCCTCCACATCAGACATTCTATCAACTAAGGAGGCTGGGACTTGCGCGCTTTCTCTCTCTCTCACTCTGTGTAGTCACTTCAGGGTAAAGAGGAGGAGTTAGGGGGGAAATGCTGGAGAGAGAGCACTGCCGAGCACAAACTCAATCCGATCTGATTTGCTGGTCGATTCACACCCAAGCCAGCCTCAACCCTACCAGCTTCCTGTCACAGCAGAAACACCTGTTGCTTACTCCTCCCCAAACACACACTAACTCCTCTGCAGCCTAACTGATGACACACCAACACATGGGTGCACGTTAGCCACATGGCAGGCTCTACATTCTCTGGGTGTATTTAAACAGAACAGTAGCACGATGTGCAGGCTCTGAATGTCATGGGATACGCATCCACGTCCTGCAGGAGTAAGCACCCAACACATGGATGTGGGCGAGTGTCCCATGACGCTGACAGCTTGCACACGGGATAGCCCTGGCTTCCTTCCTGCTTGGCTCCTTCCTGTAGGGACGGGGACCAGTGGACCAAGGCTTGGCATGCTACCAAGGCGCGGCAGGGAGGAGGCTTGGCATGCTAGCTGCCAAAACGATTGGGTTCCTTCCAAAGCGGGAAGGAACCCAGCGGTCCTGGCGGCCAGCACACCAGGCTTCTGCATGCTGGCTGCAGTCCTTGATCGTCTCCTTCCCTAGTAGGAACACGAACCCCGCAGTACAGAATGCGGAAATACACATTCTGGGTCTACCTAATAAACGGCCCAATAGACACCCATTCGTGATGGCTATCATGTTGTTTCATTTCACACTCTGAATCAACACTCTGGGTGATGAATTAGTATTTGCTGAGTCGTGGCCATGTGTTGGGTGATGGTGTGTGACCCCCTAATAGATGCCCATGAAAACACCCACTTAAGTGTTTTTGTTAACCTCTTACATACAGTCCTGTGAGCAGACAGTGCCAATGTTAGCGTTTAGTATGGACATCATTCCCATTCACCTCAGTGGAACTTGTGCTGGCCCTAGCACATCTCCTTGGAGAATGCACTTTAAAACTTCTCCAGCACGATAATTACAGTAATTTATTACTAGGAAATGGATGGCAAATTAATATGACACATGCATGGAAGCCAAAGAAAGTATGAAAATGAGTGATGTTACAGAATACTGTGATGTGTGAGCAAAACATTTCTTGCCAAAATGTGTCAATTTAGGGATAGGGCCTGTGTGGTGTATTCTTAATCCCTGGTGTGTGAACCTAGTAATTCCAGCACTTCAGATTTAAAAGTAACGAGCAATGTAAAATATACTACATTAAATTATTACTCAATTTCTTTTTCTGGTGGGTTGATTGAAGGGTGTTACTTAGTGGGCCAAATTTTGATTTGTGAAAATCTATGCATGTAAACTTATGAAAGTTTGCATGTTTATACAAATCTAGAATACTCTTTAGTTTTGAAATCTGGATCTGGAAGGGTGCCAGCATGAGGGGAGAGGGCACAGGGTTGTAAAATGACTGGTGGGGACAAGTCATCAAGTGAACAGACAGAGCTAAGGGGACTAGAGTGGGAAAGGGCGTGGTAAGGACAGGGCTAGAAATGGGTGAATAAAAGGCCCTTTTTGCCTGAGACGCTCCCATGCATGTCCACCCATAGAAAATGCGGAGGAGCGTTTCGTACAAAAGTGTCAACACTTCCGTGACCCATGCATCCCTTCCCCACCCACCCCCACGCGTGGAGCAATCTGAGAACGCACGTTGCTCCATGTGTGGGGATGCATAGGGGATGGATGTGTGTCCGTGTAGTCCTGAACCCGTGACCACGCTCTACCCACGGACCTGCCCCTCCCCCCCATTACCTGTTCATAAAGGGCCAAAGAGACACAAAGGGCAAGTTGGGCAATGAGAAAAAGAAACTTGGTTGGTGAGGGATGTCAAAGGGGCAATCCTGAGAGCTGCACTCGCTTGACAGGCTGTGTGTGTAGGACCTAACCTATTATGTGCTCCTTGCTGCCCATGGAACCTGGCTTAACCCAGCTACAGCAATGGCTGCCGCTTTTACTGTCCTTGGCCACCTCAGAAGCCCTGCAAGCTCATAGAGAGGAAAAGGGGGACACCAGGGCATAGGAATATGCTATGTGGGCCACCTCGAGCAGGGCAGTCCAACTTTTTGGCTATTTCCTCAGGTTTCTGTGCCAGATTTTCCCTGCGAGCTTCCCGTTGGATAGCTCTGACCTTGTCTGGTTTTACATGGACAGAGGTGGGTGGGGGGATGGGTGTGCTGCCACGGTGTGTCTCGGTAGGTGTGTCCTTTTTTTACACACACACACACACACCCTTCGCCCGTCTCCATTCACAGAGCCTCTTCCATTTTTCTGGATAGCTCCATGAGTGGAAATGGGTGTGCATCGGGAGCATGCACGCACACTCACTGCCCATGGTGTTCACATGGGCGGACACCCAGTGCGCACCTATCCCCCCCCACCTACCGTCAGCCCATTTACACAGACACCCCACCACAAACCCGCCCGAACACCCTGCGGTGGGTGGGGGCGTCCATGTAAAAATGGTCCTACAGGAACAACAACATACCCCATAATGGGTCAAATCCTAATTGCGTAATCCATGCTTTTGAAATAAGTAGGATTAATTGCAAGAGTATGGAAGAAGATTGGGCAAAGGATGTACACTGATGATGATTGTAAATCTCCCCTTCCCCACCAAAATAAGGTAGGCTTCCTGTAACTATGTATTAAACTCCTAAAAACAACTTTTTAGAAACAGGGATACCAGTTAAGAAAAGTATTTTGTTTCTTTGCCTCTACCATCCTTACCCCACAAAGTGGTTGGCGAAGCACCAGGTCTTTGCCTTCATTCCAAAAAGATCAAGCTGGGCATGTCAGCAGAGACAACTTAGCTGTCCACAATAAAATTTATTGGAAGTGGGCAGAAGCTGAGAGAAGAACTTCTGAAAGAGTTCCATTGTTTAGTCACTATTCATTAAACAAAGTGTGCCCTTTGTGAAGCCTTTGGAACTGTCACTAACATGTAGTGAGGATTTCAGTGGTGCAGCTGTTTCTATGTAATGGAACATGTAGCTTTTCCCAGTCTTCTTTAAAACAAAAAAGATGAGGAATGTCAGAAAAAGTGATGCCAAGAACTAAAGATGGACACTAAAGTTGGACAGTTAATCGCCCAAAAGACAGGAAATGCCACATTATGGTACAAAATGTTATGCTATGTAAAAATAAATCCTAATGTTTTTAATTACATGTTCAAAAACTATTTCTTGGAGATATGCAGTCTTTTTTTGTCTACAATCTAGATACATATTTGTATTTTCTTGGGTTTCATATCCATACATATCACTAGTGTGTTTTAATATTGGAAGGTGCCATCAATTGAAGAAACTAGCAGTCAGTAAAGGAGCAACTTCATTAACAGCAGAAAGCTGCAGCTGACATGAGTTTTTGTATTTCAGGACAATAGTGTGTAGCCCCAGAGGAGCAACCAATGAAGGCCGAAGTTGAATTCTACAAATGACTACACAAGATTTGTTGTTCTTCTCTGATTGGATGAACATCCTGCCAAAATTATTCCTTTTTATTCCCTAACAAAAGACTATCAATTGAGAATAAGGACTACTTCAACCAACAAATCAGTACTGTGTAAATAGACCACCCATATGCAACTTGCAGCACTTGGAAAACTGGTTTCATGTTGATAAAAGAGAGGTTTTAACTCTCTTCTAAATCTCAACGCTGGCTGTTTTTAAACGACCACACCTATACCGTTCTGAAATCGTTCTTACTTGACTTGTTGGAATGACATGATTGTCACAATAATTCCGGTTTTTGTGGTTAGATGACCACTGCTGTGATGTTATATTAGGTGTTTCCATTCCTGGTAGTCTAAACTGCTCTGTCAACCCAGTCCAGAGTTTAAAGTGAGTGGAACGTTCGACCTGTAGAACGTTCTACCTGTTAAGATGGGGGAAATTATTGCTGTATAACATTCTTCATTTATAATGTTTTTATAAAACCTTTTCCAAGGTTTTATAAAAACGTTATAAATAAAGAACATTATACGATAGTCATTTTTCCAGATGTTCTTTATAATGTTTTTATAAAACCTTGGAAAAGGTGTTTTATAAAAACGTTATAAAAACTGGAAGCAAATCGTTAGTGTCAACATTTTTAATGTTCCAACTATGTAGATAGATAATCGCCTAACACCATAAAAACCACTAGAGCATTATAATGTATCCTCTAGAAGCAGCCTCAGATGTAGGGTCTGTTTAAAAAGTGAGGTTCAAGGTACAATTGAGTCAAGAAGAATGAGTTGGGAATTGGGGAGGAAATGAGATTAGAGTCAAGACACTGGAGTTCTATTACAGACTGCTGTTGACTCAAAATGATCTGGAGCAAGTTGCTTTGTTTCTGTGTAGCTTCATTTTCCTGAATCATGCTTTTTCAGCAGTGCGCTTGGGCATAGTTCTAAGAACACTTCCAGGTGGTTTCTAGGAGCTGTATTCTAGTGCAGGTCACTTGGCTTAAAAAGGCTTTAGAAATTAATCTAAAAAGCTAAACATAAAACCAGCAAACAAAACCCTTCATCACATTTCTGTACCCTGCACAAGCTGCTTTCCTCAAATTGCAGAATGGCAGAACCGTATGGTTTGCAACTTTGCACATATCAGGAGGAAATTCATCGATAGCAAATGTAAAGTTCCTGTGTTTAGGAACAGGAAATAAAGCAGACAGATACAGAATGAAGAAGGTGAGAGTATAACTCTGGGGATTGTAACTAACACATTAAATCCTGTTTTCAGTCATTTTGTTTCTGTAATTCGGTTGATGTTTATGAATGTGCTTGTCAGAGGAAAAGTTGTGAATCAAATTTTTTTATGAGGAAATGCCCCATCAGGGGTCTCTGTTTTAAGAGATCTCAGTGTAAAAATGTTTGAGATTTGCTTTTTACCATACCTGCCTCATAAATTCCTGTGAATATTAATTATGGAATTTTGTTTCTAATGTTGATAATTTTTAATGCTTATTTTTGGCAGCCCTAGTGCTACATTACTTACATAGGCTTCTTTAAATTCTGCCTTCATAATTATGAACAAAAGGTGTTTTGTATTGAAATAAAACAAAGGTTTTAAAAAGTACTCGTTTTTATTAAAAGCAATCTTCTTTGTTGTTTGCATCTTACAGTCCCATACTCTGCACTCTTCCCATCGCATACAAAGGTACTTACTGTGTGCTGCTATGCACAGTCAAAAAGTAAAGTGATTCATGTAGGTCATGAAAAAAGTGTGAGAGGTTGTGATCGTAAGTGCAGCTTTGTTTGTGCAAGTATACAACGGGGTTCTGCTGTTGTAAGTTGCCACAGTCTCTTAAACGAAAGTGGACAATGAGAACCAAACCTGAATATGTCGGAAAAAGTCTTGCAGTTTTCTGTTTGTTTTACCCTCTTCTTTTTCTGTCTGCATTGAAGTCTTGAAAAATTAGTGCTTGTTTTTCTGTCTGCATTGAAGTCTTGAAAAATTAGTGCATGTTTTCTTCAGATATTTTCAGATGGACCACAAACCAGATTCGTAGGACGCTTTTATATGTACGTGGTGAACATGCTGCATAAAATCATGCTGTGTGTAAATATCCTGCGTGTGGGATTTAGACTTGACATTTCATGCGTTAAAGCCGGTTGCGTATTCTTTTAAAGCCGCAAATTAAATTAAATGGAGATATTTAAATCCCACATGCGGGATATTTACATGCAGCGTGACTTTATGCAGCATGTTCGCCACGCATGTCTAAAATCAGTAAGTGATTTAAGGATTGGAACATTCTTAGAGCTGCTCATGCAAGTCTTTAAATGTAAAGATAATCCATTATGAAATAATTTGGACAGTTGTCTGGTATATGAGCGCTTTTGCTGTAATTAATACCCAATATCCTCCACATTGCCAGGTCTTTTGCTGGAATCCTGTACAACATGCTAGAATTGCTGTTTTACATGTATACTCTGGCTGTATCCACATGAGCTGCAGCGGACCTAATCCCTGCACGCCCCAGGGCGGGCAGTTGCCACTGCCACACTTCAGGAGCAGCACGGGGCAGGGCAGATGGTTGCAACCCTCCTGTAGGAAAGAAATGTAGGTGGGCCACTGTCAGCCATCCTGCTGCACCGTGGAGCAGGCCGATACACTGTCCACACGAGCAACCATTTGGCCCACCCGCTATCCTGCCCCTGGCTGTGATGTGGCCACGTGGGACTGAAGATAGTGCCAGCCACTCAGAGACACACACGTGTGGCGGCATGCT
Organism: Sphenodon punctatus; assembly: GCA_003113815.1. Classification (NCBI taxonomy): domain Eukaryota; kingdom Metazoa; phylum Chordata; class Lepidosauria; order Sphenodontia; family Sphenodontidae; genus Sphenodon; species Sphenodon punctatus. Next base: position 6,339,052 of record QEPC01008874.1, read on the forward strand.
ACTGCACGTTAGGCAGCCGTACCCCACTTTGGGTAAGTCTGCTATGCGCTGCGTCCACGGCTTTTTTCCGAGGACTCTGCACGTAGCAACCAGCTGAGCATCATGCCATGCAGTAGGGGGAACATCTGCCGGCTGCGTGGTCAGGCTCCCCAGAGTGGGGTAAGGCAGCCCAAAGCGTGGTAGGTGTATTGTGTGACTGTACCCTCTGTGTGCATGTCTTAATATATAGATTTATTGGGTTTTACACTACTGTAAAGTTTGAACAAATATTGATCGTAACAATTTGGCTTGCAATACAAAATAGTATACTTTGTGTGTCTAAGACTTATGAGGTATGTACCACAAAGCACAATCATTGCATGATTTCAGAAATCATGTAATGACCATAGGCAAAATAATTGTCACAGCAGAAAATCATAGGAGAATTGCATGAAAACCAAAATTTCTGTAGTAATGCCATATTTAAAATTAAATTTTAATTTAATTAAACTTTCTGGGCAGTGGGAGGTGGGAAAAGAAGAGAGAGAGATTTTAATCTGAACTCTAATTTGAGGAGGTGCTCAGATAACCTCCACTGCTTATATTATGAGAGACTGGAAAGGGGCACTACTTTATATATAAAGTACCCAGACAGAAAGGTGCAGTTTACATAAAAAAGAAAATACACTTGTTTTTGGACAAGTATAGAGGAATGGTATTAAAATTTGGTTAATAGCATATGTAGAACTACAAGAAGTAAGATATATTTTCTACAGTTGAAATGTTTTTCTACTGTTGCATTGCCCACTTTTGTGATCCTGCGTACGTGAACTATGACCAAAAATCTGCTCTTCTGAATTTTCTTATTATTCAAAAGTGAAAATGTGTGTGTCATTCAGGCATCCAGCCTGTAATTAACTAATTGTGGCTTTAATCATATACATTTTATCTCCAGCTTTATTTAAAAAAAAAGATTATAACCTATTGCTTTAAAGTCAGATATCCCATATTTTGGTCGCATTTTTAACTTAGATTGGATTTTATTTGTACAATGTTCTTGTGCAACGTTTTAACCTTATTTGCACCAATTGTTTAAGCCTAACTTTTTAAATCAGTTAAAAGTGAAAGTTTGTTTTGCATACACTGCCTTGAACTGCAACGTTATTTTTATTGTTATAACATTTTCCATGACACTCATCACCGTATCAGAGTTTTACACATACTAAAAAAATCCATCACAATGTTAGGAAAGTATTGTTTTAAAACCCTTGTTATAGATAAGTAGCGCCCAGACGCTTATACTTAACAGTGTTAGAAACAAGAGTCAAATGATGAATCCCAATCTAGTGCCTTAACTACAAGACCCTCATGGGCTTTTAGAGCAAATGTACGCCATAACAGTAAAAAATGTTTTTTTTTACCTCCTCCACTTTTGTCTGTACAGTTACTCGAGCCCTACAGAAGCAGTTGCCCACAGTCAGATTGATCAGGAAAAATGCAGAATGACAAGCTGTGGCTTAATGCTGGAGACCTCATAAATTTCAGGTTATCTAACCTGTTGCAAAGCAAGCTAATTAAAAAAAACAAAAACTTGCAAAGACAAGATTTTGAGCATCATATAATAGCTGCCAGTATCCTGGGTCCTACTCCACATTTGTTCAGGTTAAAGCATGGTACAGAGACCATGCTGTTTATTTTGGTAGATGGCCTCCTGCTAACCATAGGCAAGACGCATTCAGTTATCTGCTCATCCTGCTGGATCTCTGCAGCGCTGTTACCAATTTTCACTAAACTCTCTGGCCTAGTTCCAAGACTATGACGGTTTCCATTTTTAAAATGTTTAAAAGTTTTATGTATATAAACCAAGAAATGATATCCTTGCACCTCCCTCCTTTGTGGTATAAGTTATGCCAATTAACACAGACTTGGATAATTATCCTTTTACTCTAGACCCTTGGGGTTATATTCAGGAGAAGACTGAGTTTGTTCCATCTTGTCTCTCTTGGGAGTGGGTGGGGGGTGGAAGAGGGTCGATTTATATCTTTTTGGCCTTTTTCATGTGAGATGCCCCCACCCATTTCCACACAGTTTTGTTGAGTAGAGATGAGTGCAGGTGCCCGTGGGAATGCCATGGGGGATGGGTAGGGGTTCGTGTGTGCTCCCATGCTACACCCACCTACACCCATCACCCACCAACGGAGCAATGGGCTGCAGTGCCCGATGCTCCGTGGGTGGAGGTGGGTGTGTGCCCACTGTGACCGCAGACCCATCCCCCACCCACCGTGGTCCGTTTTAAAAAAGGGCCTTTGTTACGATATGAATGTGGTGCTTTTCTTTTTGAGTCTGCATATGCCATGAGTTGCTCTTTTAGTGAGGCAGACAACTTTTCTGTAGTGAAAATGTAATCTTCCCCCCACCCCAACCAGGAGGCATTCAACACTACAGTGATGAACATATAAATGCCTTGGTAAATAGATGCCTATCTTTTGTTAGATAAAATGAGGATATAGTTACATTTGCAAAATAGAAGACTGAATCCGCATTGGGATTCACTGGTGTGGCTCCCTATCTGGTGGGAAGTGTGTTCATTATGTTGGGACTTGTGCTAGTGCCGACCCCAGTGTAGGACTGAGGTTTTAAAGCTAAAAGTATGCACGGTCCTTATTTAGCCAAGCTAAAGCAGTGGAAAAGTATGTTAACTGCTTCCAGGTATTTGAAGAATGTAAGCACCAGGGGTGGCAACAACAGGATTCCTGTTCAGGAACAGGAAATAAAGTGGACAGATACAAAATGAAGAAGTTGGGAGTATAACCGTTAAGATAGCTGGGGAAAACTTCTCTTGTGAGGAAATGTCTTTTGGGAAGGGAGTTAGGGCAGAAAAAACTTGGCGAGATCCTTTTCACAGTTTTCCGCACATTATTCTGGAGTGATGAGATAGTGGTTGCATCTGTTGGGCTCCTGATCACGCCATAGCCTTATGTGTGTGGGGAATAGGGAAGCCCAGGAGGGGGAATGGATGTGCAACCCTGTGGCAATCAATGCTTGCCGTAATATATCCCTCAGGATTGTAATTGGCTTGTGGGGTGGACACCCCGAGCCTAGATCATCACAGGGAGGCGAGTGTAATGCCTGGCCCAGGGAGGGGAACGCACCCACACAGGGCACACCACCATCTCCCACAGGGAAACCAGAGCCAAGGGTATGAAAGGATGGGAGTGGGGGGGCGTGTCCCAGTGCAAAACCCCAAAGGGGAAGGAGGGACAGGACTTTCACTCTGGGGGGAAGTCAGGCCACCCAATGTGACGAGGAGGGTTGGGAAAATCACAGGTGAAACAAATACTCGCAAGACACACAGCTCTTACTCCACAGTCACACGCTTTCACTCTCTCACTCTAACAATGACCTCAGCGCAGGTTGTACTCACGACCATGGCGCAGGTTGTACTCACGACCATGACACAGGAATGGAAGGGGGGCTAGTCTCACAGGCACAGGGCACTGATCACAGGCAATGGAGAGGGGTCTGAGGGCTCCCTTTATTCCCTGTGAGCTGCAGGGAAACGCTAGCGCAGGTGCTCTGAATGCTGAGGTGGTGCTGCAGGGGGCATGGCTATGGAGGCCAGAAGGGGAGTGTCCAGGCAGAGTGGAACACTTCCTGCTGCGTCGCTGGACCCCCGCCGCCATCTGTGGTGTAGGCGGCGGTGCACGGGCTTCCTGTTTTGGCTCCAGCGGCGCTCCCAGCATGGTCTTTGCTGACGGGGTTGCCCCTGAGGCGATGTTGGTGCTGCCCTTTCCCTGCACCCCCCAGGTATGAAAGCGCCGATGGGTCTCCCCACCAACCCGTCCACAGACAGTACGGCCCTGCCAGAAGGGCCTGACTGGGTGAAAACAGACATGACGCTAACCACCCTTTAACCACCCTTGGTGGTTATTTATGCATGTTGCAGGGCTGTATTGGTGCTCTATGCAGCCCTGAAACATGCATAAATGACCACCAAGGGTGGTTAGCATCATGTCTGTTTTCACCCAGTGTGTCTTAAAATCCTTGATAACTGCACTCATAAGTGAACAAACCTGATTCACTGGAGGTGACCTACCAGGGGCCTGGCTGCTCCACATTATAGGAGACTGTGGAAAAGATACTAATGCATGAAGTCCTACTGTTCCCAGGTAGTTTCTTTGGGGCTGGAACAGAAATTACAATGCAGTTTTTCCTAAGCTTGATAGTGACCTAATGAAGAATACTTCCTGGGCTTCAACAAAAGGAGAAAAGTGCTGCGAATTTCTGTTTTACATGTCGATACAGTTCATCGGTGAGAAACACTCAGGTCTAGAACACTGAATCAGTTTCCCAAGGAAATCTGAAAATGGCCCTTTTCACACCGACACTCTAACATGGATAAAATGGGTGTTATATTTTATTATGCATGTTGCAGAGCACTCATAGAGCACACCTTCAGCCCTGCAAGATGTATACTAAAATGTAACACCCATTTTATCAGGTTAGTGTGTCTGTGTGAAAAGGGCCTAAGAGTTGATTAAAGGTTAATTTCTCATCCCTAAGGTTACTTGCTACATAGTCAATAAGAGGACAGAGTACAATACGTACTAGAAAGTAGTCTGTCATGAAAAATAAAACATCAGGAGACTAAATAATTGTGAACAATTTCAATTTTAGTTGGACAGCATAAGAAGAGGTGATAATCCTGGTTAAATTGTTTATGAAAAACTCCTGCTTTCTGTTACAGCAAACGGTGAATTTTATTTTTTCTTCCATTTAGAACTATTTGCATATTTTCCTTTATGTTGAGAAGACCTTTTGTTTGCCATAAGAAGGCTATTATCCAGAATGTTAATGGGTTTCCAGCTATTAAGATGTAATTATATACTTTGAGTATTTAACTATAAATCTGAAAAATCTCCATGAGGAATCTCAAGGGAATACTTAGAATGCACTACTAGCAAATTGGCTCATTTTCTTGTAATTTATTAGAAGTGCTGATATGAGAGCAGTCATAATGTGAAAGTACATTAATCCCTGGAGTTACACTGTATGCATTAAATTATTACTCTCAAAGTATAAAACATATGAAGCCATTTAGCCTGTATTCACACTTGTTGCTTAGAATTGCAGTAGAAAAATAATCACTGTCATTGGATGTGAGAAATTAGAAACCGTACATTTAGCATCTTTAAAACAGACACACAATAATAAAGTAAGATTTATCTTCCGTAGCAATTTATCCTCAATAGAATTACTAGTCAAAAGAGAGTATCTCCTATTGCTACATCTTATTTCCTTTCGTTGGTGATATGCAGTATTTCCTAGAATACATTCTACTGAGTGATTTATGTGATTAGTCCACCTGCTAGTTCAGTGACCAAATTCTGAAGTCCCTTTTCAGGCTATACAAATGCAAAGCTGTGAATTTAGCCTCAGATATATTTGAATAAGAACCGGCAAGATTTGATCCTAAAACTTTTCATAATACAAGTCTATTCTAAATGGAGTCAACTTTTAGATATGTCCATATAAGTAGTCCTGGTTTAAAATGGTATGTGTTTGTTTTTTCCTCTGCAGAGTAAGAGAGAAGTGGAGATGCTGCAATCTGCTATATTATTCATGCCTTAGCCCATAGTTATTTATGGCTCTGGGAAGTTTAAAATTCTGGCTGTTAGGGGAAACAGTGTGTGAGGCGCAGCAAACAATTTGTCAAGCCGTTGCCTAGAAAACTGGAACATGGAGACGAAGCTGGAGCCTACTAAGGATGATCTGCCCCTAATGGCCAATACTAGCCACATACTCGTGAGGCATTACGTATTGGAACTGGATGTGGATTTTAAAAGCCAAGTTATTGGAGGCACCATAGTTCTCTTCTTTGAGACCGGGAGCAGAAGCAGAAAAGTAAGCAGCACTGTGGAAGGAGCCTGTCACTCACAGCCAGATGAAACCTGCCAAATGAGGGCATCTGAACCCTGCCACATTCCTGTGACAAATGCAAGTGACTGCTCATCTAAAACTGGATATAATGATTTTGCTGTCTCTGGTAAAGGTGAAAAAGATACTTCTGATAAAAATGGTAACCATAGCAACGAGGAACAGGCTTCTGGGATTTCTAGTTCAAAGAAATGCTGTGACATAAAGAATCATGGGAGTGATGATTTTTTGCTGGTATTGGACTGCTGTGATTTATCTTTGTTAAAGGTCGAGGAGGTAGATGTTGCTGCTGTGCCAGGCATTGAGAAATTCACAAGGTCTGCGAAGTTAACCACTGCTTCTGAGGAGCTGAGAAATCTTAGGAATCAGATTGTGCATGAACTTGTTACTTTACCTGCGGATCGTTGGAGGGAACAGCTATACTATTACACTTGCTGCAGCCAGGCGCCTGGCTGTGGAGAGCTGCTCTTTGCCACTGGCACTTGGAGCCTGGAAATACAGAAAGCAGGGATCCAGACACCAAGAGACTTTCCTCATGCAATAAGGATATGCTACAAAACCAAGCCAGAGGGAAGATCAGTTACGTGGACTACAGACCAAAGTAGCAGGTATGTAAAGGTTAGCTGTTACAGCTACTGCACAGCCTAGTTTTATATGGAATGGGCAGAATTCCAATGGACGAATCTAATATTGAATAACTCTCAAGAAGAAGATTGAATAGCTTGTTTGTTTGTTTGGTTTTATCCTCTGAATTTGACTGGATTGTAGTAAAACAAGTAAACTCCAGTGCATATGACATCCTAACTAAATTACATTCTTAAAGCTTGCTTCAGATGATCGCATTTATTAAGTCTGAAAACTCAGGACCAGAGGCAACTGATGTTGATGCATTTATGATAGAGGTGTGTGGAGAGAATGCATACCTGCCTGACTAGTTTCACTCCGGTGGTCTGCCTTCGTTTTCCTTTTAGGCACAAGGAGCAGATTGGATAGTATATTAATAAATATTGTTTAAGAGTTGCTCCAAAGGTATTCTTTTGACAGAGGATCATGCGATAAAGAGTTTAAAATGATAAATGTGTGTATATAAATTGAATATGTTAAATTTGAATTTAAATCTGTATAAATGATCAAAACAAAATCTAAATTTATTTATTGTCTCCCCTAACAAACTTAAAATCTAAGTGTACACAAAGCTGTGTAAGTTAAGATGTAAATTATCAATAAATAGAGACCGAGTAAGGAGAGCTGCTGTTGCTTACCATAATAAAATACTTGATGCTATACAGGACACTTAACGAGAGAGGTTGCCTGTCTTGGAGAGTTTGCAATCTGCTTAGCTCACGTGAGGTGCAATTTTGTTATGGTGTTTTTAATATTGGATTTCCATAGATACTCAGCTTGCTTGTTATCAAGTTTGCAGGTTGGGAGAGGGGAGTTGGCTTCTAGCAAGCGCTTGTTATCCCTCACCGAGAGACTTCAGAGTATATTTTTATCTTGATTACACCAGAGAAAAACCTAGAGTCGCTCCACTAAAGTTAACATCCAGAGACCACAGCTTCTTAACATCAGTTGTGTATTGGCATTCTGACAATTTTGATCCTCCCCCCTTTAAGGCACAGTGTCTTTGTTCATTGCTGATCAATAAACATTGATGACAGCGATATTCTTTTGATACAGCTTCTGTTTTAAGTGAGGTTCTGTTTTCTTGCTACTGTTCTGAACTAAGCACGAAGAGGTTGCGATGTCAATGTCGCCAACATGTCGGTGTGGTTCCGCATCCTATTCTTTAGACTGTAATGTAACTTTCTGGAAACCATGAGGATTTTATTTTATTTTTTGTTCTGTTCTGGCTTAATATTTTGTACTTTTTTCCTAGATCGAGTCAGTTAGTGCTTTTATGTCTTTTCTTCCTTTTTCATTCTGAAGAACTGTGCTTGTGCTTTTGCTGCTTAAGTTAGAAACAGCTGATGAAAGGATACATGTAGGGCTTTTATACATCGCATGCTTAGAATGGAAAAGCATATTTGGTGATGATTTTTATATCAGAAAGTCTGATAGAAGCAGCTAGTTTCGTGTAGATCTCGTTTTGAGATTTTGTGTATATTGTAGAAACTACTTCATTTTCATAACAAATAAACTGTAAATATAAGGATTAACTCCTCTGCAAAGTCGCGCCCAGCGGAGCTGTTCTGGGTGGTGCGGGGGCTGGTCAGTCCGGCCTCCCTCTGCCTGGACAGGGACTTGTCCCAGGCCCGCTGTGAGGAGTTTGCCATCTGCTTTGCAGACAAGATCGCTCGGATCCAGAGCAACTTCGACACTGGATTAGAGACAGTAGGAATTGAGAGTGAGGTGATGGAGGCGCCGTCTGGCCCATCTTTCTGGGATGAGTTTCAGGAAGTGATGCCAGCTGATGCTGTTGAGATCCTGGGTTCGGTTAGGACCACTAGTTGTGAATTAGATCCTTGCCCATCCTGGTTGGTGAAAGCCTCCAGGGAGACATTGGGGCCGGTGCTGGTGGGGGTTGTCAACGCGTCCCTTCGGCAGGGGAGTTTGCCCCCCCCGGTCTCAAAGAGGTCGTGGTGCACCCCCTGTTGAAGAAGCCATCTTTGAATGTGGACGAACTCGCCAGTTACCGACCCGTCTCTAACCTTCCCTTTTTAGGGAAGGTTATTGAACAGGCAGTGGCCTTGCAGCTCCAGGTTCACCTAGACAGCATCGGTTTTCTCGACCCGTTTCAATCAGGGTTTCGGCCCGGCCATGGTACGGAGACGATGTTGGTGACCTTGGTGGACGATCTCCGCCGGGAGATGGATGCAGGATGTACGACATTACTGGTCCATCTAGGTCTCTCGGCCGCGTTTGATACAGTGGACCATGGGCTGTTGTTGAAATGGTTGCGTGACCTGGGGGGTCTGGATGGGACCACCCTTGGTTGGTTCCAGTCATTCCTCTCAGGGAGGACCCAGCGGGTTGTCCTGGGAGCAGAAACGTCTAGCTCCAGGGTTCTGGACTGTGGCGTTCCGCAAGGTTCAATCTTGTCTCCTTTATTGTTTAATGTATATATGCAGCCCTTAGGGGAGATCGTGAGAGGGTTTGGTGTGCATTGCCTCCAATATGCTGATGATACACAGCTTTACCTCTCTTTTTCAGCCGACCTAAGCCCTGACATCTCCGTGCTATCTCAGTGTTTGGAGGCCGTGGTGAGTTGGTTTGGCAGAGCAGACTAAGGCTCAATCCTGATAAGATGGAGATGATGGTGGTAGGCCAAGCGGGGGAGGTGTTGCCCCCTCTTGTGGAGGGGGTGTGCCCCTCCAATGGCCCAGCAGGTTTAGAGTCTGGGGGTGTTATTGGACGCGGTTCTCCGTCTAGATCAGCAGGTGGATGTGGTGGTGAAGACAGCTTTCCGCCAGCTGTATCTGGTACGGAGGCTGCACCCGTACATCTCCAGACCCGACCTGGCCGCTTTGATCCATGCCTTCATCACCTGGAGGCTGGACTACTGTAACGCGCTCTACGTGGGGCTTCCCTTGACGCTGGCCCGGAGGTTGCACCTAGTGCAGAATGCAGCGGCCCGTCTCCTAACAGGGACGGGCCGACGAGAGCACATAACACTGGTGCTCCGGGCACTGCACTGGCTGCCTGTAACGTGCTGAGCCAGATTCAAGGTTTTGACTTTGATCTATAAGGCCCTACACGGTCTTGGACCTGGATACCTCAGGGACCGCCTCACCCTCCGCGACTCAGGACGAACCCTTTGATCCAGCGGAGGCACCTTCTTGGAGGTCCCCCGCATAAAGTGGGGGGCTTCAATGGAGAGGGCATTCTTGGTGGCTGGGCCCCGGTTGTGGAACTCCCTCCCAGAGGAAGCATGGCTGGCCCTGAGTCTGTTGGCCTTCTGTCAGGCCTGTAAGACATGGCTGTTCTCCCAGACCTTCGGAGGTGGGGAGGGGAGGGTGGGTTAAACTTTTGTGTGGGGGTTGTTTTAGACTTGTTTTAATAACAACACTGTAGATGGTTTTATTTTGTAGTAAATTGTTTTATGTTGTGTTGGAAGCCACCCTGAGATGCCGTAGGCATGAGGGGGTGGCATATAAATGCAATAAATAAATAATAAATAAATAAATTTTCCATGCCATGCAGAACACTGTTTGCATTTCTTCTTTTTAAATGCTCTGATTTAGGCCCTTTTCACACAGGCGCCCCGCTCCTTGCACATGTGTGCGGGTGGGAGTGGCCCATGCAAACGCTGCAGCCGGCGGGTTAGTGGTGGTTGGGCATCTGTAGGAATATTGCCGGCGGTGGGTGGGGGTGCGTGTGCCCTCTTGTACTCCGCCCACCTCTACCCATCACCCATGCATGGAGCAACGGGCACCGATGCCAGTTGCTCTGTGAGTGGAGGTGGGTGAAGATGGGTGTGTGCCTGTGGGAACAGTTGCACACCCATCCTTCCCAACACACTGTGGCCCATGTGAAAAGGGCCTTACAGATCAGTTAAAGGCCCTTTTCACACAGATACTCTAACACCGATAAAATGGGTGTTACATTTTATTAGACATGTTACAGGGCAGCCCTGCAGCATGGGGCCTTTTCACGCGAGATGTCTCCACCCAGTTTCGCTGGGTGGAGGCATCTGTGTGAACACCGCGAGCGGTGGGTGGGGTGCATTTCGCTGGGTGTAGGTGTCTTTGTGAAAGCCACCGGTGGCGGGTGTAGGTGCGTGCATGCTCCTGTGCAACACCCATCTCCACCTACCACTCGCCTACGAAGCAACTGGCATTGCTCCGTGGGTGCAGATAGGTGTTGTGCGGAAGCACGCACGCATGCACCTACAACCATTGCCCGTGGTGTTCGCATAGACACCTCTACTCATCTCCACCCAGTGAAACTGGGTGGAGGCATCTCATGTGAAAAGGACCCATGTTGCAGGGCTGCAGTGTTGCCCTGTGGGTGCCCTCTAACATATATGATAAAATGTAACATCCATTTTATTGGTGTTAAAGAGTCTGTGTGAAAAGAGCCAAAATCAGAAATTGACAATTTAGGGATCTGATCTTGCAAACCGTTTCAGATGAATAGCAATAAATTAAAACTGTTATTTGAAATGAAATTTCTCCTAGTTCAGTGCTTGTACACTGAAGGTACAGTGTCCGCAAGCACAAAAGCATTATGCAAGACTTCATTTTTTTAAAAGCACTGCACAGAAAGGTATTTAAACAGCTGGATTAAGTTTGAGGGCTGGATTTTCCAGATTTCTGTAAGGAAATAAAATATGGGCACATTCCTTTTTTTAGTTCAAAGCTGAACACATGGATTTTCAGAATGCAACCTATTCAACCATTTTGATATTAGCAAATGTATTATTTTCATTTGCTTATGTTGTCAGTCTTGTATGTTAATAACCAATGTATTTTGTTTTTTGTAGTGTTTTTACAAGAACAGTAAAAGAGGCAAAAATCACCTCCCCTTCTACTTCACAAAAACTTAAATCTAGAGAGAGAATATAAAATGAAAATCACATAGTTCATTGAAGTACTTAACTGTATTACTAATGGCAGTAGAAAATGAAAAATGAGCAATAAGTCTATTTTTAGACTTAGGCTATTTTTCTGTTGCCTTAGATTTGTCTTGGATAGTGGAAGGAGATGTGTGGAGTATTCTACTAATTTTTAAAGTTTCACTTTCCAGCCATAGTTTGCCATTTTACTTTCTAATGGGTGATGTGTGTGTATGTATGTAAACATGTTCAATTTAAAATAACAGCATCCCTCTTGATATTGGGTAAAAAAAATGTTGTATAAGTAAACCTACATTTTGATTTTTCCAGGACAATTCTCCACGATTAAGTCTGCTTCAGTGGGTGGAGGACTGCACCCATTGTTTTTGCCAAGGCAAGGTACTTATGCATATGCCTAATTTTAAGAATGTAATTCCACTGAAGTCTCTCCATTTTAATACACAATGCAGCAGAGACTTATAAAACTGGCATTTTAAAAACCATGCCTATACAAAATGTCATGGGTTCCACACACATTGCATACTTATTTTTATTTTATATTTATTTATTTAATAAATTTATATCCCGCCCCTCCTGCCATGCAGCCCGGGGCGGCTTACAACAATAAAATACAATAAAAACAATTTAAAACACTCAATACAAAAAGTATTTAAAGCAGGGCTAGCAATATATAGATAATAAGTTATAAGTTAGGTGGGGGAGATAAATCCCCTCACCCCACCCTCCCCAAAGGCCTGGGCAAACAGCCAGGTTTTACAACATCGCCTTTACAACATTTACAACTTATGAGTATCTTTTGATAAAAACTCATTCACTTCACAAGTAAAAAATCCGTATGATTTTCAAAAGAGCCAGTCCAGCAGGGTAGATTTGGAATGTAAAAGTCAGCCTTGGATTTCTTCTGCCTTAGCTGTTTTTTTTTTTCTCTAATAAAGAAACTGGAATATAGTCAAGGACCTGTGTTGGCTGCATTTCCCCATTGGCAGCAATGGGGGACAATGCAGTGAACACGGATTCCTGAATGTAGTTAACAACAGTCTGGAGTATTTATGAGGCAAAATAGAGTCTTATCTCTTTATGACGGTGATGACTCTTCAAACTAATTAGGAAACAAAATACAAACCCTTATTTTTGAAGCTAATGAAGCGGTTAGGAGTCTGCCAGGTAGTATATATACATAGCCTAAAAAATGAATGATGCCTTGTTACAGGCTATTCTCTGATTTTAGCTAGACTTCAAAAGCCATTTGACCAATAGTGCAAGCATGTTTAATCTAAGGCCCTTTTCACAGAGACGCCCACACCCATCTCCAGACAGATGGGTGGAGGCGCCTCGTGTGAGTGCTGTGGGGGTTGGGTGGGGTGCATGCGTGCTCCTGCGCTACACCCACCTCCACTCATCTCCACGCAACACCCTCCAGTGCCCGATGCTCCGTGGGTGGAGGTGGGTGTGCACCCGTGGGAACAGGTGCACACCCACCTCCATCCACTGTGGCCGCACACCCATCCTCCCCATCCACCGTGGTCCATTTAAAAGTGGCTGTTTTCACACAAGACACCCTCCACCCACTCCCCACCCACTATACATGTTGCAGAGCTGCAGTGTTGCCTTATGGGTGCCTTGTAACATGTATAAGTGGGTGAGAGATGCGGGGAGAGTGGCTTGTGTGAAAACATCCAGTGTATTGGAGTGCAAGCATTTATAACTTGATAGTGAAAATAAGTTTACTATTGCTTCCTTTCCAAAAAAAATTATCATCATGAAAGAATCATCTATGACCTCACCAACAGTGGCTTATGGTATATTTGTAAATGATTTAGGCAGGGAAAGTTGGGTGTTTATGTAATGGAAGCTTGATCCAGAGGAGGATAAATAATAAATTAGGATAGTAGCAGAAGTAATATGAATGACAACTTCTACCTGGGTACAAAGCTGATGTGTTCAGTGTCTGCTGTTCAGGGATTTATAGCGTGTTGTTGCCAGAATGTCTGAGTGCTTGGCCTGGAATGTGCTGAACGGTCTTCAGCTGCCTTGGATTTTATAAGACTTGTAAGGTGCTCAGCACAACTCAGAATGAAACTCATCACTGATAATAGACAGGGGTGGAAAGAGAAAGACACAAAGTGTCTAATGCATGACCCAGTGGGCCAAATCCAGACCTTTGCTAGGTGTGTGGTGGTGTTGTGTTTGTTCCTTTTCCTGTTCCTAAGGTTGGCTTGTGGACCCAGTTCCTACCCTCAAGCACTGAAAGACTGAGCTCAGGAGAACGGGGTTGAGATGAGGGCATGCACACGGTAATAGGGGATGGATCCATGGCATAAATCCATGATCTGGACCCTTTTCTTCCTTTCCTATCCTGAGAACCCCCCTTAAATATCTTTGCCACTAACTCCTATCCGGCCTGTGGGGGTTGTATTCATTTTAAAGGCGGCCTGTGGAAGGAAAAGATTAGACTAAAAATGGAGAAAGTTTTGGTGCTGGAGTTTGCAAGAAATGATTGATGGAACTTTACTATTTGAAAAAACTCCTTTTATGTGCCTGCATATTTAGAATTTGGCAGGATCAGAAACAGAGAACTAGGAAGTGTTAGGCAGCAAGTGTTAATGGGATTTCTGGAGAGCTGGGGTGAGGGGGAATTACTACTAACACTCATAAGTAACAATACTATATGGCAGGCGTGGGGAACCTCAGAGCTGGGGGCCAAATACGATCCATGGCTTGTTTTTTATTTGGTCCCTTTCCAGTTCTTGGATTCCTAACTGCAAGCACTGAAAAACTGAACTCCGAGTAAGGGAATGGAGATAAGAGCATGTACACGAGGACAGGGGACAGAACCATGGCACACAATCATGATCTGAATCCCCCATCTTTTGCCTTTAGCCCCCCCCCCTGCCCAATTTCTTTCTGGGGCTTTGGAGCTTCTACTAATTTTCAAAGTGGTCCCTGGGAGGGAAGAGATTCCCCCTATTGTAGGTTAGCTTTCTGTTGAATAACACACAGCAAAAGTTTCTTCAAAACAGAACTTTACTAAGAACTCAGAAGACATGCTTCCATACTGTACAGACTGCATGGGACAAGATGGAGGACAGAGAGGGGAGAAGAAAGGAGACGAGGGGGAAAAACCCTGTTTCATCCCCTGATCCTCTCCCTACTGGACAAGCCCCATATTGAGCTTGCAGGGCTTGCAATGTGCTTTTATTTTACTTGTGACTGTTGCACAATCCAACACCCCCTCTCAACAGTCACTAGTCAAACCCACCAGGTTCATTCTTCTTAATAGCTTGCGATGGCGTTCCCCTGCTAGTGGCTTTGTGAACACATCCGCTGTCATATCCTCTGTAGGACAATATTGCAGATCTGTGAGTCCTTGTTCCTGTGAGTCTTTCAGGAAATGATATTTTACATCAATGTGCTTGGTTCTGGGGTTGATTCGTCCTGTTTGCGCCAGTGCTATACATCCTTGGTTGTCTTCCAGGATCGGCATGGGTCTGTCTAATTTTTGCCCCAGATCGTTCAGAAGCTGTCGCAACCAGATAACTTCTTGGCTGGCGTGTGCAGCTGCCACGTACTCTGCCTCCGTAGAGGAAAGTGTCACAGAGGCTTGTTTCCTACTGCACCAGCTGATGGGTCCTCCACCAAGCAAAAATAGGTACCCACTGGTAGATTTTCAGTCCGAATGGTCTCCAGCCCAATCTGCGTCCACGTACCCTATCAGGTCTGACACGGAAGTTGCTGGGAGCCGTAGCTTGAGGTGCACAGTCCCTTTCAGGTACCGTAAGACCCTCTTCACTGCGTTCCAATCCCTTTGGGTTGGGGCTGAGACTTGTCTACACAGTATACCTATTGCCACCGCAATGTCAGGCCTTGTGATTGTGGCAATGTACAAGAGCTTTCCTATCGCCTTTCTGTATTGCTTATTGTCTGGCAGCAATAAGCTCGGTTCTTTGATCTCCTTTGGGTAGCTGGTTTCCATAGGGGTATTTGCTGCCTTCGCACCCCCCATGCCGAAACTTTCTATCATCTCTTCTATTGCCTGTCTTTGGTTGAGAAGATAGCTTCCGTCATCTTCTCTTTCAATTTGTATTCCAAGGTAGTGCGTTATGTTACCCAGGTCCTTAGTTTCAAAGTCCTGATTTAGAGCTCTCATTGTTTCGCACTCGTCCCCTTCTTGCTCAAAGCATACGATAAGGTCATCGACATAAATTAATACAAAGATCCACCTGCCCCTTAGTCTCTTTGTGTATAAGCAGGGATCTGCTTTGCTCCTGGTAAAATTTTCCCTCATGAGCACCTTGTTTATTTTAGTGTTCCACGCTCTGGCGGCCTGCTTAAGCCCATATATGCTTTTGTGCAGTTTGCATACAAGATCCGGCCTTTCAACGTCTGCAAACCCCGGTGGTTGGTCCATGTAAATATCTTCCTTCAACTCACCATTTAGGAACGCTGTTTTCACATCCATATGCTTGACTTGCATTCCTCTTCCGGCAGCTATACTTAACAATGTTCTGATTGTAGTGTGCTTAACTACAGGTGCAAATGTTTCATCGTAGTCTTCTCCGTACTTCTGGGAGTATCCTTTCGCGACAAGTCAGGCCTTGTACCGTTCAATATTTCCCTGCGCTTTGTACTTTATTTTAAATGTCCATTTACAACCTTTCTCGCTGCGGGCAGTGGAGTAAGTGTCCACGTCATGTTGTCCTGCATGGACTTTACTACTACTTCAGCCGCTCTTACCCATTTTTCTGCTTCCCCTTCTGACATCTGCGGGATGTCCTCCCAGGATGCTGGCTCCGACAATTTACTGGTGCTGACTTTGTAGGACAGACGGAGCGGGGGGGTGGGGAAGCCTTTGTTAGACCTCCTCGACTGCCTTGGCTCAGCATCAGCAGCCGACTGTGTCTGTTCCTGCACTTCTGTTACCTTTGTGCTGATTTTGACTATTTGTTCAGAGGATTGCTCCCTTTCATTGGTTTTGTCCGTGGTTGATTGTTCTCCTTTGCCTGGACCTTGGAGAGTCATCACGCTGTTGCTTGAGGTTTCCACAAAGGTCACACTGTTACTAATGGTTATTCTGTCTGTGTGTGGATCCAGGATCCTGTAGCCTTTGGAATGCTCACTCTATCCTACGAGGATGCCTTCCACTGCTCTGTTTTGCAGCTTGGTACGTTTCTCCTCTGGGATAGTAAGTCTTACTTCCAAATACCATGATGTGGCCCACACTAGGATTTTGACCATGCCACAGTTCGTATGGAGTTCTCCTCACTGTTCTAGAATACCGATTTTGTAGGTAGGTAGCAGCAACTGCTGCTTCGCCCCAGTATCTTTCTGGTAGTCCAGAGTCTGTTAACATGCATCTAACCATTTCAGTTAGCGTTCTGTTTTTCCTTGCAGCTGTTCCGTTCTGCTCGGGTGTATATGGCACTGTCTTTTGGTGCTCAATTCCATGGAGTCTCAGGAAGTCCTCTACTTCCATTCCTGTGAACTCACCCCCATTGTCAGTCCACAGTGTCGTTGGTCTGCGCTAGAACTTGTTGCTCATCATGGTCACATAGTCCTGAAGTTTGTTGGATACTTCATCTTTACTCTTCATGACGTACGTGATCGTGTACCTTGAATAGTCGTCAATTAAATTTACCATATACCGGTTGCCTCCTGGCGTAGGAACCTTCATTGGGCCACAGACGTCGCTGTGTACAAGATCAAGGGGTTTCATGGCTCTATTCTGACTCTTCTTAGGAAGCGTAGCCCTCATGGCTTTGGCTTTGATGCAGGAGTCTCATTTCATGATCACGGGACACATTAATATCTTAAGGTCTTTGGTCAACTGCTGTCTTTGCATTTCCTTGATGCTGTCTGGGTGTCTATGTCCCATGCGTCTGTGCCACAGGTGGATGCAGTCATCGTGTGGCTTGTGCGCAGTGAGCTTCGCCTGTTCTTTTGATGTGCTCACATGGTACAGGTGCTCATCTTCAGTGGCTCTGGCCAGTACTTTTGTCCCACTTTGAATTGTGCATTTGTCTCCCTGGAAATGGATGGTGAGCCCCCTCGCTGCCAGGTGCCTCACAGACAGGAGTCCCCCTTCTAAGTTGGGCACATACAGCACATCGAGAAACTGTGGAAGAGCATGACCTGCCAGAGAGCTCTCCCTTAAGGAGTGTTCATGAACTTACATATGGAATCTGTGAACTGAATCAGGAGGATCAGGTGTGCTTCATTTGGTTTAATACGGCCATCCCAAAAGAAATTTTACAATATATTGAATGCCTTCAGCAGCCAGGGGAGAGGAGAGATGCAAATGCAGACGACTTCTATAGCACTTTGTGTTCCAAGCACTTTACAATCTTTATCTAGATCACCCTCACAATAACTGTGTAAGGTGCAGCAGCAGAGCAGGGCAGCAGAGTGGAGCCAAGCAGCAGTAGTGGCAGCGAACCCCCTCCTCGCCAGCACCAGATGGAACGCAGCGCTGGCAGGCAGATACTATTATGACTTCAAGCAGACCTGTTCATCGCATTGGCTAAAATTTACCACAACCCAGTGATGACTTTATGGATTAGGGAATCTTCAGTTACTGTGGGAAGGCAAAGTAGAAATAGAGCAGCAGCAGAGAAACCGGCATGAGGACTGTCATCTATCCCCGAGAACATATGTGAGGGAGGAGACCGGTGTGCGCCTGCACTGCAGCTGGAGAAGATTGGATGGCAGCTTTAAAAGAACTTGGCTGACTCCGGCAGCGCTGGAGGAATTGTTAGGACTGTCATCTATTCCCGAGAACATCTGTGAGGGAGGAGACCGGTGTGTGCCTGCGCTGCAGCTGGAGAAGATTGGGCAGCAGCTTTAAAAGAACTTGGCTAACCCTGGCGGCGCCAGAGGCGCGCGCTAGGGCAGTGCGCCTAAGGGCTGCGCGCGTAAGGGCGCGTCCTTGTGCGCGCAACCTTAGGCGCCAGCAAGGGGCGAGGGTTCCCTCGATACAACTAGTTGGAGACTGGGAGTGGAGTATACCCAGGGTCTTGTGATTTTCTTTATCTGTCCTTTGGGTTACTTGAGAGGTGTGTAGGGGATATGTTGACTAGAAAGCGCACGGGCGAGGGTGGGGGTCCCCCTAGGACCTATTCCAGGCAGAGGGTGTTGGAGGACTGTTTGCCCACTACTCGGGATGTCCCGAGGGGGGAGGAAGCTAACCCCTGTTTCCAGTCCTACCCCCCCCCCCAAGAAGCTTTACCCCTCCTAGCGGATCCACCTGTGGCCAAGCCCTTGATTAATACATCTCCCTCGGTTGGGTTGTGCTCGAGGGAAGCACGGATAATGCCCTTGAATAGCAAAAGCTTACCCCAAGAGGGGATAGAGGGACATTTAGGACAGACCTCTAGTAGGTGGCCTCAGAAAATGGCGATACGGTTATTGGTGATCATTACTCTCTTGGAAAAGCAGGAAGCTCACTGGAGAGGTAAAAGAGATTATCCAAGAAATGAGGAATCCAGGCTTTAAACTGGACCCTAGGAATATTACGGGACGTCCCAGTGGGGGAGAGAAGCCTATATCTAGTGATTTATTACTGTCTTCCTCTATTTTGGAAGGTGTAGAGGTTAGCCCGGCAAGGGAGACACGTATGCCAAAAAGGACCTTTTGTGGGCCCCCTGTTGGAGGGAGAAACTTACAGCATTTAGACTCTAAAGGGCAAAAACATGAGATCCCGAGGGTAGTTCAGGGAGCTCTTTCCTTTTTTATTAGGCCGCTGCCAGATGGATTTTGCCCACCATGGAAGACAAAAAACGATATACAGCAACACCTCTCTTTAATATTGGCTACTCCTGTCTCAAGGCACCATATTGGGCATTTTCACTTTATACCAACTCAAGGGAGAAATCAGCGCCTGATTATATATTTTCGGAACCCACACCTTGTTGCCCACTTGTTGGCACATGTCCTTCTCTTTTTTTCTTGGGGGGTGCAACTTGGGGAGGTCCTTGATGTGGGTGCCTGCGAATGCCAGTCTGCTGAGAGTAATAGCCCTCTCGCTGCCACAGTAGGAGGATATTTGGAAAAAGGCCTTGAGAGCGAGGAGAGGACGACACCGGAACCTTTGGAGAGGATACTGGGTGACTTTTCCTCTTTTCCTACTATAAATGAGAGGCTGTTGAATATGACAACGCAATCAAATACTCTCCAGGTACCCCAGATAGGGCTAGTCGAGGCCAGGGAACAGACAGTGGTTAAAACAGCAAGAGAACTTGTAGCCCTCTCTGAGGAAATAGGAGGGCTGGTCCTGGAAGCGAGTGAGAGCTTTTGTGTGGATTCCCCGCTATCTACCTCATGCTCTCGAGTGAGCAATCTTAGGCAGCAGGGGAAAGGTGGGAAGGGAAACCCCCAGGAAGATCCTCCACAGCGCCCTGGGATGGATTTTACCGGAGATCCTGACGAGGTTTCTCATAGAGCTTGGGAGAAGGGAGGGGACGTGGGGATATTGGTAGAAGGGGGTCAGACAGCTTCCCCGGGCCCATCGCCCCAGAGAATATCTCCAGCCCAAGTTTTGCCACAGGGGTTTCTCCAAGTATGACCAGTTGCAGCATGCGAGCCATTTTACGATTTGTTCATGGAACGTTTCTGGCTGGCATGCTCATAAGGGCCAAGATGATTTTCTTACCTTCCTTAGGCAACACCAGGTTCTCCTATTACAGGAAACCTGGGCAGTCGATAAAATTGAGCTTGAAGGATATACAGCAGTTGGGCAGCCAGCAATGTCCCTTGCCGCTAGGGGAAGAGCAAGTGGGGGGTCTGGCGTGTTTGGTAAGGCACTCCCCGTATCTAGAAATATTGTCGGAATTTAGATATCCGTCCTATATGTTGGGAATTATATTGAAGACTGAGGTGACCAAGTACCTGCTCCTGGATGTTTATATGCCTCCGTTCAGTACTGGTATTTATAGAAGCCAGATTTGGCTAGACCTAGAGAAGGCTATAGATAAGCTCCTGGAGACACATCCCACCACACCATGTCTGGTTATGGGGGACTTTTAACGCCCGGCTAGGACCGGGAGAGGAATTATTACCCCTATGTCCAGACAAGGGTGTGGAGAACTCCTATATAGCCCGCATGCAACCAAGACTCTCAAAGGACCTTAAGTTAAATTCATCAGGTCAAAGGCTTGCCCAGCTATCGCTTGGCTTATGTTGAGATTTACAGCAGGCTGACATCTCGCCGTTATCAACAAAATTTTAGAGCAATGCAAAAACAACAGAATAACATGCGCCAAGGACTAGCTCCTCACCCAAACCAGAAATGGTTCGATACCGAATGCCGGAGAGCTAGGGGGAAGGTTCACAAGGCCTACAGAAAGTACCGAACAGGTGCTGGTGCAGCTCTTCCCGTTAGGTATTTCCAAGGAAAAAAAATGTATAAGGAAATAATAAGGAAGAAAAAGAAATTATATCAGGATAGAAAGTGGCAGGATCTCCTGACAGCAAGTAGCTTGCACGACTCGAGGAGCTTTTGGCAAATTATTAATGGGGCGACAGTTGCCCAAAGAATGGCTCGACCCATACAAATAGCCCCCCTAGAGTGGGTAAGTTTTATGGAAAAGTCCCAGATAGGCCAGGATGAGGGGATGAACCCGACCATAGGAGAGATTGGGCTGATTCAACAAACTTACCCCAGAATGGCCCCCGATTAGTGAAGCAGAGGTAGAGCAAATAATGGAGACCTTTCGTAATGGTAAAGCACCGGGAATAGATCTAATACCTGTCGAGGCTATAAAAGAGAATAAAGAATGGTGGTTACCACTTTTGGCCAAACTATTTACTAGAATTAATAGCACGGATAGCGTGCCCAGTGGTTTACATTTACAAGAAGGGGCAGAGGGGTGGCCCGGCCAACTATAGGATGATTAGTTTGATCAGTGTGGTAAGTAAAATATATGCTAAGACTTTATTGGTGAGACTATCTGAATGGATAGATAGCAACTCGATAATACACCCCGAACAGGCTGGGTTTCATAAGGATAGGGCAACTCTGGATCACTGCCTGGTGCTTCACCACTTAGTAGAGAAGTATAGAGTGGCAAGATGGCTTTCGATACAGTAAGTAGACCTCTCCTCTGGGCAAAGCTGCAGGCGTTGGGTGTTGAACCTAGATTATTAGCACTCATTAGGATTTTGTATGAGGACACCTCAGTGGTGATTAAGGTGGACCAGGTGCATCATCTTACACCTGACATCCAGGTTAAACGGGGTGTAAAGCAGGGGTGTGTACTTGCGCCTACTCTCTTTAGCCTATTTATTAACAAATTCATTCCAACTACTAGGCAAGGAAAATACTTTCCACCAAAACTAGCGTCTAAATATGTTGGGGCCCTCCTTTTTGCAGACGATTTAGTTCTCCTATCCCAAACTAGGGTTGGGTTATTGAGACAGCTCTCGGCCTTTGTGGACTACTGTTGGGAAAACTTTTTGATAATTAATAATGCTAAATCTAATGTGATAGTATTCTCCCGAAGTAGGAGGGTTTATAGATGGGTGGTAGAGGGTTGCCGTTTACAACAGGCAAAAGGGTACAAATATCGGGCTATATTTTGAGGCTACAGGACGATGGGTAGCCCATATGGAAAGAGTGGAAGTTCAAGCTAAAAGCCAGGCTGTGGCGATCTTGAGGTTCTTTACCGGATCAGGGAGGAGGAACTTAAAAATGGTAGCTAAGGTCTTTGAGACCAAGGTTAAACCATCTTTCCTTTATGGTACCCCAGTATGTCCTCCCCTGTGTGGGAAAAATTTAAACCTAGTGCAGACCAAATTCCTAAGTTCCCTCACCAAGTTCCCTAAGGGGACCCCAGCAGCTGCTGCCCGCCTTGAGATGGGTATGCGAGGGTGGAAGGAGGTAGCTTGGGAGCAAGCGGCCCTCTTTTTGCTAAAAACTAGCAGAGCCCCCTGCAATAACCTCTTGCATGATGTCTTCTCTGACTCGTTTATTAGCCCATGGCGCCAATCTGTTGTTGACTATCTTGCCCGAGCTGGTACATCGGAGGCTTATTTGAGATCTAGGAGGTACGAGCTAGCCAAAAGAGAGCTGGTCATGCGATTGAGGGATATAGATAGGCAAGAGGACTTGTCCTTGGTGACCAAATCCCGCCATATGGCGGGGTATCCATTATGGGCCCCCCAGCTGGGATGCGGGGCAAACTATCTGGGATCTAGGGCATCTTTCAGGGGAAAGCATCTATTCCTTGAGGCTAGGGTAAATGCGCTCCCTACAAGGATTTTGGAGGGACGGATTGCGCAGACCCCATACCAGGACCGTCTATGTCCTTTTGATGGTATGTCCATGGAATCCACCCAACATGTCCTGTTCGAGTGCCACCTCTACGACCCAATTCGGGGTGAGCTGATGTCGTCTCCCCTTGGGAAATATTATGGAGCCTCGCAAATGTTCCTCATGCAGATGTCTCTTTCGGACATAGACCCTGAGATAAAACATAGCGTGATGCGGTTTTTAGAACAAGCAATGGATCTGAGGAAGAATTTCCTCGAATTCAAATCTCTGGTAGTTTGATCTACCAGTTCTGTTATTTTATACTGTTTATTTTAAATTTATATTCTGTACAATGGAACTAAGCCATTGTAGGGACCAATACTAATAATAATAATGGCAATTACAAGGCATAGGTACAATTTGTACAGTTAAGTTAGAGTTCTTAACAATGGAATGATTGAGTTGATATGCGTGTATTGTATTAAATGTATGGCAATGATCAAGGATCACGCCTTAATAATAATAAATATGCAAAATAAATATTCAATACAGCACATCTTTCATGGGTATGGTCAGTGTGCCTCCCTGTGACTGGTTGCAGTACCGGAATCCTTTTCCAATTCCTTCCACGTTGATGCTTCTCCCATCTGCAAGGTAGATCCTTTCTTTACTGCTCAGATCCAGTCCTGTGAAGAATCCTTTATTGCTAGTCATATGGCTCATTGCCCTGGAGTCTACACAACAATTTTGGGATGAGCTATCTTGTGTTGCTCTGAAGCACCCACGCCATTGTTGAGCGACTGTGTTGCTGCTTGTGACTTTAGCCCTCTGCTTAGGTGTTCATGGCGACAGTTTCTGCTGTTCTTCTTTCCATATATAGCAGTCTTTCTTCTTATTATTATAAGCTTTTATATAGCCCTAGGGATGTACCTGACGCTTTACAGAGAATAAGATCGACACGGTCCCTCCTTTTTGCATCTGAAGCATACTCTGGTTTCCCTCTTAGGAGCCTTGTCTGAGGTTTTCAGTGCAGTCTCATTACCCTGCTTTAGATCATTCTGCAGATTCTCTTTTCTGTGCTGGAATTCATCTGCAAGTCTACCTTTAACAAATTCCAGCTTCAGTTCAGCCTCTGGCCTTGTCTCCAGGGCATTGATGAGGGCACTGTAAGATTCAGGCAGGCTGCAGAGGAGTAGGGCTACCACATGGCTGTCCTTTATATCTTCTCTAATGCCGCGCAGCTGTGCCACTACTTCCAACATGGCATTTATATGCTCCTGCACTTCACTTTCTTTCCCAAGCCTCATTTTGTATAGTTTCCTCAGTAGAAACAGTTTGCTATTTAGGTTAGTTCTCTCATGCAAGGTTTGCAATACAATCCACATGCCTCTTGCTGTGGTCTCACTTCTTATGTGGGTTAGCTGGTCATCTTCTACCAATAAACTTATTGTAACCGTTGCTAACCTGTCCTTTTTATCACATTCCTCGTGATTTGCTGCTGGTCTGTTCATGGTAATCACCTCCCATAGATCATCTTTAGACAGAAGCATTTCCACTTTAAACTTCCACAATTGGTAGTTTACGTTGTTCAGCTTTCCTACAGAAAGTCTGAGCTCTCTTTCTTACTATTTCTCTTACTCTTTCTTACTATTTGTGTTGTCTACACAAGGCAACAGAAACCATCGGATCAGAGAAATAGGTAAGAGGACCAAACTTAATAAAAGAGTAATCTTGTCATTTAAAATTGTCACTGTGTAACAAGTGGCTATCTTTCTGGATGCTAAAGTTTAGTCTGAGTGGGGTAAATTCCATGATCTGTGACTACAGAAGGTTAGACCAGATTATCGTGATGGCCCCTTCTGACCATGAGAACTACTAAACCATAGTAACATATCCTATATAGAGAAGATGACCCAATGGGTGTTTTCAGGCAGACACAGGGCTGGCCTCTCCAGAGCTGCTCCAAAGGTGCACCCTTGCATCTGCCCGTGTCCAGCCCCACCTGGGTTGGGTTTAAAGGACCCGGCGGGTTCCCTGGCCTGTAGTCCACCGCATGCCCCCCCCACCATAGAGTTGTGGACTAGAGTGTCCGCAATGCTATAGTATTATCTAGGGCAATGGCTGGCTGGAGGCAGATCAGCAGTGTGGGTCTGCAGATTAGACAGACCGCTGCTCCGCCTTGGGCCAGTGCCCTGGGTTTGGCTAGTTCGGTTCGCTAGCTATGCTCTGTGATGTTCTGCCTCTGTTCTGCCTGTGCATGTGTTGGGCTGCCTTTAGATTAACGGGGTGAGGAGGCGTTACTACTGTCCATCTGAAAACATTCAATGATTCAAATCAAATCAAACTTTATTTGCCATAACTTAAAAAGTTGTTGGCAATTGTCCGCCACAACCTACATAATATATACAAAATACAGTTCACAACTATAACTTTAAGGGGCGTATATCTCTCGCGTACAAATGCCTTTTACTCTCGAGCTCCAATTGCAATTATCAGTAGTGCCAATCTGAAGTATTTTTAATACTTCTGTGCCTTAAACAAGATACAAAACAGAGTTCCCCCACTGAAGCTGCCAGCACCAGGAGAGCTACTCGCGCTAGTCAAGCCGTCCTTCCATGGCCCTGTCCCCTTATAGCACCTATCGCCTTCAATCCTTCATCACTGTAATCCCAAATGCTGCCACTGACCGGGATAAGTCAGAATCCCTGCCATCCATACACAGTTCCTGAGATTCAGCCCAGGGATATTTGACCTGGGAGTGACCAAGTGCCCCAACCACCTTACCGCTTGATTTCTCGTATCTTGGACAAACTAACAGGATATGATGCATCGTATCAGGTACTTGCATACGGCAAGAAGGGCATCTTCTCCGATGGAATGGAACCCCCACATATCGCCCCTCCAAAACTGCTGAGGGGAATACTCTGCATCATAACCGTGTGAAAGCTTGTCTCAGGGGGAATTTGGCCAAGCAGTTAAATAATTGGAGTCACAAAGGGGTCTAAACGGTGTCTGTATATTGGATTAACCTTTTGATTTTGAATCATCTCCGAATCAGTTTTGAGCTGTTGATCACCCAGCTTCTGTTTAACCAAACTCATCGTGTGCTTTACACCCACAGATAATAAAGACCCCATACAAAGACCAAGTCGTCCCAAAACAACCTCCATCTTCTCTAACCAAGGAGTCAACAACCCCACGTCACGAGCTCTTCCCAGAAGGGAGTTATCTCCCAATGCTAGCAATTCCACCTTCAGCCAGTAACGGACAAGGGATTGGATAGCCAATACCCTAATTGGCAGGGAGCCAGTCTCTGCTCGCAAAAATACTTGCGGGGTACCTTGGGGAGCACCCAAGGTGGCCCTAAGGAACCCATTTTGGATTGACTCCAATTGTTCTAAGAGATCGAGGCCCCAAACGGGGAAAGCATATAACACCTGGGCTACAACCTTGGCCTGGAAAAGTCGGAGAGCCGGCAAAATCATCCGACCGCCCTTGCCAAAGTAGAACCCACGTATCACTCCTACCATTTGTAAAGCCCGTGCCTTTGCCTTAGACCAGTGGTCCCTCCAATTGGGGGAGTTGGAGAACGTCACTCCCAGGTACTGAAAGTTGTCTACCTGGGCTATCTGGTAGTTCCCAATTTGCCACCTATGCCTGACCCCATGACTCCTATGGACAACAACCATAACCTTGGTCTTTTCATAGTTGATTCTTAGTTCCTCGTTACTACAGTAAACCCCCAACTGTTGCATAGCTTGGCGGAGGCCCACTATAGATCGAGAGAGCAAAGCCATGTCATCGGCATATAGGAGGGCAGGCACTCTCCTATCAGTGGCGGATGGGTATCCACTCTAGATAAAAAGGGGAGGAGATCGTTAAGAAAAATGTTAAACAAGGCGGGTGCCAACAGGCACCCCTGCCTCACCCCCCTACCTACCCCCACTTCCTGTGACAAATCCCCCACTCCGTTGATCTTCACCTGTAGGGTATTGTTAGCATGAAGTCGCGATATCAAGAAGAGGAGTCTCGGCTCCATCTTCAGGGCACGAAGTTTAGCCCACAATCGTGTCCTGCAGATGGAATTGAACGCCATCCTCAAGTCTACAAAACAAAGATAGAACTTTAGACCCTGGTCCAAAGACTTCCTAATCAAGTGAGCAAGGACCAAGGCGTGATCGATTGTAGAGCGGTTCCGCTGGAACCCTGCCTTCTCTGGCATAATAACCTTCTTGCCTTCCAGCCACTCCTGGAGATGGGACAGCAAAAGCCTTGTGTAAAGTTTTCCAACTATACTAAGAAGGCTGATGGGTCGGTAATTCCTGGGGTCCCTGATATCCCCCTTGTATGTTGGGACCATGATACTATTGGACCATGAGCTAGGGAGTCTCCCCATGGCGTTGATACACGTAAAAATAGGTGCCAAAAGCCCCGCCCACCATTCTGGGTCCTCCTTCAAGTTCTCCACAGTAATTTGGTCAGCACCAGGCGCTTTCCCCCCCCCTTGCAGTCAGAGATCAGATCCCTGACCTCTGCCTCCAAGACTGGGGGCCAGTGCAGGAAGGAGTCTCCTTCTTCAACAGGCGGATTAAATTGAGGCAACTGGGAAACTGAAAAAATGGATTCATAGAATCTCTCCCAGACCCTTGAAGAAAGCGATATTGAGGACATAACGTCCTCCCCCAGCTTCATCCAGCGAATGCAGCCCCAAAACTGGGATTAATTACCCTCCCTAGCTGCTTTTTCCAACTGGCTCCATTGGCGTACCTGAAAAGCCAAACTCTTAGAGACTAGCAACTGGCGATAGGTAGCTCTCGTTCTGAGGAATGCTGTTTTGCTATCTGCCGTAGGATTATTCTTAAGGCAACCTGCCATTTGTCTAAAATGTAGACGAACTGACTGGCACTCCGCATCAAACCATCTGCCTGGATTCTTCCCGTAAGAAGAAGCCAAAGAGCCCCCCGGCCGTAAGAAGGAGATAAGAAGAGGGACGATCTGCTCAAGACCTAACTGAGGGTCCAGTGCCCCAGATTTTATTGAGGAATATTATTATTTATTATTATTATTATTTTGTAAATTTTTACCCCGCCCCTCCTGCCATGCAGCTCGGGGCGGCTTCCATACATTAAAACAATAAAATCAGTTAAAAGTCAGCATAAATATTATAAAATATTAAAACAGGGCTAGATACAGTCATAAAACCAAAAATAGGTGGGGGAGCTAAAAAAAACCCCAACCTTACTCACCCTCCCTCCCAAAGGCCTGGGCGAACAGCCAGGTCTTACAATTTCACCGGAATGTTAGCAGGCTAGGGGCCAGGCGAGCTTCCTCTGGAAGGGAGTTCCATAGCCGCGGCCCCACTACCGAGAATGCCCTCTCCATTGTGGCCCCCCGTTTAACACGGGGGACCTCCAGGAAGGCACCCCTGGCAGACCGCAGGAGCCGCTCTGGGGCACGGAGGGTGAGGCGGTCCCTAAGGTATGAGGGGCCAAGACCGTGTAGGGCTTTATAGGTCATCACCAACACCTTGAACTTGGCTCGGCACGCTATCGGCAGCCAGTGCAGAGCTCGGAGCACGGGTGTAATGTGCTCCCCGCGGCCCGTCCCCATAAGAAGACGAGCCGCCGCATTCTGCACTAGCTGCAGCCTCTGAACCAAGCACAAGGGAAGCCCCACGTAGACGCGTTGCAGTAGTCGAGCCTCGAGGTGACGAAGGCATGGATGAGGGAGGCCAGGTCCGGGCTGGAGACATACGGACGCAGCCTACGCACTAGATATAGCTGGCGGAAGGCAGCCTTAGCGACTGCCTCCACCTGCCGCTCCAGACGAAGGTCTGCATCCAGTATAACCCCCAGACTCCAAACCTGCTGAGCTATAGGAGGGCGAACCCCCCCAACCAGGGGGGCTGCCACCCCCTTCGCTCTCCCCACCAACATCACCTCCGTCTTATCGGGGTTGAGCTTCAGTCTGCTCAGCTGCATCCACTCCGCCACAGCCTCCAAACATTGGGACAGCAACGAGACAGCAGGGTCTGGATCAGTAGAAAAGGAGAGGTACAGCTGAGTATCATCAGCATACTGGTGACATCACACCCCGAACCTTCTCACAACCTCCCCCAAGGGCTGCATATAGATGTTAAATAACAGCGGAGACAAGATCGAACCCTGCGGAACGCCACACAGTAAAGCGCGGGGGCACGATGTCTCCTCCCCCAACACTACCCGTTGGCTCCTATATAACTGTATGATACCCTGATCCTCTTTAAATTCCCTAAAGTGCTGAGCCACTCTAGATGACCAGCGGATTCTATTATAGACTGCCTGTTGACCAGGCTGGCAACCCTGCCCCTCACCCTGGGCAGGAGTCCTCTGCCCCTTCAGGTCATTCTGCATTATTTGCAGGGGAAAGTGGGCTGTACCAATACTCGGGAGGACCACTAAGTTTGATATCCTCAGGAAAAGGGAAGGGGAGACTAAGAAAAAGTCAATAGTACTTGACCCCTGGTACGAGTGAAAGGTATAAGAGCCCTCCCGATCCCCATCCAGCCTGCCATTAAGTATGATCAGCCCCAGCTCTTCCACTAAGGCTTTCATATATCTGGCGTTCGCATTTGGTAATTTGTCCTGGGCCCTACGCAAGTGGAGCTTGGGAGAGGTCAAAAACCGCCCCTCAATCTCAGGACCCTGCCAATCACCCAATCTAGCGTTGAAATCTCCTCCTATTATAAGATGGGCAGTTGGGTAAATCGAACAAGCATTTTCTACCCTGCTGACGAATTCATCCCAAATGTCCACACTAAAAAAGGTGGCAGCATAAGGGGGGATATACACATTCCCTATCAGTATTTCTGTTGATGATGGTAACTTACAGTAAACAAGTGCAAAATAAGATTGATAATGATTTATTAATTTAAAAGATGCGTTAAATGATTTTGACATTACAAGGGCCAAACCGCTGCTCGGGCCCCCCAGCACCCTGGATGGAGTGGCCCCCACAGAAATTACTGTAAAGCCTCCAGTTTTATATCCTCAACCGCCCAAGTGTCCTGCAAAAGGCAGAGGTCCCAGGATCTCAGTCTTTGGAAAAATGCAAAATCCTGACGAGTCCTCCAGCCCGTGATGTTCCAGGATGCCACCTTAATACACGGGGTCTGTGACTGTCATAATGGGGCACACACACCCAATGATCCCAACCTCTGGTCCACCGAAACTGGGGGGTCTGAACCCCTAACCTCCATGGGGGTTTTTGAGCAAGACTCCTCTATCTCATCCAATGATCTCTCTATGCACCCTGATCTTGGCACAGTCCCACTCAACCAATTGAGTTCCCTCGCCTTGCCCGGGGACTCCAGCCTCCCCTCTGTGTGGCATCCAGGGGCAGAAACGCCTAGCACCCCCTTGTCCCTGCTCCCTGCTCTCGAATGATATGGGGTCACTTCTCTGACTGAATCGTTGTTACTCCTACCAGGCGAGCCCTCCACTTCAGACAGCTGATGAGAGCCCCTCTTTGATTCATATATAGACTGGTCGTGTGAGCCCCGTGTATCCTGCGATGGAAGTCTAATCTGGGCCGGGGGGCTCCGTGGCCCACCCTGTCTCTGATGGAAATTTGGTCCGTAGGATGAAGCTCCTGATTTAATTTGTTTTAACTGCGAGCACAGACCTTCCAATCTGGACAAAAGAGTCAGCTCAGGTGAAGGTTCTACTGTCGGCCTGCTGTTATAGCTGAGGCAAGGGCATCTCAATGACTCTTGCTTAAAGCTTTGTGACCCTAAGGTAAAGCCCTGAGAATCCCCTGCTCCTATTTCCATACTTCCCTGCGTGCCCTCAGCTGTCTTAGGTTTTAAAAAAACAAGGGCTTGGCTGCAATCTGATGTGAAGGGGAAAGCAAAAGGGCGCTCCCCGGTGGAGCCAAAGCATCCCTGTGAGCAGCTATCTCCATGATTGACAACTCGGGAAGAACCTGGACGCTGCCCTGGGGGCCCTGCCTATTAACTAACAGTATATCCCCCTCGTTAGATTGAAAGGCTCTAGAGAGGTAGACCGCTCTTTCCTCCAGCGATATTTTAGCCGCCCAAATGGCTGCAGTGGTCTCTGGTGAAGTAAATCCCACATTGATCACTTGTCTCTCCTTCATGGTCAGGAGTTGCTCAACATACTTAATGTTATGCCTAGTAATTGGGAAGTGCCTCATGATTGGGAAAATAAGCAGAAGCCTTAAATGTTCCACTGTATCAAGAACCGAACTCCAAACAGGGGGCTGCCTCCCCTGAATTGGTAAAACCGTAAATATTAAGTTGGAGGGGAGCAACTTGTAAAGCGCAACCTGCTCCAAGGGGGGGCGTGCCGGAGAACCTGCAAACAGGACCATTACGTAAAGCTGTAGATTGTTTTGCCAAAGGCAAAACAGCTGTTGGGTCTTCCCCAGATAAGATGATTCCACACACCGGCTCCCCCAAAGCAATCGAAAAGTGCTGAGGAGGAGCCGTGGCTACCCCCACACCCTGGACGGGGGATGCTACCAACTTAGGCCCTTTCCGCCCCCCACCTGAAAGGACCATTACATTCAACTTCTCGTGGATTTGACGGACCTGTGAGCACATATAACGCACTGAGTTAGCGGTTAGAGCCACATGGTTTGTTAAAAAATCCATCAGGGAGGTATTCCCCTGTTGACACCTTGGTATCTCCTGGGGCTGATTGCACGGGGAACTCCCCTGTCTGCCGTTAACCGGGGAGGAATGTCTAAATGGAGAAACAGACTTGCCGTGTTCCACCTGGGAGATCGAGTGACAAAACGAGGCTTCTGATGTGGAATCCGGCGATGTAATTTCTTGTACTCTAAGTCTCCGATGATCTGGCTGCAAGGGGAAGAAATGGTCCAACTGGCGCTGCTTAGACTGTTTTTGAGCCGCTGGAGGCATTGACAGTGGATCCTAGTGGGGTCTCTTTATTGCAGACATACTGTCCCCCTACTAACCCTAGAGCTTTATCCACCAACCCGACCAAGGCCCCACCTCCCAGTCCCAATAGGCTCGAGTGGTTTAGGGGCCAATTGACCAGATCTCCCAAGCCAGGGACAAGGATCAGGGCTCCTGCTCTGGATTGCGCCGAAGAGCGCACAAAAGGGTGCGCCCTTGTGCACGCAGCCCTTCAGCGCGCGGCCCCAGCGCATGCCTACAGCGACACCATAGCCTGTCTATGGCTTTTATACTTGCAGGTCCGAGGCTCCTCCCAGCGCTCCGCTGCAGCACAGGTGAAGGTAAGTAACAGCGGGCGGGAGGGGAAAGCCTCCTCCGAGATGCTCTGCTCCGCCGCCGCCTTCTGACAGTCTATGGCTTTTGTACTTGCAGGTCCAAGGCTCCTCTCAGCGCTCTGCTGCACACTCAGTGATTAAATACTGGGGTTGATGTTTTTTGCAGTTTGACTGAGACTCTTGTAGGCCAAAAGTGCAAGAAATGGCAACCCTGCTTAACGTTACTGTATTGGAGGTGTATAGGAAATCACTTGAGAGAGAATTTTGTTTTTCTTGCCCACTCTGCTTCTGGACTTGTGCTGCCCTGACCTTGAGTTGGGTCACTGTTAAGCACAAGATGCTGTTTAACCCAATCCTGCAGAATAACCACATGACACCATCATACTTCTGATATTATAACAAGTCCAGGGGCGGCTGGTGGGTTTTGATGTTGGAGGGGCACTGGGGCAGTAAGGCCGGGCCGGCGGGCCTAGGGGCGGAGCCAGGGGGACAGTAGGCGGAGCCAAGGGGACAGTAGGCCAGTGGCATGGCATAACCCAGCAGTAAGGAGTTCCCAGGGTTAACATTGGATGGAAGAAAACAGTCTATATGCACATTAAGCTTAAAATAAATAATTTATAAACCCAAAACACAGGGACCCATCCTTGTAAAGCACCCCAGTCACAGCCTGAGTCTGCTTTTACCACGCACATCCCATTTCATGCATTTTGAACACAACTGAAATCGCATGACTTGTAGTGGCATCTAAGGATTTCCAAACCTCAATTTTACCACACGCAGTCCCCCCTGTACTAACTCACTAGCCCCCACTCTCCTCTCAGAGAACCCAGGAGCCCTGGCTCCTGGGCCCCTGCTCTAACCCACTAGCCCCCACTCCCCTCCCAGTGAACCCAGGATTCCTGGCTCCCAGCCCCCCAAACTCCTGCTCTAACCCACTAGCCCCAACTTCCCTCCCTGAGAACCCAGGAGTCCTGGCTCCCAGCTCCCCTCTGCTCTAACCCAGGAGCCCCCACTCCCCTCCCCAAAAACCCAGGAGCCCTGGCTCCCAGCCCCCTGCTCTTAACCCACTAGTCCTCACTTCCCTCCCTGAGAACCCAGGAGCCCTGGTTCCCAGCCTGGGAGCCAGGGCTCCTGGATTCTCAGGGAGGGGAGTGGGGCCCAGCCCCCCTCGCTCACCTCTCACCCCAGCAGGTACCCCACCCCCGGGTTCTCCGCAATTAACTCACCGCGGGCTGGCTTGGTGCTCCCTCGTTGCTGTCGGTCGTCCTCACCACAAGCCACTCCTCCTCAGCTGCCCTGTCCCTGGGCTTGAAGCAGCATGCGTGGGAGCACCAGGAGCTGAGCCTCCTGCTGCTTCCCTGTGC
This sequence comes from Sphenodon punctatus, assembly GCA_003113815.1. NCBI lineage: Eukaryota > Metazoa > Chordata > Lepidosauria > Sphenodontia > Sphenodontidae > Sphenodon > Sphenodon punctatus. The sequence continues at coordinate 6,372,347 of QEPC01008874.1, forward strand.
ACTGCTTCACACCTGGGCTGGGCCTCAAGCAGAATGCGGGGAAGCCAGCAGGAGGCTCGGCTCCTGCTGCTCCCGCGGATGCTGCTTCACGCCCGGGCCTGGGATCATTGCAAGGGACTCGGGGGGGGGGGGGGGGGG